>JAYKAV010003325.1:15362-25996 GCA_035582835.1 Phoebastria nigripes
AAAAAAAAAACCACCAACCAAACCCACATACATTTTACTGTAGAATACAGGAACAAAAAGTAAAACGAAAAAACCTCCTAAACTTGAGTACTTATCCAAGAGAAGTTTCTAACATCAAGCCAAAATTAGCAACAACCAAGCAGACATCACCAATTTTTCAGTGTTAAATTACTGTAAATACTAGCTCTAACTGTACCAAAAAAAAATCCCAAACCAAAAAATCAAAAGCTTTTTTTTTTGTTAAAAGGTGTCCAAAGAAATATCCACCAGTTGCAGTCAAATTTGCATCAGAAGCTGCTTGCTCAGGAAAGATTTCTCCCTCCGAGTATTTTAACACATTGCATTGCCAAGATTCTTTTCTAATAAATTACTTTCTGATAACATTTAGCTCATACAACCACCTACAATGTGGGTAGTCATGTACACAGTACAACAGTGGATTTTTGCAGCAACAGAGAAATAATCAGAAATCGGTTCTAAATTCGAGATGAAAGCTCATGTGTTATTTCTTGCAAACATACGGTCCCCTCTAAGGGTAAGGTGTTGGAGCTGGTATTGTAGCACTTCTGTGTCAGCAGGTTCCTTAATGCTCATTTTGTCTAAATTGAGGTAGTCCAGGGATTTTGAATGAGCCCTTTTACCTTTTAAAAGGCAAAGAGGCAGGGGACCATGAAGTGCCTTGTAAGGTTCATATGGTAAAGCCTTAGTGCATTTATCCCCTGAGCTGGGCATCCGTCTCCTCCTCCTTCCATTTACTGCTGGGATCTCATATGGCTGATAGTACCTACTTCTAGTTTTGTACAAACGGGAGGAACGTGTAAGTCCTGAATCAAGCTGTTTGGAGCGCAAGTTCAGCCCAGATTCCCCTTTATTCTCTTCACTTCCTGTACACTTCTGGGCTAATTTTAGCAGCTCCTCTCCAGTCGTGAAGCCAACCAGGTAGTTAGAATCCATGTGAAGGATCTGATATCCCGCAACTGTCCGTCGCATTGGTGAGCAGGGTGTACTGGAACAGCGGGGCTTCTCTGCTTCCATCCTGCCCGCAGGACTCACCTCTGCAAGAGGCACAGGGAGGGTGGATAGGGTAGCTCTGGACTCTCCATTTATGTCAACTTCCATTTTAAACACAATGCTATCCTCCTAAAAATAAAACAGAGCTTGGTCAGAAATAGAGCCTTTATGCAACATGAGGAGCTGAGAGAGGACCGCAGAAATGAGATTTTTATCACCCAGAAGTCATGACCAGTACTTCTCTATTCAGCCTCGTCTTATGCTCTGCAGGGTGTCACATAACAAAACTATCTCTGACAGCTGCCTTTTTTCTTGGGTGGTTTTTTAATAAAAGATACCATAAATATACCACTGATATTCTTAACTGTTAAAAACATTTTGAGTAGTATTGTACACAAAAAAGAAGCATCTTTCCAGTCCATTTTTTCATCCTTTTAGTCCATTTGATTCCTTATAGCCCCTCACCTCCGAGGCCATCTACATCCATGAGCACATCCACAGCAACTTCTCCCGTATTCAGCTATGTATTTTTTCTATTTACAATAATCTCAGTAAACAAAGCTTTTAAAAAAATGCATCTAACAGCTACTACCTCAGTCAGGCACAATCATGGACCAGACCTGATCTACTGAGGGTACTGCAATGCTTCCATCTTCCAGATGTGAAGACAGCTTGCTTTAGATTCAAAGAATGGCATCCTGGCTGTTCAACATCTGTCTTTATAGGTCATCAGCAATCCTTCCCTGCCAAAAAAACCTATTGTCTTATTCACAATCAACCAAACATACTCACGCTATTTTATTCTAATGTATTTCTAACAAAGGAAACACTATACTAGCATTTAAGAATATAGCGTAAGATTCTTATAAGCATCTTAAGAATAACCAATATTCTGAATTCTGTGGTAATTATTTGTTTTTCTATTTCTTTTGGAAACAGACTATTTTGCCCTGACCTTTTTTCCCCTCACAACTATTCCAAATATACAGTTTGGTGCCTTTACAGATACAGCTGTCTGCCACAAGCCATTACCACCTCTAACATGGAAAGATAAGGTCAATATCGCAGCAAGTATACACCAGTGGATGCCAGAATACAGAGGAGGCTTAATTCTTTTCATTTCTTTGTTTTCAGCATCACCTACACCATCTCAGTGACACAGCTACTTCACAAAATAGAAAGGTCATATTTGTTTCCAAATCCATGCTTCCTTCATTGTCAGCCTCACCTTTGCTCTAAACAGTAGCTAGAGACTCTCTAGCCAATATAGTTCACAAAAAATTCAGCACAGCTTTGAAATGTTTAAAGGCAACGATACTCAAAGAAGAAAGGAAAGTTGGTATGCAAGTGTCAAGCAGAAACACAGTTATGAATTTCATTATAGGTGACCATGAACCACGTTCAAAAGCTCAGTAATGTTTCACAAATAAGACTGACTTATCAGTTTGCAAACTTTTAAAGCTGCTACTTGCTGCCATTCTGAGGCTTAGCAGGACACAGGCTGAGTAGCAAAGACGCAACAAGCAAGGGAAGGAAAAAGCTCCCTCCCTTTCAATACTTTATTCAAACATCTGCAAGGAGACACCCCCAAAAATCCCATCAAGATCAATCTCTATTCATTTGTCTTAAAATAAGAGCGGAAGCTGTATGCAAATCTCACTTGCAAAAAAAATAATCTAGCCTCATGCAAAATTTAAACCTACCTTGTTTCTGTTCAGGGACTGCAAAGGAGCAGTTTAAGTAGTGTTCCCACCTCTGCTTCCCTGCTTGGTCTCAAATCAACCTGCTGCTCCCATCCTATCCTCATAAACTAGGAGTAAACAAAATCCCCATGGTTTTGCTGAAGAGGATTTTATTTGCCATTGACAAACTTCTATTATGGAGAGACTATTACTAATGTTCCTTTAGTCTTAAATGTCCTTCTTCAGTTCTCATAATCGTGGTCTACTTAGGATTCTTCATTACCAGTTTTGTGTAGCATCGCTTTTACAGATACACAGATACACTTTACCCAGTCAGCTTTTAAGCATTTTGAATTTAACAATACAGGTAACACAACAAAAGCTAAATAAAGAATTAAAATACTGAAGCAAACCAAACACCAAAATTTTTCACTGAAATAAACATTCACATAAAACTCAAGAACATTGCCYGTTATATTTAATTGACTTTGAAACATATTTATGGAGTCAATTAAAACTTTCAGAATAGCAGAAGCAGTTGTTTCCTACTTTAGCACTGTATCTAGCAGTGAGACAATAAATATGGTGAGGTTTCAGCCACTGATATCCATGACAATTCCTTAAGTAGAAATTATAGTTCCTGCACCATCAGGAACCATGGTTACTGGAGGCATAGCACAGAAAAATTTTGCATTAAAACTTTTGGCTACCCTGTGCTTTTAGCCAAGAAACCTAAATATTTAACTGTTCCTGTTCTTTCAATTCCTGATTTTTACCCTGCAGTTCAGAAATCTTTCCAATAATCTTCTAGAAAGACTCAACCCATTCTGTTAAAAAGCTGAAATGATGCTAGAAAAAGTAAAAATAAAATAGTCATACAGTGCGGTTAGAAATGAATCATATTATCTAGTCACATATAAACAGCAGCAACACCACCACCACCACCAAAAAAAAAACCAAAACCAACAATCACTTGCCACAGCAATACGTGCCCTAAGCAAAGGGATGGAGGAATAGATGTCTTCATGCACTTTTTGAGTTAAAAAAGCCTTGAGAACTTGAAAGCAACACAAAGGCTCTTCTCAGAACACAGCTTTTAAAATTAATTTGCTTCTGTTTGAAACATGGGTGTGTGCCCTGGTAACAAAAAGCAATCAACTTTGAAGAATAACTACAAGCAGGAGGGAGGGAGGCAGGAGTTCACTGCCAAACAACTACCCCTCACTGGCCAAAAACAGTACAAAGGAAAATCAGAGCAGAAAAGCGTTCAAGTCAGTAAGCTCCAGCCTAGTACTTCAGCCCGAAACTGCAGAACTTCCATTTCTGTGCTCCAGTGCGAAGAACAGCTCTAAAAACAAGAAATCCGACAGACACTCGAAAGCAACAGTAGCATCACAAGCTGGTGCCATAAACATCAGAAGCTCAAGGGAACAGCACTGCCAGCTGGTGAGAGAAATGACTGGCCAGCTCCACAGGCAGAGGTCCAAAACCCAGCATGTATGTGTTCAGCTGTTCTTTCCCAAGACTTTTAATGTGAGTTACTCAAGCTGCCATATGGCTTCAACATGCTTTGTCTCCTTATCTGGTAAAAAAAGATAGAGAAACATTATTTAGAAGACTTATATAAAAGAAAATCATTTGAGACATTCACAGTATCTGTGAATGTAGATACCATTACCTACAAATACATACTTAAAACTTTTAGACTGCATTTTTAGGCCATTTCCGTCGTTATAAGGCATTAGATGACTACTATTAGGTTCATCGCTGTGTAGTGGTAAGCTCATTAGTAATTCTCAGCATCAATTATAATACCGAAAAAAATCAGTACTTCAGTTTAAAAAGAGTGTTTCTTCAGATCACAGCTGCCTTGTCTTCTTGCTTCTCAAAGAGAATAACAACAGAGTGATGCCAATTCAAGACAATTTGTAATTAAAGATTAACTATGGAATCGAAACAAGGAGAAGAGGAACAAGATGGCATACGCTTTTCTTTGCTGCTGCTTCACATATTTAAAAAGTATGGAAAATAACTGAAAATAAGTTACCAAGAGGATTCACTTGACCAATACATACCAGAATTGCTTTCAGAATACAATTCACTTCATTAAGATTTTATGAGATTTTACCTATTCTCTTTATTTTAAAGCAGGCTTATTCTTTTTTTTAAAGCAGGCTCTGCATATAAATTAATCTGATCCAATCCAGCTAAATATTGAGAAAACTGTCTAAAACACAGAGAAAAGGAATAATGAATAGAAATACTATGTTAACTACTATAAATCATTGTATTACCTCAAAGAATAYATTAATATACTTGGGATAGTTCTTTGAGGGTAAAAACATCAAAACCTCCACATTCTGAGACTATAAAGGCTTTCCGATTATTGAATCTTTCATGAAGATGTCAGATATCACCCAAAGATTAGCATGGGACAAACGAAAAACAGACATGTATGACACACTAATGTCTAACATCACACCATGCTAATATACACGCTGTAAAATGTTTGTTGTTGGAATAACATCTCACTATGTGCTTTTACTGCACCCAATTACATCTTTTGCTTGTTTTCTTTTTCCTGTTTGTTATTTTTTCTGTTAAATGTATTACTTACTGTCTTTCTGAGGAGAGAAATGTAAGTGACTCAAAAAATGTCAACTTTAATTACTCACGATTTAAAGATGACAAAGAAAGATGAAGAGGGGTTACCCTTGACACTCCTATGCTTTGTAAAAAGTCTGCATTATTTTGAAACCACCACAAGTAAGTTGCTCTCAGCAAAAGAACTGGTTCTCTGTAAATTGGTATTTCCATTGTTACTTATCTTCTCAACTAGAATATGAACTGATTTGAGAAGATGCCTTTTTTTATGATGAGCATTAAATTTCTGTCCATCCAACTACTGATTTTATTTTATTTTTTTTTAAGAAGAGATTCTTTTTTTTTTTTCCTAGATGCAGGTAGCACCATTTGTTAAGAACCACAAAGATCTGCCTCCTTGATACAATGCTTGTACTTGCAATAAGCAGATGGCAAAATGGAAAGATGGCAATGGATTCAGTTGATACCAACTCTGTAAAAGAGTCAAACATATCGAATAGAGATATCAAGCCAGTTTTGACACTTCCCCTTCTCTGTGCTGCCATTACTTAATATATACAATGCACTTAAAAGATACAATGTTTGTCTATCAAACCTCAGGAGTAAGCAAAGTCACCCAGCACATGTGAAGCCAGCACACATTTTTAATTATTTCAATTGTCTCTGTGAAGGCAAAGAATAAGGTCTACATCTTTCCCCTTGCAGTCTGAAAAGAAAAATTCACATACATATAGTACGTGCTCTTGGAAATCCCATYTTGTTTCTCTGTCACTGAAATATGCTGATGCAATTATGTAATTGTAGAGTAAAGTTTTCTGGAAATAATTATTTCCAATCTGCAACTAAAACAAGTGAAATATTTAGTTGAAAGGAAAAAAACAAGCTAAAATTCAGCTATGTAAGAGTATCCACAAAGGTGCCACATTTCTTTTTCTAGAGCTGGGGCAGCCAGGCCATAGACTTTGAGATGTATGCAGCTTGTAGGTTCTTCCACTGCAAGCTGGTGATACTGCTGCACGTACTGCCAGCGCCAGACGGTTGTTTTTAGCCATGCTCTTTACCTCCGGCTGAARGGACTTAGACTAGTGTTGCTTCACCATGCTCTTGAAGGTCCCCTAGAATAGTTGTGTTTTACAGACTGATACCATGTTTGTAGAGACAGGAAAAGGGGGTAAAAAAAAAAGTAAATCACAGAGGACAAGCCCATGAAAGGTATCAATAAACTATACACATTTTTCACCAACTCTTGCTGTTCCTTAGGAGAAATTCCGAACTACTTTATGCTAAAGAAAAAGCAAATGGAGGTAACATCAAATTGTTGCACCACATGAGACAACATTCAGATCAAGTAAGGAACAAAGTTTAGCACAGATTTTTTCTCGAAATTACATGCAAGAAAATGAAATTATGCATAAAGCATATGTGATGATCCTGCAARCCTTAAGAAAACAGATGAATGGATATTACTGAATTAATAAAGCCAGTGCAGTAACTTTAGGATGTGATGCAAAACAACAGTCCACAAAACAACCAGCAAAAATGATAACTACAGAACAGTGTGTGTGTGTGTGTAGGTTCTTGTCAACAGGTGACGTATTAAGCCCTTCAGCAATCCAGTATACTGGACAATAAATACCACATGGTTTATACAGAACAAGGAATTATTAAATGTTTTGCAAAAGAAGATTAAATATGTGAAGAGGTTCACAAATGAATTACTGAGGAACTACAACTGGCGACTCCAGTGACTAGCTCAGACCAGATCAGCATGACAGAGCGTACAATTTACACACAAAAGAGACAGATGGAATTTCAAGAGTCGGTCCAGGCTAATGAWTTTTGTATGAGCAGACTTAGCAAGCAAGGAAAGTAAAAGAAAATGGTGGGAAAGAAGGCCATTTAACTTCTAACATCTCTGTGCCAAGCAGTATTTGATGGAAGTGTTTAACAGAGGGTAACTTTTCTGAAATATTTAGAGTCCTTTAAATAAACAATGCGACCTCCTTGCTGGATGCAATCACAGATGAATACTTCCCCCCCACTCCATCAGTAAGCGATGCTCCTGGCCAGCATGAAGATAGCTGTTTACTATCATTACTYGTCAAAAGATAAAACAGTGAGACACATGTAAAAAAGCTGATTCATATAGTAAAATAAATCATTTTTATTCTTTAGTTGGTTAGTATGTTAAAAAAATGTTTTCTTTATAATTGTATTTTATTTCTCTGTATTTTTGATTTCCATCTTCTCACCAACCCAAATCTAAGTTTCATTTTCAAAGTTCTCTTCTCTCCAGTTTCAGGTTGGCCCACTTGGAAAAAAACAACAAAAAACCATACCACAACCTGACTTGTCAACAAAAATTAAATTGCCTTTTTAAAATAATAAAGATAGATTGGGGGAAAAAAAGCAGAGTTTTTAAAGTATTACAGATTTCACTGAATAAATACTGATTTTTGCCTTTAAAAAACAAAATGCTAATGGGAATAAGGGTGTCCATTGCTTTTGTGCCAGACAAGAAATGCRTGTTTGGCAGTATCCTAGGTTGCCACATCCGAAAACACAGCTCTGCAGATATGAAACTATCAACCTAAACAAAAACAGTATTATATTCAGCCTTTGACTAGGAACAGCTATTCAAAGAAAGATGCTAGTTAAAAATAAGACCTACACAAACATATCAGGAAAAATATGTTTAATTAATGCAGTTCAGGTTTTTTTGTTTTGTTTTTTAACTGAAGCATTTTAAATGACTAATTCTTTGTCTTAACTTCATGCAATCTGCAGCAGATATTTAGGTGTTTCTTGGAAATGTGTCTCATTTGCTTATACCATCCACATTGCTAAAGGTCACTTCCTCAAGCTTAYTAGAGTTACACATATAATGGCTTTAAAGTTTTGTTCTCTGCATCCTTCTCAAATGCTCCTTCCCATACTTAAATGCTACCTAAAAACAAGTGTTTAAGTGTAATGCAAGTATGGAATAAAAATTAATAAAAGCCCAACAGCACATGTAGGTACTGTAAATTTGTATTAAACTTACAACTAGTGCTTACAGAAAACTTTGATCCAGAACACTCAGTTCATCTGACTTTACCATAACATACTGCATTTGCATATGATTACACAAACCTGGTGGCCAAGCTGGCAGCATAAGGCTGGTCAAAGAGGAGATTATGAAGAAAGCCATGCTACAATTATGGTACTGTTATGCAAGAACTTAATTTCAGTGATCGCACTGTCGTTGCTTCACTTCCCTCCGTTTCAAAGTCACTGTGAGAACCACCCTCCTCCATCTTCATTATTAGAATAAGTGCTCTTCCTCAAGGCGGGGGGGGGGGGGGGGGGGAGGGGGGAGGGGAAGGCAAGCACACCACGTAAGACAGAATATGGTTCAAAATACACCAACAGCAGCAGGGTGGCGGAAGGAGAAGCTTTCAGTAAGGGAGACGACTGGGAAAAAGTAGGAAGAAGAATCAGCGCTGCACACTTCTACTCCTCGTGGCAAAACAAAGCATCAGTTCCCCAGTCCTCGCTACGCCCCTCCTGGAAATACTCCTAGAACTCTTACTGTATTCAGGATGAACCATGTCAGAACTCAGCCAACTACTGGTACAAGCAGCAAGTCCTTCTCCCCATCACAGACCCTCTCCATCACTCCCACTGAGCTCTGTGTAACTGCAGGCTTCTGCCATTGATTCATTTCCACACGCAGCTATACGAGCATGCATGCATGTACAGGGACGTACTGCACCACTCTAGAGAGCACACTAACAAGCAGGTATGTTCACAGAAAACATCTACTAATGCACGTCATTTGCTATTTTCTTTAGAATAGGTACATACGCACTCACACTTATGCCAGCTAAAACCCCTATGTAAAATGGCATAAAAAATAACTTACATATAAAGAAATTAAGACCTGAGACTATTTTCCTACAGCTCTGTAGACCACTCAAAACAGCACCTCAACTGTTCAGAGACACTCCCACAATATCTTAATATGCAGAGAGAGAATTGGAAAAACATGCCTGCCAATAAACCAAAGCAGCTTAGCAAGCTTCATACTCTGTAAAGTAACACTGTAACGCACGCTAGAGTGCACAAATGCAGACAATGAGTATCGTGGAARGTACAATCAGCATTCAAAGAGAGCTTTGAGCCTCCGTTTACCCTCCACTAAGCAAGATTTATTACAGACAAATATAAAGTTACCCATAAAAAGCTGGGCACTAGTGCACTTTGTTACTATCAGACTGAATAGTAAGGTCATATTCAGGTTTAGCACTTGCCTAAGAGTATTAAGAATGGTATGGAGACTGCTGGTGGTTGTAAGCTACAACTGAAGAGAGCTATAAATGGTTATGAACAGACACAGGTGCTAACAGGTGACCTCTGTCTTTTCCACCGTTTACACTGTTACTAGCCGCTGGCACCGAACGCGCACTTGACCAACCTCACTGCAGGCTTCAGGCCCTACATGACAATTCCCCAGGCTTCCTTCCGCACGCGGGTACCGGGACCAACACCCCTCCTAGACCCGCCCGGACAGCTCCACGAACGCTCTGCGGTGCTCCTCGCTGCCTGCTTACCTCCACCGCATTCATCAGCTGCCGCTGGGGAAAGCGAAGCAGCCGTGGGCTGGGAGCGCAGGGTACACGGGCCTGCGGGGAGCGCGGGGCCCGCCGCTCGGCTCACAGAAGAGGCAGGCGGGGGATATGCGCCAGGACCTCCGCGCTGCGGGGGAAAGCCCATCTTACGCGCCTCCGCCCGCGGCCCCGGGGCCAGGGTCCAGCCGCCACGCGGCTCCCAAGCCCGCTGTAGCCCCGCCGCCGCGCCCGGCACCGCTGGGAGGGGGCAGAGGCGCCACCACGCCGCCGCCCGCGAGAGCGCCGGGCCGCGCCGGGCCGAGCCGGGCCAGGCCGCGCCGAGCGGCTCCCCATGGCTCCCGCCCCGGCCGGAGGGGCGCGGGCGGCATCACCGCGGCTCCCTGGCGGGCCCCGCCGCGGACCGCGCCCGCCCCTCACCAACAATGCCGGCTGCCCCGCGCCGCCCCTGGGCCTCACCGCACGGCACCGCTTCCGCCGGGGCGCCAGGGCCGGCCCGGCTCCCCCCGCCCCACGGCCCCTTCCTGGGCCCACCCGCCCACTCCGCTCCGGCACCCGCTCCGTGAGGCGCGGACAAGGCCCGAGGCCGCGGAGGCCGAGGCGCCGCCCCGACGGCTGCGCGCAGCGGCGCCATCCCCGCCTCCTACCTGCGGTCCAGGGCGGCGAGGCCGGCGCGGAAAGAGCAGCGAGCTGCCGAGTGCGGAGCGCTCCGCTTCGCTCAACCCAGACC
>JAYKAV010003325.1:26146-94341 GCA_035582835.1 Phoebastria nigripes
AGGCGGCGGCTCCTCGCACCCCGCGGCGGGGCGGACCCGGCCCGGCCCGGGCCCGGCTGGCGCCGTGGCCACCTCTCGCCTCGTCCCCTGCCCTCCTGCGCTCCCCGCTCCCTTCTCGCTGTAAAACCGCCCCTCGCGTGCTGGCGTCTGCGAGGAGGAGGCTAAGGCCCGGTAACGGCTGGGGCGGCAGAAGCAGCGCCGGGCCCCGAAGTGAGCAGCGGTGAGCAGCACCCCACAGGGCGGCCTGGGCTGGCCCACGTCACCCTGGAGCGGGGCAGGGACCTGCTGGCACCACGCAGCTCTGTAGCTCCCTGCGGTTGGGGCCAGGGCGCTGCACTGGAGGAGGCACCAAGTCAGCTGGGCTGTAAGAGTTGAAGGGTCTTTCTGGATGCCCCTGCAGAGGCGGCCCTCTGGAGTGCTAGGCGGTGAGCCTTGTTGGCACAAGCCTCGTCTTCCACCCATTCCACCTATTCTGATACTCTCTGGCTTAGTAAGCTTTAAGCCTCACGTACCTTTTCACTTGGTACGCAGCTACAAGAAGGGATCAAGTAATTGGCTCTTGGTGACTTCCTCTTCACTGAAATACCGCCCATCTCCGTCTATAACCTCTGTGGTATTTCCACAGCTACAGAGTTTGGACACTGACTAGGTACAAACCTTTAGTAATGGGTTTGCCAACAACCAGTTGGATCATTTCCCTATTTTATTTTGCTACTCAAAAGGTTGAGCAAAGATGCTATTACTGCACCGAACCTTGGAAACAATTGCCAAACTTCCCTCCTGTAAGTAAAAATAAAAGGGAAGGGGAAGAGAAAGTGTAACATCATAGTCCTTTTTTTTTTTTCCCTTCTCAATAATAGTTTTTTGGGAGCTGAACCACACAGCTGGTATATCTAATCCCCCTGGGGCGGAGTTGAGACAGCTTTTGTTCCTAAACCTGGGTCTTTAAAGACACATTCTTAAATACATAGCTAAAGTTTATTACCCTCCTTGGGAATGCGTAGATGTCCTCTGTACAGAGGCCATGCTCTGGTCTCCTTCTGGTCCCAGTGGTCAAGAAGGCTGCGGGTCACCTGGTCTTGAATTGCAGAGAAGCGTGTCGGCATTAGGTATGCACCCAGACTAGCCGCTCGCTCATTGTGCACCCAGATGCGCCTGGAATTTGCATTTCTTGGAAATTCTCAGCTAGAACAAACAACAGAGAAACGCAGAACAACGGTTGTGTAAGGAATTTTAACTACAGTCTCTTTAGGTCTGCAAGCCCTTAAAAGTCATTGCTTTTGCAAGTTCACAAAAGTGTTCTAAGAGCTAAATTAGTAGTTTTAGTACAGAACATGGAGAATATATCTGGTCAAGCAGCAGTGTGAAAAAAGGAATTTGGAGTATAATTCAGAGTCATTATGATGCTCTATGTTGCTTACAGTACACAAACTCCTTTGGTTCATGTTGACATCTGATACTAGTTTTAGCCTGAGTCAGAAATCTCATGTCCTATGTTGTCCTGCGGTATAAATGAGGCTATAAAATCCTGTGAGTTCGTATATCACAACTTTCCCCCAACAAACTTCCCCCCCTCAATGTCGACTGAGTTGTCAGTCAGTCTCTGAGATGGACTTCCAAGGTTGATGGGGGGCAGGCAGCAGTAGTGAATGACTTCAGGAGATAACAGATGCTTYGGAGTGATCATAATGTGTTCTAGCTAAGTAACTGTTCAAAGTAAAACATGCTTCCCCCCACAAATTAGGTATTTTAACATTTAATAAACTGTAATATTTAATAACATTTATCACACTGACAGAATTAGCGTGGTGCAAAATTGTCTTTTAAATTTCTAGGTACCAAAAGAAAGGCAGATCCTGAAAATTTCTCCCAAAGATAGCATCCGAACTCCACGCCAAATATTTGAAAATAAACCTAGATCTTCCTAAAACCCCATAATTTGCTAAGTTCTCCATTTTCCATGCAACCAGCAATGTCATTAAGATTTTCCCAAGACTGACTACTGCATTTCACTATTTTTTGCAGTGCTCTTAAAGTCATCCAAGATTTTACATGCAGAACAAAGATACTCTGAAGTGTTTGGGCTTTGTTTTCCCCATTTAAGATCTGGTTAACGCTTTTTAGTGCTGCTTCAACACAGAGAAAAACAGACCATTGCAGACCATTTTCTCTGCATCATCCCCCTGACCAGAACATGAAGTACCCTACATCTTGTGATGGCTGTGCTCATCAGCAGGTTCCTGCATCAATGACTGTCAATTAGAATGACAATATAACTCAATTTAAAAAAGTAAACATAATATTAAAGGTAAAACACACAGAAAGAGGGCTCCATTTCTTCTCTGTAAGTTCTTCCTTCTTTATTATCCTTAGAGAGCTTTTATCAAAAGACTTTTTTCCTTGCTTTTGTATATTCCAGGCTTGTACATTGGAAACTGCTATGGTGATTTGAGCATTAATGAAGTTACTAAATCACAAGGGCTGAAAGCTGAGCAATTGAAAGAATATTTACTCAGTGTGTTTAATTCTTTGTTTTTGTGCACATGGATTTAATTCCAAAGCCTAATGAAACAAACATTTTTTATTAAATATTCAGTTTCTTTTCCCTTATTAAGGATTGTAGCCATTATTCTGAAATTTGGATTTTGCTGGAAATCCATAATCACATTCAGGATAAAATACAAAGTATTTATTTGCGGGGGGAGAGGGAAGAGAAAAACAAATCTGAGCAGGGTATGGCTGAAGTAGTAGCATAACTTTTACACTGAAAAAAAA
Source organism: Phoebastria nigripes (assembly GCA_035582835.1). Lineage (NCBI taxonomy): Eukaryota > Metazoa > Chordata > Aves > Procellariiformes > Diomedeidae > Phoebastria > Phoebastria nigripes. The sequence goes on from JAYKAV010003325.1 coordinate 28,922, forward strand.
TCATTAAAACCAGAATATTTTTGTATTAAAAGACAAAAAAAAGAGAAATGCTATTTATTGCCATACAATTTAGCAACTTTTGCCATCCAAAACCAAAAGCTTAGTCATTTTTTAACATATCTTAAAAGGCCATTTGGCTAAGTTAAAAGAAACTATAGTGAAAATTTACTCAAAACCTAAACAAAATGTCTTAAGTACACCATTTAATAAAATCCCACCTTTATTTTTTATATAGCAAGTTAAAAAAAATTATTTTAGTGAGTGCAAAAAGTATCCCTTGATTTACTTTTTGGGCCAAATTCACTTTTTGCCTAATTAAGCTGATTTCAGTAGGAATTCAGGCTACTTAAGCAAGGCTGAATTTGTGTCCAGATGGAGGAGGTAAGCACAGGAAAGAAGGTGAAAAAGGTGGTACTTAACAAAGCTTTGTGTGTTTTGCAGATGTTCCGTTAGTACCACCTCTGATTCAGACCATCTGGAAGGAACAAATAGAACCAAGCAACATGAAAAGATGCACTCTGTCCTGCATTGTAAGATTTAAAAGTTACTGGGAAAGGGAAGTGAAGTTTTGGACCAGTCTTAGACAAATGATGCATTTAGTATGCACACATATAGGAGAAGGCAACAGAAAGTACTTGCTAATGTTGTTCTAGGTCTGATAAATGAACCTAAGTAAGTTTATCAAAATAAAAATGTAAATCTATTAAATAAGCAAGAGRAGTGATGAAGACATGTTCATGATTGGACCAGGTTGCTCACAGAGGTGGTGCAGTCTCTATCCTTCAAGGTTTTCAAGCCCAAACTGGACGAAGTCCTAGGTGACCTGGTCTGGTCTCACAGATGACCCTGATTTGAGCAAGAGGTTGGACTAGAGACCTCCCGAGGCCCTTTCCAGCCTGAGTTATTCTGTGTTCCTATGATCCTTGTTTAACGTTATTGTTTGTGGACTGAATACATAGCATATGTTGAGGTCAAAATGTATGGGAATTAATAATGGTTTAGAATAGAATAGAATAGAATGGAATGGAATGGAATAGAATATTTCAGTTTGAAGGGACCTACAACAATTATCTAGTCCAACTGCCTGACCACTTGAGAGCTGACCAGAAGTTAAAGCATGTTATTAAGGGCAATGTCCAAATGCCTCTTAAACACTGACAGGCATGGGGCATCGACCATCTAGGAAGGTGTTCCAGTGTTTGACCACCCTCTCGGTAAAGAAATGCTTCCTAATGTCCAGTCTGAACTCCCCTGCTGCAGCTTTGAACCATTCCTGTGTGTCCTGTCACTGGATCCCAGGGAGAAGAGCTCAGCACCTCCCTCCCCACTTCCCCTCCTCAGGAAGCTGTAGAGAGCAATGAGGTCACCCCTCAGCCTCCTTTTCTCCAAACCAGACAAACCCAGAGTCCTTAGCCACTCCTCACAGGACATGCCTGCCAGCCCTTCCACCAGCTTTGTTCCCCTCCCCTGGGCTCATTCAAGGACCTCCACGTCCTTCTTAAATTGTGGGGCCCAGAACAGCACACAGTCTGAGTCAGTGTTTACTTGTTCATAACTAATATTCAACCTAGAAAAGGCAGGAATCTCCAAGTTTTTTGCTTTTTTTTTCATTCTATTTCAAATACAATGTCATTTCAGTCTTTTGAATTCTTTTGATTTTCTCCTTTGCAGACCTCAGTAGTTTGTAACTCTAGATCTACTGTGCAAATGCTCTTTAAAAATGACTATAGACTCTTAGTTAAGATTCATAAATCGTTCAAAATATTTCCCAGAGTAGTCTTTTTAAATAATTTATGGAGACTTTAGAAATGATGTTTTAAGTCTAAATACATTCCCAGCCCTCACCCAAAAGAGGAATTAAAAAGTTATCAAGAATCTGAAGACAAATATGACAGGAGGTCCAAATGGACTTATACTCAGATTTTAAAAGATTCACAAGAGTTTTAGTATTTATTAGTATACAATAAATAATAATGACCTTATGAAAGGAGCAGTTATTCCCTCTTCTGGAGAGACGTATTAGAACAGGAGATTTAGTGAGACATGTGCACCCAGACAAAATAGGCTTTGTTGGAAGCAAAGATGCTGCAATTATATTAGGAGAATTCTTGATCTAGTACAAAACTCGCATCACCCAATTACCTTGTTTTCCCTTGTTGGTGACTTTTGTCCGTTTTACTGAACAGAATGGAGATCTTAAGTGTGGTCCATCAGAAAATGGCTTTGATGGTACTTCCATTCTACTTGGACATCAGATTGTAAAGATCAAGAATGTTGCACAAAAAGTGGATTTCTCAAAAACACGTTGGATAAAAGATAGATCCAGGCAAAAATAGCCTAACATAACTCCCTTTCAGGTTAATCTTGAGATACCCATGTAAAATATGAGAATTTCCTTTCCTGGACTTCTCATTTATCACTTGATTAAAACCAAAGAAGTTCTCACTAGAACCTGCCAACCACATAATCCTGTTTAGATCAGAGCAATTATCACCAAATTAGGCTAACTCTTTTTGAAAGGGAATATGCCACTAGACATCGTAATTTCCACATAAAAGTTCCTCTTTTCCAGAAACTTTGTGATAGAAAAATGTACATTGATCTCAGTATAGCTTGGAGGAAGACAAAAAATTATTTCTAGTCATGTTCAGTGTTATTTCAGAAAGCTGATTCTTCCCTTAGTAGCAGATCACATGAAAATTTACAATTCTTAGAAGTCTGGACTAGAAGTCTATTTCTGCATACTACATTCATACATTGTGTGGCATGGTGACAAACTGTTTTTCATCCATTCTTTTTTTTTTTCCCTTAGGCAAGTACATAGAATCATAGAATCATTAGGGTTGGAAAGGACCTCCAAGATCATCGAGTCCAACTGAAGATCATTGAGTCCAACCAGACTCGATGATACATGTTAGAACTCTTTTTGTATCAATGCAAAAGCTTCTTGTAAGGTCTTTTCCACACTAGCTTCTACCTCTTTTATGATACAGATGTTCTCTGTATTTAGTGCATCCTCCTCCTCAAAGGCCCACATTTGATGCCACTCACACACACTCGGATCTCTCCAAGATTTTTCTATAGTGTAAAATGCAAATAGAATTTGTCTCCAAAGCACAGATGATTTGCAGGGCAATCATGTTGCATCATACTTCCAACTTGTTCATTGAAAGGAGAAATAGGGATCAGAGACAGAACTGCACATCCTTTGAAGACTGAGCCAGACCTCCAGCTAGCTATTTTGCAGGGAACTTCAGAGCTGGAATACTGAGTCTTTGCTATTCTTAATGGAACTGTATTCGATTAGGGCACAGGACTGTTACATTTAAAAATGAATAGTTAGAAAGCTGACTGAGATAATACTGTATGTGGTCTAGAGTATGCTGGGTTTTATTTCTTTATAGATAAGATGTTTGGTTTATTTTTTTATTCGGCATCTGTTTTCCACAGTAATACACTGTGGACTGCTTTGTTATTACACCAGTTTTTATATTTCAGAGCAGAAGATGGTTGTTTTTAAGGGCTAAGTGAGGGAGACAGGAAATTAGTATTTGAAAATACTCAGTGAAATTCGTCCTGTCCACAAAACCAAGCAAAATTAAAACCATTGTTTAAAAAGAAAAATAAAACAAACATGAACAACTACTAGAAAGTACCCTTCTTTCCTTCCACCAGTTCTTCCAGAACTGACTTTTTGGAAAAGGTTTTCAATTTTTTCTCTAACAAGTTACTTATGGGTCTATGAATAACATAACTGCTGTAAAATGATAAAGAAAAAATACAGGAAAAATAAAGGAACATTATGCTTCCATCTGAAGATCCCTACATTCTGCCACTTCAATAGTCTATTGCATTGAAATGGCTATTAAAAGTCTTTGTTACGTCTCTTCTGCCATCTTCCTTTGAACTCCGCTGGTTTTGACGCTACTGATCAGTGTTACGATCATTATTTTTTGTATGCATACCTCCCTAGGCTTGTTTATATGGATTCCTACAAAATTGAACTATGAAAGTACATATGCTTTCTCTTAACAAATTTTACTTGCTAGTATAATTATATAGAGAACTCAAATTTATGTCTTTAATTTAACAAAGAAATATAAAACAGATAAAACAAGATTTAAAAATAATTTTAGGAGTTTTTACAAACATTTTTGTGTTTTGCTCTATTTGGTAGTGATGCTTCATTTTTGAAGGAAATGCTTAATGTTCAGTTAAACTACGTTTCAGGGTGGTAGGATTTTGGGAGTTACAGTCATATTCAACCACTGATTTTCTGTGAACTTATTCTGGTTGGAATACGATGTACAGTCAAAAAGTTTAATGTGAGAGAGAGTCCAATTGCATAAAGAAATTGGACTAAAAGTAGGTTCAAATCAGCTCAGTACAGTCTGCCTTATTGCCATAGTAATAGGAAATAGAAGAGCACTCACAGTGGTTCTGTATTTAATGTTACCATTCTGGAACATGAGGAAGCACTGCAGAATGTGTGACTACTGTTTACATTTTTGAGGAGTGATTTCAGTATAAAATGATAAACCCTAATTTCTTATAAGTCACGTCCTTCACTGCCAAGAGAAATTTTGGCTTATTTGTATAATAATAGCTTATTTGTAAATTTTTTTTCCACTGAGACAACCAAGTCAGCTACTCACTGTACTTCACGTATACTCTTAAAAGAAAACAAAATGGAGAGAAGTTGCCAGGGACCTTGTTTTTATTCAGGAGCACATAAAAAAAAGTTATGCCACAGCTTTGGTTGACTGGAATGATATGCATACTTAAATTTTAACAGTGTTTTTTTTTTTAAACGGTAAACAAGTGTACATTCAGTTGTGTGCAAGACCAACACTGTCAATAACACAATTACACTACAGAAAATGAAATGTTTTAAGTATGTAGCTGTGAAACCCTTCATATTTTTGGTATTTAACCAGCATTTTTAGAATTAGTCTGCTGAAGCCATTTCAGGTATGGTAAACACTGAAAACAGACCCTGTGGCAAAGTGAATGTAATTACAGTTGCACTGGCTCTGGACAYGAGTAAGAGCCCTACTTAAAAATATTACTCGGAAGCTACGTCTTCTGCAACTTAAATGTGAAAGGAATTATCTAACTTGTAGTTTATGAAGTCAGTTATTAATAATCAGCCACTTGAACTTACAAAAGTGGACAATATTTTCATACACTTGGGATAATTACAATCATTTAATAATTTTTCATGCCACAGATAAAATCACAAGAACTGCTGAGACTGGATGATTACTCTACATAACCCAATAACTCAAAGTTCCACTGACTTACTAATGCTTCTCACAGCTCTTATAAAATCTTTAATATTTTTTTTTTTTTTTTTTTTTAATGAGAGCTGTTGTCAACCACCTAAATTGGAAGGAGAGAGGTATGAAAATTCCCAGGCCATGATGGATCCTGAGTATTTTGCAACAGTAAGCACTGAGTTCTAGTAGACCACAGTCTCTCTCTACTCTGAAGGGATGATAATAAAGCATAGATGGAATATTTACAATTTTTAGGATAAACTTACTAGCAGACCAGCTGTAACCATTTCTCTTTTTATAAAACCTGCTTTTTAATATCACCTTTTTGTAGAAACATATGGCAAAGCAAATAAAACTGTCTTTTTAGTAAACAGAAGTTTTTGATAAAAACATATAAAAGACAGTTTTATCCGCTGGATGATATACAGGTACCCGTATACAAGCATGTATACTAAACAACAAAAGAGAAGGTGTATTTGAATGTTACAGGTCTGATGTAAACACAGAATAAAAATAAGGAGAGTCAAAAGTGACAGTACATTAACTCACTCCATCATGCCTAATTATTGCAGCATATATGATATAAAATAATTCAAATGCAGAAAACATCTGCTTATCTTCAAAACCAGGCAAAAGAGATCTCTTTGGAAATGTATTTAAATTAAAAAAAAGCCTCTAGCCAAGATGTGTTACATTTCAGCCCACAAAAGAAATTCACAGGGAGATTACAAACTCCTGAAAATAGAAGTTTATAATGACAACAGATAATGCCTTCATTACAGTGACATCAACAGAACCACTGTAAGACATACCACTGCATTGGTATTTTCTTTTTGTACAAGTTTACAGTAAATATTTGAAGACACTGAAGAGGTTCATGTGCCGCTTTTCCATTAAAGGTGTGCAGTTCATCAAACCGATAAATAAATGTATTTCCTGAAATGTTTTAGAAAATGAGAAAAGACATTTGACCTAACTATGTAGCGTGCACACTAGTTAACCATGTATAAACTAAAGATTCTTAAGTGCACTATGAACTGCAGACATGAATGGCTTTTGAAAGCTCAGTAATTTAGTTGAACGCACACTAAAAATTGTTTAAGAAGTTGCTTCCAGTTTCATCTGATCAACTTCATTTCTTCTCAGAAAGAGTTTCACCACTAAGTTCTACATCTAGCGAGGCCTCTTCAAGAGATAGCTTAACATGAGATACACAAACAGAAGATCCAAGGGTAGCTGTATGGATAAAGAAAAAAAAGTATTAGGTTTTACACTTAAGAATATCCATGCTAAAAAGCATCAAAAGCAAGAAAAATGCGAGTTACCTAGCACAGAAACACACACAAAGCTACACTGTACCTAATGAGATCAGAAATGCAATGGGATTTTGTTCTACAGGCCCTCAAAACAGCACAACTATCCAAAAGCAGACAGTGTAGCTGGCTGACAGTTCAGACTGAATATACTAATGATTAAATGCATCATCATATTATTGGCAGCCTCAGTCAGAACCTGGTCACAGAGTTCTATGGTAAATGTTTAGAAAACATCTCAGAAATACTGCCATTTAAATAAATAAATTTCCTTTGCTTGTCTTACTTGGAGATAGCCCAAAATAGTCATACTTCAAAACAAAACAAAACCCCATAAATTTTCAGGCCATAGAAATTCCTTCAAACACTTCAGAGGATAAGCGAAAGTAACTATTAGCACCGTTTTACTGCTAAAACTATTTGTGCAATGCTATTGAGTTCTCGCTGACCCATAAAATGATCCCACTTATATCATCGACAGGGAATGTTAAGAAATAGCTGCCCTAAGAATTTATGTAATATATAAGAAAGAATCCTACTGCTGGAAATAATGTAATGACGTTAGTCATTCTGCCTCTGACAGAAGTTACTTACATAAGGTTGGTTTCTCTATTGCTAGCCTTTCAGGCAAAGTTTCAAGTGGCGTTGGTTGAATTTTTGCAGGGGTATATGTATTTAAAGAAATTTTTCTTCCTGACATTGGAATCATGTAAGTTGGAGAAGCTGACATGGGGGGAAAAGAAGAAAAGATAATTAATAATAAAAATACTCTCACCTGAGCAAAATGACAAAAATAGTAGCCACAGAACTGTGTATCTGTCCAGCAATATAGACGCCACAGTTATACAACCTGCAGCTCAGCTACTGATTTTTGACTCTAGTGTCAAAACTTCAAAGCATGAAAGACAAATCTAAAAATCTCCTTTTTACCTCAGAAAGCAACACGGTAACTTCATGCTGCTAAGGCAGCTAAGCCAAATTTCAGTAACAGCTGTCTTGCCAGAACACTGGCAAAAGCATTAGTGCTACTTCTCATAGGTTATGAAGATTGCACTGGAATAGGCATTTAGTCCAAAACACCTATGAAAAGTGCATACAATAGATTATTCTCTACACAACTTTCGAATGTTATAGGAAAGCAGAAGGAGAACAAAGCACCTATGGCCTCAATTCTATCAGGTCTAATTTCTAACCACTCCTTTGTAGAAAGGTGATAACCAGACCACCACAGAAGTATGACAGTTTTTTAAAAATATTTTTTCATCTTGTATACTCTAAATTCTGATATGATTTTGAAGAGACACGAACTTCCTAACCAGTGTAACAAAGCATTTTAAATAGCTGAGAACTTTGAAACACCTGTAAGCCTCCCCGAGTTCTTTTTCAGTAACATCAGTTTTCTTAAATTGCTTATCTTCCTTCTCAGATATAGGAGGCCTACCCTATCAAATTAGCTGCTGATTAAAATCTAAACGGAATAAAGCTAAAATAACAGAAAAAAAAGGAAAAATCCTATAAGAGAAAAAAAGGAAAAATCCCAACATCTAGGTAACCTTTATATCAGTACTAGCACCTACAAATTTTCTGATCGAAGCATGAGTCTTTAGACATTTCCTCAAGAAGAATCATTTTCAATCACCTGACACATGAATTATAAGCATCCCAATACGTGGTAAATTTGACCTAACTGAAACCGTTTCCAAAGACGCAGCAGTAGAATCACAATGGGAAGTCATCTTCCCAGAGACATGCAGATGGGTAGAACTCAGTTTGCATTTCATTTCAAGATCACTTAAACATTAAACATTCAGCACAAACTACTAAAAAACTAAGTAACTGCAAGGCACTCCACAGGAGAAACCCCAAGTAATATTGAAAGAAACAGGAAATAACACAGTTTTAAGATGTAAAAGGCTTGTAAAAGGCAACACTACTCTGCTGAGGTTACTGCCATTACAACAGTACACTATAAAGCTGGAAATACTCCATGCTTACTTAAAAAGCATTCCTTGTAATTCAGCTAACAGTGTGGACAGTACAGAGGAGTTCTTAATGTGAGGAAATAAACCAATTACAATTTCATTAAATCCTTAATTTACTACCCCACTCAACAGAGACATTACTTCAATGAATTATGACAGTGTCCATACTGCAAAAGGATACTGCAAAAATTAAAATTATGGTTTATGTACATATTTCATTCCTTAAAAGCAGTATTTTTACTTTACTTGTTAGCTGTAAAATACCGGAAAGATTAACTAGACAATATTTAACAATTTAAAATGAACATAATTACAAACTAAAATCAGTACATGTCTCCTGTAGATTTTCCCTTGATGGAGCAGCAACAGAGGCAAGAAATTCATCCACCTGCTTCAGAGACAAGGAGTTGTGTAGAGTTTCCAAAGGGCAAATAGAAGGCACCATGGAATATAGTTCAAAACCTGAAAGAAAAATAATAAAAAAAAAAGAGATTTCCAAACATAAGACAGGATTTAAGCTATTGCACAGGTAAGTATTAATGCATGATAAAAAGTGCTTATTTTAAATCAGCACATGCAGACATAGTACTCTTGAAATCATGGAGGCTAAATATTAAAGGATTTGGAATAAGATGTGCCAATTTCCAGGATATACGAAACTAAAGGTACCATTTAAAATACCATGGGATACAAATCCCATGTACACATAAAGTGGTCTTCAAACATTACAACTGTGCTCTACTCCCAAATCGGTTCATGAAAGATAACTTCCTCTAAGACAAACTTAGTAAATCTCTAAAAAAAATAGTCAGGATATGGTAGTATTTCTCCTACTTATTCTCATACCTAGCACAACACTAAATAGGTAACTCATTCATGAAGTAAAATAGGATAGCTATGTTGTCAACTGTTAGCAGATGAGCTAAAAATGCTACAACTTCCAAGAAATAAATTTGCAGAATTCACGTTCTATCATCTTCAGTATTCTGTGAAAACAAACTGTTGCCTTAAATATCAAAGGAAAACCACTGTTAGCAGTTTCGTACCTTGAGGTTACATGTTTTAACTTTGTAAGACAGATTTACACCTACCTTTATGCATTTAAAAACAGTACTTAGAAGACTAGAGGTTTCATATATTAGAACAGGTAAGTATAGCAACCCAAAATCTAAAAATTTATTGGACTTTGCTTTTCTACATTAGTATTGATCATACACCAACCATGCACATCCATATTACTAACATACTAAAAAGCATCTAAACATCTTGGCAAAAAAAAATTGCAGTTCTCTGAAGTGATGCAAGTTTGATAACTCAATGAACAGCTCTTCATCCAATTGCATTTCAGAAGAGGAAAATATGTCCATTAGTGTTTTCAACATACAGCTGTAACATTACAACTTTGCAATTCAATATTGTAAATTTACAGTTGCTACATTTCTTTTAAGATATTTAAATGAAGAAACAATAGTGAATGAAATAATGTTTAGAATTTCAGTTCAAGGTACATTTATTGAGAGATAGGATTATGACTGTGAACTGTTCCCTCCCCTAAAATAATAAGCATCAATATTCCTGTGATATCCAGTGTTCCCCTTTCATTCCCCATTTAGTGCTTTGTATAGAGAAGTAACTCAACAAAATTTCAACCCCCAAATGTCTGTATTTATATTTGGATCCACCTTGGCCACACTAAAATTTGAGGGACAGTCGCTTCAAATATACAATCAACTGAAGTGTACTTATGTCAGCTTCACTTATATTACAAATAAAATGTTGCATTTCATGGAAACTTGGTTTTCATGTACAAAAGAAACACCACCACATGCTTAATTTCTATTTTCCTATAAAGGTAGTAGCTAAGCTTCAGTGTAAGCACTAAGATGTTTGGCATACATATTAATATCCTAAATAACTATGCATGCATGCAAAGCGCAAACCCTTTCTTTGCATTAAAGTAAAATATAAGAGTTATCTCTTTACCCTGACAGAAAAGTCACTATCACTTGAATGAGAATTTATTTTTTTACTTTTGCAAAGAACGTAGTGGGACAATGTCAGGTTAACTTTTTAATAACTATTACTTTTAAAGTGCAGTGTTACAGAAAACCAGAAAGGAATTTCAAAATACACCCATGACCTTTAAAAAATGAAAATAAAAAAAGTTTTCTTCTTTCAGGAATTTTCCCTCCATAGGTTTTTGTTCAGTTTTGACAATTCTGCTATCAGATAGCCATATCCCAGCATGTTGTTGTAGTATCTTTGCATCTAAGGGATATGACTTAAAAGATACCCTGGAAATCTATCTGCAGTGTTTTATTTTAATATTTTATTATAAATACTTTATGAAGTTATGAGAAATAAATTTGAATTTTAACGATGAAGAAGCCTGACAGTATCCCTTTAAAAAAGCAATTTCCTATAAACTGGCTTTTGAGTTTTGGCCATATTTATTCTTAAAGCACTGTCCCCATCAAAAGGTAAGACAATGAAAGGGTTAACGCAGCATCTCAAAAAGCCTGCTGTCTTACATTTAAAAGCTATAGAGACATACCACTGGAGCCTAGAAATTCCACAGAGGAAATGGACCAGCACCTAAAGAGGTCTGGGGGTTCTGCACAGACGCCCAGAAAATAAGGTAAAGCACTGTCAGAAGATACTTGTTTCACCATGTTCCTTGAACTAAAGATGGGGGGGGTAGTCTGAAATGAGTTAAGAGGGTGTGATAACAACATAAAAATAAGAAAAAACAGAGTGAAAGGACAAGGAGAATCAAAATGATAATCCAGAGGACAGACAAAACAACATCAATATGTTCTTATGTTAGTAGAAAACCCTTGGAAACCTGCAATATACTTAGGTTTCATAGGAGCTCACAGAGCATGCATCAATCTTGTAAAAGATGTGTGGTAAAACTGCCGTATTAAATGAATCAGAACAATCAATGCATTCATTAAAAGCAATTTAGATCCTTTTTTAAAGAATACAGTCACAAAAAGATAGTGCTAAATGGAACAGAAAGTAATCATATTATTAGACACTGATACTCAAATGCAGTTCTTACTTTCTGACCTTGTATGTTTTGGAAATATTTGGTTTGAGTCTAAAGACAAAAAATGGACTCGTAACTTTCCTATTTTAAATAAGACACTAGAATTGGCCTTTTAGATCAAACACAGTCTTAATGGTATTAATTCAGCCTTACTATAGCAGTTTCCCTTCAAGAAGCACTGCAGTGCAAAAAGTCACTATGGATTCCAAATGAATATAATAAAGGACTACTTTGCTTCTCAGCAAAGCCAATCAAAAACTCAGTCTTTTTTTTTTTAACCTTGTTTCTAAGCAAATACATTTTGAATCTAACATGAAAATGCTGATGATTTCCACTGCAGTTTCAATAATATCACCATCGCTGTACTCAGCCAGCAGTCATGCACACTTTAAAACTGCAATTAAGAAATCTGGAAAAGCTACATTAAGATCCGGTGGATGCTGAAGACCAAGTCTGGTTTTCATGAACAGGATACATTTTGGGCCTATTTAATCACGTAGAAAGGTAGGCATGAAATATTTTGCTGAGGAAGAGAAAGACATACCTCTGTCCTGTGTGTTAAACCAGACTTTTTTTTGTAACTATGGTAGACTGAAGACAAGTTAACTCTCACTTTTGAAGCTCAAGAGGTCAATGTAAGCAACAGGCAGCTCTCTTGCTGTGATTTTTAGTGCAATATTTAAGTAATTTGCACATCTGATGAACAGAGAAGTATGATAAGGTACAATAAATTTTTGTCCGATGACAAATATAACAATTTAGCAGGAATGGAACCAAAGCGTCTGCTTTGTTTTTTAATTTAGCATCACTTCAAGAAGATAGTCATAAAATCCGGTTGTCAATTCAGTGATTTATTTTAGAATCAGGAGGCTCAGGGAAACAGCTCAGCAGGAGAAAGACAAAGAAGAAGCAGCAGCTATCAAGAAGTGTATGCCCAATAAAGATCAGATTTAATTCTGTTTTTATCTTGTACCATACAGTCTGATCACATGAGAAATTGGGAAGAATAATTTATTACAGAGATCATGATTAACAGTAGCACATCAATTTTTTCAAGGATTTTTCTAAGGAATGAATTTTGATGTTGTATTTATACTAATGAATGGTAAAGAAGGGATTTAGGATATCTAATGATTACAAATATATCTGGAGTTGTGCTTGAAGTTAGGAACAACAGACGGCTGGATGATACTGTACACCCCGTATTTGAAATAAAAATAAAAGGGATGAAGCAAGGAACCTTTTGTTTTCGTTTTTGTTTTTAAAATAAAAGCAAAACGTACCATTGGTTGGGTGTCGAGCAAATGAGATAGAAAACCTTTTAACAGCAGAACCGCGTGTGGTGTCTGAGAAAGAGAAAAACAGGTACCTGAAATTTGTAACAGCTACCAAAAGAGGGACATTTTAAAAAAGGAAAGGAAGAAGAAAAAAAGAAAAGATGAGAAGGCATTAGAATTGAGTGGCATGCAGAAGGGACCAAGGAAAAGGGCTAAAATCTAAATAGAGGTTAAAAAGAAGAAAATTTGGATTGTTGGTAACTACAAGATGTGTAATGAAGTGTATGAAAACAAGCAGAATGAGCTGGTGATTCTGGCATACAAGGTTATATCAGGTTAGAGTCGAACACTGGAGTAGTGAATTGGGGGGAAAACAGCATGAATACTGTTTCACCTCAGAGTTATAAAAGGTGTGCTTTGGCATTTTTACATTCTGAAATCTAGTGAGAGAGTTTCTTCTCTACCCCAGATTATCCAAAACTGAAAATCTCCTGCTCCTTTGTAATCCAAACCCCACCAAAAAAAGGTAAGGAATCCTAAAATTTTCACCGTCAGTATTTAAGTTATTAGTTTATCATTTCTTTCATTCCTTGTATATGCTCCAAGTAATTTATTTCATTTCAAGATCAATAAATAATGATAAAACCCGAAGTTTAAAATGAGAAAAGAATTTCAAACCCAAAATTTTAATTTACTTTAAAAATGCACTTGCTGAAATCTCCTGGCACGTATTACAAGTCTGTGAGCTAGTGTTCAATTAAGATAGAAACAAGAATTAACTGTGCTATTAAGTTAAACATAAGCAAGCTACGGGCAATAAAGAAGCAATAGAAACTCATACAATTAATACTAAGGCAAAGGATTCTAGGATTCCATTAAAATCAGTAACCTAGGATTTATCTTTAGAAGTTTAATGTGGCACATGGGTTTGTGCGTGCATGTGCGAGAGTGTGCACATACCATCTATGAAGCCAGAAGAAGTCAGCTTTTTACGATGAGTACGAGCATAATCCTGTAGGTTAGGTGCACTTGAAGAACCCCCGAGCACTGAGGTGCTAAACAGGCCCGCACAGTGAGACCCTGATGGGAGTTAGAGAAAATACATACAACAACCAGGTGTTCGTCCATTCACATTGGGGATGCATGCAGCATGCAAGCACATGGCTCTTACCACACAAAAGGCAGCTTTTGGCAGTGCCTTGGACAGGTTCACAATATGCTTGTAATGTCAGAGTGGTACTTGTAGGCTGAAACTATCATAATTTATTGTGCTTCTACTCATGACACCGCACCCTCTGCTATACGTGCAAAGAGAGGATTGGCTTTAACAAAGTGAGTTCTTGTCCTGTTTTCACTTTTGGTAAAGAAAAGTTACCAGTTAGCATCAATGTAAACATAACCAAAACAACAAAACAAAACCAACATGATGATGATGATGTGAAAGTTGTGTGTTTTAAAACCTGCAGTTCTGAAACAAATATAAACTGGAAAAATACTGCTCATTGCTTTCATCCAAATCAACCTTTTCGATGACAGGCTGCAATGAAGTACTCGCGCATTTCCACARACTTAATATGGAAATATTTCCCTTCTAACCCCAACAAAACGTTAACCAAATTGGAAATACTCTATTTGTATTTCAGCTACCATTGACAATGTTACAAACTGAAAATACCTAAAAGGTCCACCAAGTTTAGCTTGACTTCCTTTCCTGAGAAGACTTTTGTACATCTCCATGCAAGTGAGAGTACTTTTGTTACTACTCACACATTCCTGCCACTAGGATGGGAGTTTTAACAAATCACTGAAAGCCACAGACAGAAATATAAAAATAACTTTCATAATCATCAACCATAAATGAAATTTACATACAACAATGAACAAAATGGAAAAAAACGTTGCAATCTTTTTCCTTTAGTTTTTACTACTAGTTGAAAGGAGAAGTGGTTTTTCACTAAGAACTTATCTTTTACATTTTCGATAAGTAGCAGCAGATTTTTTTTGAAAACCAACTATCTATCCAGTTATACTTCCTTTCATTACTTTTAATGACCCAGTGAGAGGAAACATTACTAGCACATGTGATCAATCACAGCCAAAATAAACTGGTGCCTGGTCTGTGGCAAAAGCCTTTCACACCAAATGTAATACCGTAATCTACGCACAGAAATACATCAACTTCCACAAGCCATATTGTGTCACACATTGGCAAAAGAAAAGTTGTTTAACTAGCAAGCATACAATAAAAAACATGACTTTGATAAACAAGAGCACCTGATGTATGCATTTTACTAAGGGAAAAATATAATAGGGAGAAAAGTATCACAGAAAGATTAGACATACAAAAAATACAGATCTTTACAAAGAAAGGAAAAGCTACTTCTAAGTTTATGCATATAGCTTATGCGTTTTCTACACTTCATTTTTCCCATGAAAAGACACACTTACAGAAAAAAAAATGCAATATTGATTTACAGGAGTGCAAGATTTCATATTTTTGCATATCAGTCATATGTATGCCTGTTTCAAAGAAGCAACAGAAAAGCACCACTTGAATTAAAAGGATCTGAAACAACTCATTGAATTACAGCATGATTCATTCTAATACTGAAAGGAAGAAATTGATTTTAGGAGAGGGAATGTGTGCAAAACCCCTGATATTATCAAGAAACTTGAGGTTTGTTCCCCATCCCCCTCCCCTTGGTAAAACACCTTTCAATTCCATCAATTGCCCACAGTAGGAAACGTTAATTTTCAAGAAAAGTGTTTTAACAGTTTCCAGTGCAGGCCATTTCAATCCAAAAGATTCTTGCAAAACCCAAAAACTCAGTCATGATCTACATTATCTTAAAAATCTACTTTATGTTAAAAATAATCCTATGTACCTGTTGTGAGCAGTACAGAGTCAGCAGTGTGAACAGTCTCAAACAATTTGCTCTTTTCAGTTATGATTTATTTTAAAACTTTTGCTGCAGAAAAATTGTCCAGTTCATAAGCAGACAGCATGTATCATTGATAACAAGTACTATTGGGTCCTGTTAACATAAAAGCTATTCAAAGAATGTACAACTGTACAGAACAACGGGCAGATGAAAAGCTGCTAACATCAAACAAAATTTCAATTGTAGGCACATACCTAGACCGCTCTGCTTTTGTTCCAGAATAGTTCTCGGTGTTCGTAAGTTACTATTGCTTTCTGATAGGACCTGGATATAAAAAACAGAAAAATAAGGGAAAGTAGAACAGCAGCATGAAACGTCCATTTAACTTGATACAGCAGCCTGTTTCAGACAGACAAGTGTTAATAAGCTGTATGATAAGTGTTAGTAAAAATATGTAAAGGAAACATGAAAGATCATGCAATATCCCCTTCTGAAGGGAGTTCATTTCACATATGAGTTCCTTGCAATGAAGTGGTGCAAAGCAAGCATTCAGAATGAGAAAGGACACAGACCAAGACAGATATGAGAACAGACATGTGAGACATTTTATTTCATTTTACCAAATGCACTCTCCTAAACTGCGCCTGTATTGAAAAAAGGAGGGGAGGGAAGGAAAGACAGACAAGCTATTGAGGACACCATACAATCACTGATCCATGCACGGGCTCAATCAGTGTAATCTTCAGATGCTCACAGCCTTTACTGATATAAACTTTTCCTACGTAAATAGTTGTAGAATTTTCCACAATAAAAAGAAATTATGAAAATTTTCAAAGAAAAAGGATATGGTTAACAGAACACCATCCATTGTCATACATGTAAACAATATCTCGACATACTAAACAATCTTTAGATCTTCACTGGTACTTCAAAAAAATTTACTGTTTCTTTTTTTCCTGCCTTTCCCCCCCAATATTTAGAAAAATCTTCAAAATATTGTACAAGTCAATGGATGATGTACTGTGTTGGGAGTTTCAGATACCTCCGGATACAGAAGGCGAGAATTATTAGTGCTAGAGTTTGTTCCCTGCAATAGTTAATACCAGGCCACTGAAAATATGATATATGCAAAACAAGTTTTGAATAGCAATATGAAGTACCAAATAAATTATTTTAAATGGTATTGGTTGCAATTATTAAAAAAAAGTTTTTCAATTTACCTACCACCAAATTAAGCAATGCTGTTTTTAAAGTCTTAAAGGACAACTAAACCAAAGCAGAAATCTGTTTCATTAGGCAGTAGACTAAGTCTTTTTTACTGTAGTAACATTTGCAATTCCTATAAAGAAACCAAATTTTTAGGAAAACGTGTAACACATTCAGTGGAAAAACATGCACTTGCTCTTTTTCCCCCAAACATTCTCGGGAAGTAATTTTAAGAAGTGGAAGAATTTGCTTCAAACATAATCCATAACAAGGGATTAGATGTCCTTAAAGACAGTTGGTTGTTGCTTGGAATGCATAATAATGTTTAATGAAGTAAAGTTTAAAAACCTGTTGCCATGAGCCAAAAATACTGGATGTGAAAGCCAATGATTTAGGGGAGACAGGGGAAGAAGTGATTTGTTCCCCTGATCTGCGTCTTCGACGCCCAGTACCCACACCACTGGTGTAATGCAGCCAGGTACCAATACACTCTGGGCTAGACACACTCAGGGGGCTCTCTTCCTGGAAGTGAGAAAGGGGGCAAAAAACAGCAAAGCATGCAAAGTTAGATTCAACAGAGCCAAATGAACAGAAAAGAAAAAAACCCAATCTGCTTGCACCCTTTTATTTACTGCTTTTAAAACTATTAAACAGCGAATAGGGAAGAGTAGTATTACAATATTAGGAAGTTATCAGTTCCACTTATATCTTTTAATCCAATTATATGTTTTAATACAACACTTTAATCAAATTTCTGGTAGACTGATTATTAGATATGAGAGAAAAGTAATTGTTATCAATAATTGAGTCATAATTTTACAAATTTCCCACATGTTGGAAACAGAACATCTGTTATCCCTGACATACTGTTTAATAGTTTTCCCCCTCTAAGTACATTAAACTTTCCTATTTATTACTTGATAGTTTTCACTTCTAGTCTATAACCTTATCTAAAAGTTTCTCATTTTTAGAATCGCCTTTGAGACTTTACAGCTGACTCACTGGTAGTAGCACCAACCTGACTGGTAGTAGTTTTCCAACCTTAAAAAAGCCCTAAAAATTATCTGATGCTGGACACCTATTAAGACTTCAAGGGAGGACAGTGTCAGGCTAAGAATCCTCCATGCCCTACATCATTATGTATCATTAGCAATCAATATTTTTAGCAATACAGAATTTGATTTCCAAAGCTGATGAGCCTTACTTTCTTGTTTTACTGTTAGAACTCTGCTTTTTTTTTATTTTCATGACTCAATCACAGTTGCAATCCCTTCTGTAAATATTGCTGACTATACCCCAGATTAAAACTTCCATATAATCTCACACCTGACAGTGTCCTTTCAAATTAATGGACATAGGTGAAGAAAGAATTGCCTTATAGGGGGGGGGGGGGGGGAAAAGTTCAAGGCAGTTGCAGTTTAAGTTGCAATGACTTTTTTTAAACACTTGAAAATACCATTTGGTTTAATTATTCCAAATACTGGTTTTGCAGATTTCAGTAGGCCAGATGAAACTTCCAATTTTACTTTTTCAAAAAAAGTTTCATAGTGTATGTTTTCTTTAAATTGGTTATTTTCTTCCAGCAAATAAACAAGCACTGAATGCTGAAACACATTCCATCTGAACATACATTATCTGCACAGTCAAAATTTAGCAATTTATGTTATTGATCACTTTTAAAAGTAACTTCTACATAATTTATGAAAATGAAAATGGTTAAAAGTTTGAAGTAATAGACTATTAAGTTATGTGTATGTGAACTCATAACTAGGAGGGGAGTTTGCATGATCATAGTGAAAACAGCTTTTAAAAATCCAAAATATTTATGTTGTGAGCATTTGTTCATGATAAAACTTGGAAATAGAAAATGTAAGACATTCACATTTATTATCTCTGTTAATTTATGGAAGTCATGTGAAGTTATACAGATATCCTTACAGAAGGGAACCATGCATCTTTTTCTCTCCACACTACTAATAACCAAGTTACTTGCAAATTTGTAATACTTTCATTGCATACAAACAGCCCATTCCCAACACAAACATGAAAGGAAAAGCTTTTGGTGTGAATCTTCATTTCTGATGGTTTTAAGCAACTGAAAATGAGGCAATAAGAAGCTGTTAGTCTGCTTCTAGCATTAATATCACAGAAGTGCCACTACGCACCATCTGAAGCTTTGCCACTCAACCATACAAATGGTATCAGTGGTACTACCGTGCATCCCCTCACCTCTGTGACATTAAAGCCGTATCTGTGAAGCACACCTAGATGTCATGGCCTTCAAGACAGGAGACTAGACTGTTCAAGATGTTATCTAAAGCATTCATGAAACACAAACCCCACCCACTTGAAAAAAAAAAAAAGCTTCCAGTTTATTCTCTTACCTTCAAATGCTTGACAAGTGGAGTCACTTTCACCCCACGTGAAAGCAAATACAGCAGAAGACATGTCTCTCACCTCCTTTACCTCCCCTACCGCCCCCAATCCCTCCGTTCCCTCTCAGCATGATCACCCTGAAGGTTTGCTTAATTCCCAATAGCAGCTGTCTTGTAAGGATGAATACAAAAGCCATGTATGTTAGTTTGAGGATGTAGGTTTAGACTGAAAAAGTCTTCATTTTCAAATACCAGCTTTTCTAAAATGGCTTAAAAAGAAAAAAGGAAATAAGTCTCATCGCAAAATAATAATTCATTTAAAAAAAAAAAAAACAAAAAACCACTTCCTTCAGACAAATTACTGCCATGGAGGATTTCCCATAGAATAAAAGCAACCCTTTTGTGAGTCATAACATCATACTGGTTCTGTGTAATCGAAAGCAGAATTACATTTGGTTTTGTTTTGTTAAAAGTAAGCAAAAGTTAATTTCTGTGAAAGACATTATCTGGAACATAAACACTTACTTCAACAGAACCAATCTTCCTGGATCTTGGAAGGGGTGACTTTCTGTGTATGTGAATTGGGTCTGATACCATTGGCTTGAACATCACTACTGACCGATCTGTTTCATCTCTTTTAGAAGCATGTGCCTCCTCATCACTGTCATTTCTATGAGAGGTTTTCTTTGAGCCTTCATTCTACAAACAATACATAATTCATCTTCAATTTAGCTGTACACCTTGCAACATGTAGACAGAAGTGGCTGTTAAATAAATCTTCTGCGTAAACATAAAGCAAGCTGATTTTAAAACTACAAGATGTAAATCACGTATTATTGAACAAATTGCTCTAGATTTTAATAATCTATGTGTATTTGCTCCTAACCAGCTACTGCATATGACAGTGCGGTCCTAATTAACCACACTGTTCAGCCAACATATCTTACTCCAATTTTCTGTTGACGTAGTAATAAAATCCTAGCCCCACAAGTCAACAGAAGAATTCCAGCCAAGCTTTGCTTTCATTCATTTCTCAAAAAGCAGGTGGTAACTCCAAAGACCTGCCCATACATCTTTGAAAATATCAATCCTTCCTCAACAATCTGTATTCACAAACATGCCAAACTACATTACTTTCTTAAATATTTCTTTCAGTTGCCAGAATATCATTGATGTGACACTGATGTTGATATCACTTTTCTAATAATGAGTATTTTGTATATCTAGCAAAAATTCTGGCAAAGTCATAGAAGGTCCAAATTATCTGTGTCCATTACCTCAGTGTCCATTCAAAATGGAATAATACATTGGGACTGTCTATATTTTACTAGATATTTTTCTACCAAAATAAAAATCACATTTGTATTTTTTACCTAACAATTTCCCAGTGTTTATTTTAGATATGTCTGAATCCAGAAAAGCTAACTTTTGGTTTAAAGAAAGGCATAATTACTACCTCTCTGGAGGCAGGTCTGTATCCATATCCAGCTGGTAAATTTTTATCTTCCTCACACCCTTTGGCTCCTGGACTAAAGTGCAGCTCTACATGAAAACGTTCTTCCGAAGAAAGTTCCTGAAGAAAAATGATTAAATAGGTTTACACTTCAATACATAGCTCAGCACTACTCATTTCTGAAGATATTTATCCATTTTAAATACCTTGTTTGGATCCTCATAAAGCATGATAACAATCTGCGTCATGTAATTGAGTTCATTGACAACATTTAAATAATCCATAGCTCGTTTCCATTGTTCATCTTTTGATTCCTTATGAAGGGGGAAAAAAAATCAACAAATAAAACCCAGCTATTTTCTTTAAAAAGACTGATGATTTCCCTTTTTCCCCTTTTACACGGATTTTACATTCACAGCAGAAGTACGAAGCTTTTCACAGCTAAGGAAAAAACAGATACAATCAGAAAAAAAAAAGTGACTTAAAATTATTCATCAAATGAATGAAAAGTGGAGATCAGAACTTTTCATATTTTATTTCAGTGTGTCTTTCATGTTCTTTCGCTAATAATGATATATGTCTTGTAGACAGAGGCATCATTTTAAACTCTCCTGATGGGAATTGTTAATTTTGCAATAAACTCATTTCAGCTAGTATATTGTGGAACATGATTCTAGATATCGCTCTACCAGTCAAACAGAGTAAATGAAGGCTTCTAGTATATAGACAAAAAATAACCATCACATCCCAAACTATTTAAAATTAATATTCACCTTTTTTCATGCTCTAGAAAAAATACATTTAGTAATCCACCTTAAAGGAAACTTAAAAGTTTATCAGCCTAAAACTAGGAGCGTATCTGCTGTAGCATATGTCACAGAGGTCTAAGATTAAAAATGCTTTTGCCATCAGTGAGTTTAGTCATCCATTACCAGACGCAAGTATGTCAATACAAACATTTCAAAAGTTAGTATATTAATCAAGCTCTATCTTAGAAGCAGCCGTACAGGCTTTGTGGTGCTGCATTTATCCTCTCCAAGAGCTCAGTTAAGTCACTTCTGAATCTGGAGCCCTTGTCTTTTTTAGTCCTTCGTTTCAAAGCCAATCAGATGGAGAATAATGCAGCACCTTCAAGGTATTCTACGACAGTATAGGAAAGTAAGACAATCCACTGAACAGGAGAAACTTTGCACTATATGAGCATTTTTGATGTCAGGTAGGGAGGTCTTGACAATATGCCAATGGTCAAAAATAATAAGCCAGTCCAAAAGTGAATTCAAGAGAACCCTGAATGATAACTTGAAAAAGAGTTAGAAGACTTATAGGTGACAATGTAAGACAAAAAAATGCATTATCTGCCCTCTTCAAATCTCTTTGAGACCATAACATATACAGCTGAACACACCAATGGAACTCAGCATTACTTTAAAGGGCATGCTGATTTCCACCAATGTGCACACCAGGAATTTGAAATATGTCTCTGCATATATAATAGGAARTCAAATGTTTGAAAAAGTGTGATAAATTTCAAAGCCACTTAAGAAAATTAAGCTTTCAATTGATACAGTTTTAGTAAGATTGAGTCCTTTTGGTTCCTCTCAAAATATCAGAGCTTTAACAGAAACAGTGTTCAACTTACATCACATAAGGCACCATAACGAAGGGTGGATAACAGGGAGTGGACATGACTCTCGCTGGTGAAATACAGCCGTGTACGAACATGGCGTTCAGGAGACATAACACCCCTGGAGTAACTTGAAAGAAAAAGAATCTTATTAGACCATAATGAGATGTGTCCCTATTTAAGAAATAGCTGTCAACAAATAAATAAATCATACTTTTTAAATTACTGTAAGCTAGTAAGACATTTCAAATATGAAAGCTATGGAATATCTCCATTAAGTCTTACAGAAGTTAATGTAACCATGTAAAATGTAAAAGACTTACAGAGGGTGAAGCTTATTTACAGTATCATCATCTTGAGTTCTCTGAAGGTCAGAACGGATTTTTCTAACTAGAGGAGTGCAGTAACCTTTGGCAATCTCTAGTTTCTCAGCCTTAGAAATACCATATTCCTGTGTAAGAAGAAACTGACTTTTAAAATTCAGTTAAAGATTAAAATGCCTTCTAATTCAAAGCTTGTACATTAAAGCCAATTAGTCATCTACTAGTTTGCTCTGGCTGCAAATTGTTTTGTTTAACATTTTTATTACATTTGATTACTGATGTCCCTTCAAATAACAAGGGGTTTGCCTTTTTGCCATTTGATTTGACACAGAGAAACAGTTTTTCATCCACTAGTTAAACCACAAAAGTGGATTCACCTTCTGGTATGATGAAGCTCTTTTTCTTCAGCAAAACATCTAGGGAATTATTCCTCCTCCCCACCCCCCAACCCCCACCCCCAGATTTAGACATCTATGATGCATTTAATCTCACCTGATTTCAAGTAATTTTTTTTTTTTTCCAAACAGTCTATAAAGAGACATAGGAACATTACCTATTTAATATGTCTATCTTAATTTGGGGTAAACCACCCCACAGAAGATCTCCTATTCACCTCAAATAATACTGAAAATGGTAGTTGAATACAACTGGAAAATATTATATCTGTTACAGTATCTACAATATTTAAAAATCTCCTCTTCCAGAAGCTTCACGCTCTGTGCTGCACATGATATGAAAGCACTCTCATCATTATGTTGGATCTTCTGGTTACCCTAGAAAGCAACATAAGCACTCTTCCTTTGCATTATGTAGACTTATCAAGTTTTCTTTGTTTCTCTTCCTTCAGTACGTGTCCTCATTTTTACCTACTCTTCTCTAACATCCTATTCAAAATTTAAGCTTAACAGGCCCACATAACACAACACATACTTAGTATCATTGCTCTTTTTGTCCTCCTTGCTGCCAGGGAGTTTGACAGATGGGGAGAGGAACAAGTCCCTCACTTGCTGCATACAATACGGATAATACCTCTCTTAAAACAGTGCTCTGTAACTGCAGGAACACTTGGGGAAAACTTTAGTCTGTTCTGTCCTGTTATCACAAAACAATTTTATGTCCTGCAGCCTACAACATTTTAGAGCTAACCTGAGTTTAACAGCCTGTAGTATATAGAAGTTTAACTTGTCTGCTTCTGGCCTGAAATTCTATGAAACTTAATGTGTACATTTTTATCAGGGCATGTTAGCATTTTGAAGCAGCAGAAAGGTCTTTTTAAATTTAAATTGCTTAAGACAAGTGAAATTAGATAGATTAGGATTAACAGTGTCATTTGCAAAGAGCCTGAAAATGAAATTTCTAAAAGCAGGAAGAATGAAATAAAATGCAATTTCAGAATACACAGTTGTTCACAGGGGCGCCACTTAAATCTATGAAGAATGGCTGAGATGAACCACTTTATTTTAATACACTGCAGTAAAGGAAGCAGACATGTTCACAGCTTAAATTGCTAGAAAAATTCACTTTGAACACAGCTTAATGAATTATGAATCAAATTTTTCTTACAAAAAAATAATCAGCTTGCTACCGGAAAATAAGAGGTAACGTTAAAGGCTTCTATTACTGCAAAATACAGGAACCTTCAATAGAAAAGACAGAATAGGCGTTTTCACAAAATTTGAAAAAGCATTTATTCTACATTTTATTCTATTTAATAACTGAAAATGCTTACCTGAGGGATCACAATGTCAGCTAAAGCCTTTGAAAGCCTGTATAATTCCATTGTGTTTTCTAATTTTAAGGAGCCATTGTGCTGCACATCATATTTTATACAGTCGTAAATATCAGGAATTTTGCTAATATCATATCTTCCATTTTTTGTTTTGAAGTCTTTTTCCAGCTTGGCCCACCTGCGCAGCATCAGTTCTAGTGTTTCACTGTGGTACAGCTGAATATCTGGATAGACATATATCTCATATAAGTAATCAAGACCATCCAAGTAACAAAAGGGAAATTTTAATTACATGGTAGTAACAGTTGAATACAGAGGGATAAAAGGGATCAAATAAGTTAACTGCATTACTTCTAAGGAGAGGGAACAGATGTGTATATGGTTAATTTTACTGCTGAAAGCAGCACAGCTACATAGCTACATCAAAACAGTAGAAAGCTTCACTGCAGAAATGCACCACTGGCCCTTTAAGCAAAGCTACAACACCAAGAATAAAGCGTCCTACAGCACAGATCATATATTAAAAAAAAGCGGCAAAAAAAGCTGTAAGAAAATTCTAGGAGGGAGGAAGAGAGGCAGGACATCTCTGTTTTAGAACAGACCACACATGCCATTTGTCTCTCTCTCTTGCATGTGTCAACAGTAAGAGCCAAGAGACCGGTAGAAAGGATGGATTATCCCCATCCCAGGACAGGAGATTAGACCAAATAGACAAAAACCACTGACACTATGTACAGATGACACTTGTACTGCTCAACCTCAGAACAGAAGCTGTTTGCATACTGTACACTGCAGAGAACACTGACAGCAAATATTCCAGTATTTAGCTAGTACCAAAAAAGCACTGTGGTCACTTCCAGCTCTAGTTTTCCTGTGTCATTAGTTCACCACCATTAATTTTGAGCATCATTCTATGCAATACTACTATGCATCATACAGCAAGCAACAGATCTTCAGCAAAGATACTTAAACATAAAAATGTACCTATGTAACTTAGCTTTAGTACCATCTGCTTTTCCTATTACTCTTGTCGACTGCTGAGTTTTAAATAATTAAGACAAGAATTTCTGCAAACATTTGAGGACTAGCCTGAACTTCTGAAGACCACAAAGAGCCCTTACCTTCAATACGACCATGTGTTCCTCCTGCTTTTTACTCTAAAATTATGCATATGGAATCAGACTGTGAAAATCCCTAACCCATTGTTGATTAAAGTTCTGCTAAAAGTGAGTTTAATGAAGAAAAGTTATGTTACAATTCTCTCTCTGATGTAAACATGAGAAACTAAATACAACTACAAAAATGTTTAAGTACCTGCAGACTTTGGATCTTCCATTCTTTGCCTGATCTGAGAAGTCAAGCTCTGGATCAAGGAATAGACCTTGTCACATGTCTTTACAGGATTTTTAATAACCTGCATTGATTTTATCAATGAGATGCTTCCAGATGGAGTAAGCTGCAATTTGAGATAAACACAAAATTATCTAAACAAACTGACTAGATTTGAAAGAAATGGGGAGATAAGATGGAACGTACAAAAGATTCCAAGTATTGGAGAAAAAGCATTCAAGCAGGTTGCTATTAATTTTTGAAACCATTTCTCAATTATCTACTCCCTTTGAGGCATTAAGAAAAGAAAATATATYGAAAAGTAGTAAGATTTACTAGAGATTCAAAGGTGACAAGAAATTCATAGAGCAACTAGTTCTATACAGTAAATGTGAGCCATTTCAGGAGTTCCTAAAACTCTTTTTTTGTTCCAAGACAGGAAAATTGGAAAGACATTTAAAACTTTGGACATACTTAGCAACTTTCCATAACTTCCTTTCAAGTAACTATTGTATTCAAAAGCTTACAAAAAATTCTGTAACAAATGTTACTGTTAGGCTACCTGGCTCACAAAATACTTTTTGTTCTATAAAGTACCCTCCTTAGCAAAACTGAAAGGAAGAACCAGATTTGCAACAGTAACTGATACCTGAAAAAAAAGTTTGTCTCTTCCTGTTTTAGGTTTTTGTTTCTATAGGACTGCAGCACACAAACACAACAAAAAGAAACGCTTTAAATGCACATATATCAAGAACATACAAGATGTCCTTCAGAGCTGACTTAATTATAGAAATTGTAGAAGCTACAAATTATCACCATCGAGTGTCACTAAAACAATACAGTCAATATCCATGTAAGTGAGGCTTAGCCTCGTTTTTTCAGAAAAGTCTGCATAATCCAAAGTAGGCAAACAATGATATTGGACAGTAATTTATATACATAACACACATACATATTTGCACTTTCCCCAGTTTCCTCAAATGCATAGGATAATTTGGATATGGAAAACTTCTGCCCTCTACCTAATGGTAAGCAGTTCCTACCTCCCTATTATGACCAAGTAAATCAATAGGAAAGGTGCTCTGGCACAGAGAAAAACCCCATATTGTTTTCCCAAATTGCAAGTAAGTTAAAAAACAAACAAACAAACAAACCAAAAAAGTGATTATCACTTTATAATCCCAAAGGTTAGTTACTTTCAGTGAATGTCTTAGAAGAGTGTGCTCTATTAGTTCCAGCCACCTTTCAAATCCCATTGTATCTATATAGCAAAAAGAAGGGGGAATATAAATAAATCCTTGAGACCTTGTACCCTCTCGCTTTTTCCAAGTATTGCTGAATCCACTGCTGGCAGTGGTTTGGATGATACTTCTAAATCTATATGTTTAAACGAATCCACATAGAATATACATGCAGGGTAGTAAGATCATTTTTCAATAATTTGCTCTCAATACCTTTTAGAAAATAGCAGTTTAAGCTTAAACCTCATTTGAGGACTTGTATTTAGTTGTTATACCAGAGTTGTTATGCCCAGAGTAAGGGCAATTGAAAGAGAAAGAAGTTTCTTAACAATAATAAAGATTACCTACATTTAAAACCAGGAATAATCATGTGTGTTCTGTACTAAGTCAGCATAAACTATATTAATATGCACTAATTTTGCATGTTAATGAGAATTTCCTTTCACTGATTAGAAAGTATTCTACTGGTTTTCAGCATCTTAGTATTCTTAAAGAGTTAAAAAAAACGGTCTTGTAGCAGATTAAATATTGAAACAACTGCAGTAGGCAGGCAATACATTTTGTAATATCACACACTGTCAAAGTAAAGATTACAGAAAGTGTTAATAATATAGTTTCATTTCTTGAATATTTGAAATATTTTTAATGGAACAGTGAAAAAGATTTACGAATGAGGTCCCTATCTACTCCTATTTCAAAGTTCGTAGCTATTCTGATTACTCAAATTGCAGGACAGCTCAAAATATCTAATATCGCAATCAGTACAGCCTCCTTTGTAGTTCAAACTATTTGCGAGCACACCAGTAATTTTTCAAAATAGATACATAAAATCACCGCTCATTTCTTTTACACAAGAATTTGCATGGCTATTTATTTCATTCCATAGGAAACTAATCATATGCTAACCTTATCGTAGTCATCAGCAGTAAATTCTCTGTCTCTCTGGAGAATTTCATGGAGTCTTGCTTTAACACGATGCTGACAGCTGCTTAAAGAATCACTGTCGCTGTCCAACAGACCATTCATATTAGCACTTTTTACCATCTGGACAAGAATAGGAGTCAGCTCACCCTCTAAGGCCAGTAGTCCCTGAAGCAAATAATACAATTAATCAGGCAAACAGATAAAGATGAGAATATAAGAGTATTTTAAAAAACCCACCCAAACCACTAATTTAAATTCAAGATTGTATCACTTGCCTATGGGTTAGATAAACAGGGACTTGGCAGACAATGCAGATGTTTGCATAGAAATGGCCCCCAAAACACTGCCTTGGTGTGCAGGATCACTACAGTTGGTGCAACAGTGATGGTGACATGTCATAGAGCATGCTCCCCAGCACCAGCTGAAGTGACCCTAGCACCTCAGCGGTGCCAACATTGCTCCTGGGAGGCCATAGCTGTTCAGGTCTTGGCTTGCAGGGAGTGCATGGTGCCTTCTCCCTGAGGCTGGGAGCAATAGCAGCCCAACTTGTGGGGGACATGCTCTGCTCAACGCATTGAGTCATCAGATAGTAGCTATGGGAAGAGACAGCAAACCAAATAGTATCTGGGCAGACAAATGGGAGATAGACAGGGTCTTTGCAGAGACCCTACAGAGGCAAAAGCTCAAACCCTGTGTGGCATGGAAGGACAATCAAGGGCTACAGTTGAACACGAGGTGAATGGAGACTTCCAAAATGGAGAAGGCTGGAAACTTTTGTGGCTTTTCTGGCAACAGAAGGGCTCTGGGATAAGGAAGGAAATGGGGTGGTGTCTCCTCAAGCCTGCTGACCAAGGAGAAAGCAGGACAAATGGCTGCAATAGTTCTGCACCAACACATGCAGCATGGAAACAAACAGGAGAAATAAGAAGTCTGAACACTTGCAGAGCTTTAAGTTTATTCAGATTAGAGAGATGTGGTAGAATAGTTCACATGAATGGAGTTTTGCTATAGCTAGGTACAGGGCCTTTTGGAAGCCAGGAAGGCAAGGAAGCAGAGTTGGGCTCTATATAAAGGAGTAGCTTGAACACCGGGACCTTTGCTTTCAAACCAGTGACAAGCAAGTTGAGATCTTATTTGTAAGGATCAGAGGACAAATACGCACAGGGCAACATCATGGTGGGCCTCTGCTACAGACCACCTGATTTAAAAGGGGAAATAGATGAAGCCGCCTTAACACAACTGGAGAAAGCCTCCTGATTGCAGTCCCTGTTTTCCATGGGGGCCCTTAGCCCTGGCACATCATGCATGGGCAATATTGCAGGGGACAAGCGATCCAAATTTCTGGAAAAGACCCAGGACAATTCTTTGGCACAGGTTACTGATGAACTACCGAGCAGAGACATTCCCCTGGACCTGTTACTCAGAAGTGTCAGGAATATGGAGGTCAATGGCAGCCTTGGTAATTGAAACCTGGTATTATGACAGATCCTTGGAGAAGTGAACAAGACAAATAATTGCATTAGAGCCCTGGACTTCAAACAAGCAGACTTTGGCTTGTTCACGGAATCCTATGGAGGAGTGTCCTGAAGGACAAAGGTGCCCAGGACAGCCAGACGATCTCCAAAGACAACCTCCTCAAAGCGCAAGAGCAGTCCACTCTGACATATAGAAAGTCATGCAGAAGGGTAGCATGGACGAAAAAGGAACACACAGAAGATGGAAGCAGGGATGGGCTACTTGGGAGGAACAGAGACATGACCTGAAAATGAGGGGTAGAATTAACCTGGAGAGGCTGTGGAATCTCCATTCCTGGAGATACTCAGAACTTGACTGGGTATGATTCTAAGCAAYCTCATCTAAACTGGCTCTGTGCTGCGTGGAGTTGGACTAGATGACCTACAGAGGCCCCTTGAAGCCTAAACCTCTCTATCACTCTGTATTATTACTGAAACTCATTCACCTAAGAGTAACACTTGCACTGTCTGTGTCTTCTCACACAATTAAAAGATCTGTATCACTGAAATGAGGAAATAAGTGAATAAATTATTAACAAGCGGAAGTATTATGCATGCAAAGGGCTACTTGGGAGGAGGAGAAGAAGAGGAATTTGCCTAGCATAAAGAGGGGTAAAAGAATACTTTGGCAAGCATTATAGATGTAGAAAGTTCTGATTCTGTGTTTTATGTTAACAGTTCCTATAAATTCATGTTTGTACTGAAAAAAAGTTCATGCTTTTTAAACATCACCACAAAATTTTTGTACTTTCACATCAAAAAATACATGTAAAAAAATATTTCTATAAAGTGCCAATATGTAGTACTGCTACCATGTCTTAGTTATTAAGTATCCATTTTGACAGGCCCAAAGTAAAAAGTCTCCTGTAACAACTTTAAGAAACTATTAATTCCAAAAAAAGTGTGAATGCATAGTGTATAGTCTGTACAATTTTCCATTAAAATATATACAAAGTAGTTTATTAATTCCACATTTCTAATGGCTTCAAACCCTCTAATTTCCTCTATAAAGTTACAAATCAATGAACAAAAGATGGTTTCAGTGAAAAATGTTGCCTTTTGAACTCCAAATCTTCTGGTCTAAATCACTGAAGTGACTGAAAATTTCAATTTTTGCTCATGTAAAATAATACATTATCTCAAATCAGTTCTAATGTCTGTGCTTTAACCAACACATACACACAATCTGTCACAGAAATCTGACAAAATTTGAGGAAAGTAAGCCCTAAACAAATAAGCAAGGTACAAACTAAAAATGTTGCCAATTGCATCCTGGGCTGCATCAGAAGAAGTGTGGCCAGCAGGTCGAGGGAGGTGATTCTCCCCCTCTACTCTGCTCTCGTGAGACCCCACCTTGAGTACTGCGTCCAGCTCTGGGGCCCCCAGCATAAGAAAAACATGGACCTGCTCAAATGGGTCCAGAGGAGGGCCATGAAGATGATCGGGGGCTGAAGCACCTCCCCTATGAGGACAGGCTGAAAGAGTTGGGGTTGTTTAGCCTGGAGAAGAGAAGGCTCTGGGGAGACCTTATAGCACCCTTCCAGTACTTGAAGAGGGCCTACAGGAAAGATGGGGAGGGACTCATTATCAGGGAGTGTAGTGATAGGACAGGGGTAATGGTTTTAAACTGAAAGGGGGGTAGATTCAGATTAGATATTAGGAAGAAATTCTTTACTGTGAGGGTGGTGAGACACTGGAACAAGTTGCCCAGAGAAGCAGTGGATGCCCCCTCCCTGGAAGTGTTCAAGGCCTGGTTGGATGAGGCTTTGAGCAACGTGATCTAGTGGAAGGTATCCCTGCCTATGGCAGGGGGGTTGGATCTTTAAGGTCCTTTCCAACCTAAACCATTCTACGATTCTATAATTTTGGAGAAAGGACTAAGGTATATTGCTAGGGCTGTATAATTAAAACCTGTCTGCATCTGCTCAAAGAACTTCAAATGCTTGGCACGTTAATTGGATACTTTTTCACATTGAACTCTTTGAAAATACATTTTAAAACACAGCCTCATTATACACTGTGGACTCTAATAAACCGTCAATCTCCCCCAGTCTTCAAAAGAAAAAACAAACTTGAGAACATCAGAATTTTTAAAATTGAAAATACAATTTCACATTGTACCTTTGCAAAAGCTGCTGCAGTCATTTGAACTCGTCCCTCATCAGAAGCGTAGATTTTGAGATCATGTCGGTAAGTGCTATGTAATCTAAGTAAACCACATCCAGGAAATCCAGCATAATCTCCTACCAAACAAACATTTTGCTCAAACTCTTGTTTTGCACTTGATTATCTTCAAAAGGCATTTATGCCATTCCACACTTTTTTTTTTAATATTTTTTTTTACCTTGTCCACCTGGATACATACACCTGAAAGCCCTTCCAAGCTCCTCTGCTTGAACTCTGCCTGCAGGGGTCAATTCTCCTCCCCATTTTAGAACCAGAAGCAGGGATGGCTCATTTCTTCTATTATCTAATTGCACGGAGAAAGAGGAGTTTAGGAGTTTAGTAGTGAAGTATATTATAAATCTTTTTTTTTTTTTTTTGCATATGAACAAAAATATTTGGACTAAGCAGGGCTTCAGTAAAGGATCTCTTCAACATCATGAATCTTTAATAGCATTCTAACATTAAGAAAATATTGAACTGGAGAACTAAATGGGCACTTAAACAGAGAAACCTGAAGTAGTTAAATTACAGAGAAAACATAAGTGAAAAATATTTAGCATGAAATCTGAAGCAAAAAGTAAATTGAGACAGAAAAATTAAAACAAATTGGATGCTAACCCTATAGTTATTTCAGTCAATAATCATGGGTCAAGGACCAGAAAAGCTTATAAAAGTTTTAAAGATAGTAGTAAATGTTGAGTGGGATTTTCCCATCCCAGCCCCAAAACACTGAAGATTCTTTTCACCTTACTTTTCTGTTACAAAAAAGCAGTATTAGAATACAAATTTACTACATAGTTTTAGGTGTATGATTCAGCAGATTAAGAGACAGTGAATACCTGCCAACAATACAAACATTCATTCAAAACAACGTATTCCTTCTTCTTAACATCAAGACTTGTTATACCACTAGTCTGTGACTATTTAAACACACACAGTATTAAGTGATTAGGTGCAAAAGTAATACAATACCTTCCTCTTCACTGGAAGTCTTTGGGCAACCATGAGGAAGATATGTTAACTGAACTTTGCGATTTATGCCTGAAAAATGCCCATACCTGAAGTAGGAACAGGGGAAAGTGAGAGGGGAAGAGGGAGAGAAACATTTAAAATATTTTTCTCCAAACCTGCTATGCTGTTGTAACAGGATATAATAAATCTATGCTGGTCATTGATTTGTGCATTTGACCACCATTTATTGAAGCAGTGCTTAGAACAAACCTAACTCAACAAGAATGACTACAGAAATATCAATCATTCTATAATGAACCATTTAAAAATACTATCTACTACTTTTTTTCACAACACTGAATGTAAAACTAAAAGGGGCGGGGGGGGGAAGAAAGCATTTGCAAATTGCATGAGTATTCATCTATTCAGATCCACAACTACAGTGGCTATCAGTACCCAGAATCTGATCTGGCAGTGTAGATGACCACTATTTTGTTAGCCAGTGAAGTTCTCAAGCAGAACTCAGTATTTCAAACAATTGTCGTAAATTTCAATAATAACTGTCTTTGCCCTGATTTTTTTAAAATTAAAGTTATCTACTACCATTGAGAGTTCTGAGACCCCAGATCTGTAACAAAACTTGAAGCCTTAGGGCTGGGGGTTTTTTGTTGGATTTTTTGGGGTTTTTTTTTGGTTGGTTGGTTGTTTTTGGTTTTTTTTTAATTATTAAATATTTCAGGCTTAATATACAAAGCTTTATTTATTTGGAATCCTCCAAGTTTGCTATAAGTAGACAGTACACACAGTGAAAGTTCTTACTGGCTCCGTCAGACTTCATTATGTCATACCCTGCAAGAAGCAGACCCTGCACTCAAATACTTTAAGTTTAAAAACATGCAAGAAGATAAAATTTGAGATCAAAGAAAGTAACTTTTTCATGTAGAAAGTATACTGAGACACTAGATAAAGCAGTAAGTTCAGTTAAAAAGACAAGGAGAAAAAACAGAGTGATGATCCAGTTCTCCTTCATAATGTCAAACATGACATCCTTTCTCTTGATAACCCTTGTGCTTGAATTAGTATATCATTACATATTTGATAACCATTGCAATCCAAGCAGTAACTCGTCAAACAGGTCAAAATAGCAGATACAACTTTGTTGCTATGAAGCCTGAAAATTAGACACTTACATTTCTAACACAGTCTTTAGTTGTTCAAGTTTTGCTTTACTTTCTTCAATTTCAGAATCATTGTTTTGCCCAAGTTCTACAAGGAGTTGCCTTGCTATATCAAGCACTTCCTAAAGAAAAGAAACATAGGATTTACTTAAATAAATAGTTTTCTACTTACAAAATACCACAGCAAGAAAATAAAGACAAACTTGCCTGCAACTGTTTTGGTTTTTTCAGTTTTAGTTTTCCAGATTTATATCCATCGCATTTTTCAAAGAGATCAAAAAACCTTTAAGAGAAAGAATATTGATTAAAAAACACAGTTAATAAGTTAAAATATTACTTGAACAAGTGGCTCTTAAACTTAAAGTGGTCTGAAATTAGCACCTTTACACTATTGGAAAAGCATGTTAAAACCTGCACTACAGAGGTCAAACCAACCTTTATTCAAATCCCATTTCCCAAGAAAGTCTTCCACACATTAGAAAAATGAGAGGACTAAAAATGTTCTCTTACTGACTTGCTAAGCATTAAAAAAAAAAAAAGGGAAGATATTCTATATATCAAATGCATAATATTTGAATATACAGCTATGTCAATTCTTAATCTTCAAGAATGATCCTGAACAGAAGTAAGGACCAAAAATACCAAATGAGCAGTCCTACTGTCGTGGTTTAACCCTAACCAGCAACTAAACACCACGCAGCCACTCGCTCACCCCCCACCTCCGGTAGGATGTGGGAGAGAATCGGGAGGGCACAAGCAGGAAAACTCATGGGTAGAGATAAAAACAGTTTAATAATTGAAATAAAACAAAGTAGAACAGTAATAATAACAGTGGTAACAGCAGCGATAATAGAATATACAAAGCAGGYGATGCACAATGCAACTGCTCACCACCCGCCAAACCGACGCACAGGCCAATATGCGAGAGCCCGTTCGGTGATGCCAGAAGGCCGCCCCCCCGCAGTGTTTTATACTGAGCATGATGTCACATGGTATGGAATACCCCATTGGCCAGCTGGGTCAACCACCCTGGCTATGCTCCCCCCACCAGCTTCTCATGCACCTGGCAGGGCATGGGAGGCTGAAAAGTGCCGGGTGCAAGCACCACCCAGCAACACCCAAAACATCAATGGGCCATCAACGCTCCTGTTATACCAAACCCAAAGCACAGCACACCCCGCGCCCAGCTACTAGGAAGAAAGTTAACTCAGTCCCAGCCGGAACCAGGACAACATCACCTTTACAGCATTTATCTCTGAATGCAAGAATCTAGTCCCAAAACAAATAATTACTTTTTACTGAAATTGCACCTAATTCCAGGCCAATTATGTAAGACACTTTATGAATGCTAACATAAAGATGGTATCTACCAGAAATTCAGAGTCATCAAACTTTGACAAAGTAAAAGACAAAAAGGTGGTGCAGTAAGATGACAGCTCACACAAGAACAGTTATGATAAAAAGAGAATGGCAGAAGTCACGGTCAAATGGTGAACCAGAAATATTCTCTGCTGCATTATTTTGAATAAAGACATCTATAGAGACAAATGCATTTTCATTAAGACCAAGCAGGACTGATCACAAGGCACAGCATGTGATGAAGGAAGTCTGCACAAGTAATTTGAAAGTCCTTTTAGAAAGAGAAGTGCATGCTTGTTATTACCTGCAACATCAGTTAGATTTAAAAGAAAACAAAACAAAACAAAAAACAACTTGTATGATGCATTTCCTGCTCAATTCATTGCTTGCACATCCCCAAGAAGTGAGCTCTGCTCTAAAGCATCCAAACTAATTTTTACCAAGATTCTACTTACTTCTGATGTTTTACTTCCATTTTCATTTTTTGTTTTGGTGTTCGGTCCCCATGGCGTATTACAGCTATAACACATCTAAGCTCCATCCTGAAATTTCAAGAGGGTTGTATTTCACAATTCTATATATGAGGGTCTTTTATTTAATATTAAAACCACCACGAATCAAGACAATTGACAGTCATAGTTATCTGACATAACTACAGAAGTGATGGAAGGATATGCAAGAATATAAGGTTAACTGAAAATGATGTAAGATATAAAATATAAATATTGATTTTAAGACTTGGGTAACTACAGAATATCTACTTTAAGTAGTTTTTAAAACAACGATTTTGAGGTTCATTAAATGAGAGAGCATGTTTATTAGAAGCGCATATTAAGTTGGTGCCGGAACAATGATTAGCAGTGAAGGAAGCTATGCATAAAAGATGCTACACTTGAAAATCTGCTGTTCTATACTCAGCTTGACTAAGGATCAGAAACTCTGATTGCTGGCATAGCAATTGTGATTCCTTCCTTGTTTTCATCACACAAAACAAGCGTTCAGAGGCCAAAGTGGGCACACCTTGTGAAGAGAAAAAAAAATTCACACAAAAGTTACATAAGGAGTTTGCACAATTCAGGTGTAGCCACTATTTTCTTACATTGTTCCAGAGGTGGTTGGCACAATAGGGATGTCTTCAGCTTCCAAAGGAATCGACCATGGTATCTGAAACTGGGGAGCAAGTTCTCTCATTATGATATTTCTAAAAAAGGGATTAAAAAGAAAAAAGCCACTAAGTTTAAAGCACAGCTTATACAACACATACAAACTCCAAACCAAATAGGTAATATATACATGAATTTTTATCAATGTGGTTTTAGAGTACTAGTGGTCATGAGTCTCTAGATGCATATTTTTCTTTTAATTGTATAATAAAAACCTACTTAAACAACAATTTAAAGCTACTACAACTGCTACAGAGACAATATTAGCCTAATGGCCCTGGATTTGTAAGAAACCTCAGTCTTGAACTCCAGTTCCTAAAACAGTTCCTTGGATATGATTTAGTCTTGTTCATTTAAATATTCAGATACCTGACTCCATTGCCTAACTGAAAGTCCCTGATAATTAGCAAGCCATTCTCATCGAAGAGTAACTGGTACCTTTAGTGGTAATTTCTCAAAAGCTTCTGTGATGGAACTGGAAAAATAGGTAAAGTCTCTAGTCATAACTACAAAATGATAACACTGCCTCCACCTACAGAAGGTTCTTAAATCTTGCTAATGTTCTGTTTCCCAAGTTTTTCATCAAAATATACTGAACTTCAGATTAATATCTACATGAGAAGCAGTAACACTGAGGAAAATAATTGTGCATCTTAAAGTAGCATAAGCCAAAATTTAATTTCTAAAAAGCTCGAAAAAAATCTGCTGTTACTTAACACTGCAATGTATTACCTTAAGGTATAAATAAGGAATAAAACATAAGGAAAAAATGATGAGATGAATTCTCTGAAAAAAGTTAACAGCTACAACAATTTGAATAAAGAGAAATCAAAATGGGTCTGAGATTTGTGACTCTATCTCAAAAAGTGGCCTAAAACAACGGGACTACAGTTGTTATCTAGGATTTCAGCTTAGCTCTTCCTCCATTTAGTAAGATCCTAGACCATTTGATAATGCAGAAAGTCATGCTGTATCTCATCAGTGCAATCCTACTGTAAAGCCAGTTCAACTGGCCAAAATAGGATCAGCCTACTTTGAGGGCAACATTTCACTGGCATAGAGTTCACTACCCAATTCTGTATGATCCCTTGTTATACCTTTTTTTGCTCCCAGTAGCAGAGAGAAGATGGTATGACAGAAGACACCTTGATACTACATCAGTTTGGATTTACCAGTATGAAATCCACAAATATACAAGTACACATCAGCTTCAGATCAAGGACAATGTACATTAATTTGGGCACATATTAAACAGCAGCAAGCATAACCATCCAGTGGTGCTTCTCTACTTGAAAAAAATCTCAACTACCTTTAAGAACTTAATCYGGCTTTCAAAATACTTATTCAGTTATCTTTAAGTGTTAACAAAACACTTGGACTCAGATGTTTTGGATGATTTTAGGAATAAGGAATTTATTTAGGATTTATTTATTGATTTAGGACTCTTTTTAATATTTTATTTATTTTATTATTTAATTTAATGACTTATTTTATGTGATATTTCATTTTAAATATTTAATTTAGGAATAAGGAATAAGTAGTACATAAACTATGGTCACATACAACAGAGTGAATAGGCAAAACTCCTGAAATAAATCAGTAAACTCTTACCCCAGTATCTTAGCACAATCATCATAGTATTTCATGGAGTTTTTCACAAAACTGAAGCCATTCACATCACAGACATAGGACTGTCCATTAGCACGCAGCAAATCAAAGCCACAAACTGTTTGCTGTTTTTAAGAATGAAAGTTCAAGTCATTGATCACCTTTCTTAGGATTGCTTATTCTAAATAAACTTTATATTTTAACATGGTATTCATCTGAAAACATGACAAAAATATGACAGACTGTATA
This sequence comes from Phoebastria nigripes, assembly GCA_035582835.1. Lineage (NCBI taxonomy): Eukaryota > Metazoa > Chordata > Aves > Procellariiformes > Diomedeidae > Phoebastria > Phoebastria nigripes. Next base: position 67,099 of record JAYKAV010003325.1, read on the forward strand.
CTTAGTACCTTTTGCCAGTTTCATGTTAGGTTTGCTTATGTCATGCAAATATCTTCACATTTTTAAGTTTATATCCCCAACTTGATTTTACCCTTCCTACATATCCTTAGCAGTATCAGTATTGAAGGTCAAGGTCACATGTGCACAAACTTAACCTTCAAGATTTACAGCATAAGCAATGATGGGCCTACAAATTCCCCATTCTGACAGTGGTTTCCCCCTACACATAGTTTTTAAGGGTGGTAGGCAAGAAATGACAAAATATCAATAAAAACATTTTTGTCCAAATTTAAGTTTGACAGGATAGTTTTGGCATTGACATAATATTGACATTATTAGTACAGGATACTAGACGCTATTTCAACAGATTACTTTTTCAGATCTCAAAGCCCACTTTGCTAGGTGATAGAGGTTCACACCCTACAGGCTCCAGAATGCCAGAGTTACACACAAGTAATGAGACAGACTGAAAGACAGCCTTGTAATAAGACAGGTGAAAGGAGGGTAAGAGACTGAATGAAGTTTTGAACAAAGGAATCTTAAAACTATACAAAAATGGAAAATAGCAAACACTTCAAATAAAGAAAATCTAGTCATGTCAGTACCAAATTAACATTTGATTGGGGCCAATGTAAACACTAGGTAACAAAAGTTACTTTTGTAACTTTGACTTTGAAAGTCAAAAGTAACTTTGAAAAAAACCCTTGACTACTGAAATTGTGTTTCACTAACTTAGAAACCATTAACAAAATGTGTGAACATATTATGCATAGAACAGATACGCTGTGGACTAGCAAAGCACGATAGCAACATGTGAATTCAGGAAACTTATGCAACATAAGCAACCCATCCAGAACTTTTCAATGCATTAAAGAAAGAATTCTTCTAGATTAAAAAAAGATGTGGATGTGGAAGTTCAACTTTTCACCTTCCTAGGAGTTCTGCAGCAATTATCACTGCTGGCTCTGTGCACTAAAACCCTACGGAAGTTTCATGTAATAAACAATTAATTAACACTAAATGTTTGATCAGATAGGAAAGTAATCAGCTTACTTTAAAGGCAAGGCATACTTTCCAAGCAATTAACTTCTCTCTTGCATTCAGGATGACTGGATACCTCACTTCTTTTCCTTCACTATCTCGTTCTACCTTGCCATCCAGAGCTGGAGACTTCCGGGCTTCAGCATGAGCATAGTCTGGACCTACTGTGTACACCTTTATTGAAAAACAGGAACTCTTTATTCAGTGTAATTAAATTACATTACATATATGCATGCATCTTTCTAAATTTATCTCAGATATGATAATGACTTCAAAAGATAGCGGCTGCTTTCATCATTGATAAGGTCACTCTAAAGTACCTTCCTCAACAGCGTTCTCTGCCTTTAGAGAACATCCATCATTTACTGAAAACCTAGGATAAAGCAAGAGGAGAAAACAGCTGCAGCACAGATAAAGAAAAATAGTAATTATAAAACTTGATGAATAAAAATGAATTTCTTAATTATGGTGGTACAGAGGTAAAGAATAATGTTCTCCTCTCCAAAACATCAGCAGAATTTGGAGAGCAGATTAATTTGAGAATTATTTCTGTTTACTTGATAATGAAAATCTGGCTGCAGGACTAAGTTATTCTCTTCATTAAAAAAATATTTTCATATTTTAGGCAGGACTAAACAAAGCAAAGGTCTGCCCAGTTTTAGCATGACAAGGCAGGGGCTTGAGAGAATGATTGTGCTATCTACTCTGCCGCCGTTTTGATGCTTACTGCAAGGATTGGGGCATATACTAGGAAGAGACTTGTCAGCAGCTCTCAAAAATGGGCTACTGTCACTTAAATTAAAAACAAAACTCTAAGCTTGGATAAAAAAGTATTCAACTAAACCACACGATACTGCCAATTTAGTCAATTCAGGCAAGAGAGTGAGTTGGGTGAAGCTGCCTAATGTAAAGCTGACAGACTTGTTACTTGAAGAAAATCCATTATTTATTTGGGGTGCTAAAGTCCACAGCTGCTGCTTGATGACTACAGTACAACAAGCAGTCAAAATAGTCCCCACCCCTCAAGTCATCTCTTCAGGTTGCAAGAAACTTTTCTTTTTGGAAACAGTTTGAGAAGCTCTTACACAGCCGTCTGTTAACTCACATTAACCTATTGCAAAGTGTTGCACAGTATAACCATCTGAAGAGGATAGCTCATGAAAACATAGCAACTTAAAGAACAGGGAATTTGTTTGAGAACACAAAAAGAGTGTTCCCCTCATGTATCATCAAGTGGAAGAAGTTGAGTGCAATTGATAAAAGGGCTCTTTGGCCTAAGACTGGATTAGATCTCACACTCTATAAACCTCCACTTTTTGTCTAAATACGGTGATCTCTCACGCATATTGTAAAATACTTGTTTCACATGTTTTGTGATGGGCTTAAACTAGCCAGAACTAACACAAAGGGAAAGAAAGCGATCTCCATTCGTGGCTGGCTTAACACCTATTCTGTTATTGCTCTATCTTAGTACTCTTTTATGACACCTAATCTTCACATCTGTTAAGAAAATAAATGAACAAAAGAGTGAAAATAATTACAGATAAGGTCAATGCATTATTTTCTGCAACTTCATATAATTTCAGTAAGTAACTTTTGTTTATTAATTAGAATACTGAGATAGTTGCTAAAATCTATTTCAATTACAGATTTCTTTGTAACCTTCAGTCAAAATATCTAGGCAGCATCTATCTGTTTACACAGGAAAGTATATGCTGTTCTGGTACTAACACAACACAAAAAAGAAAGACCATGTGTTGGGTAATAAGCCTCCAGCACCTGATTCCAACAACATAAGCAAAGCTGCTCTACATTACAAGTACTGTGTTTAGCTAGAACAAGAATTACATTCTTTACCTATGAACTGTATCAAAACTTCATTAAAATTAATCCTTGACATGAAGATATACTTTCATCTTTAAAACTGACAAGCTCTTGGAGCACTTGATTGTTCTAAATATAAATAAGAGTGCGCCGTTGTCATACCTTCACATCAGTGCCGTCTGTAGGCATGAATTCCTCATAAATATAGGAGCCTGTTTTTCTCACACTGCTTTCAGGGGAATAAACACTGCTTCTGCTGCCAATCTGAAATGAATATTTTTCTATTAATAAACTCATAGACTACTGTCTGAGAAACTTTAAAACTCCTTAAAATAACACACTTGTACTGAGAAAACATTTCCTGTACCAAATGAAGCAAGTAGGTTTTTTATCATTCCCAAAAGATTTTTATAAGATTCTAAAAGTGCACTGATAGTGTATGCTTCTTTTACCTATAAGAATCTGCAGTGGTTGACAATCTACTGCAAGGAACAAGGGTCTTCATTCAATCTACATGCTCTCCTGAAATTAATTTCTCTGATCTGCTACTACTACACAAGCAGAACATGACAAAACAGGTCCCAGCTAACACACGGACAGGATAGAATTACTCTACAATTCTGTTAGACATCTACAACTTTCCAATAGCTTTAGTACAATACCCTTACCTTTCGAAAGAGCCTCTGGCTTCCACCCCCAGCAGATGTTGGATAATAAATGTAAACATTGTGGTCCTCAGCACTAACTGGCTTTTCTACAAAAGGCTTTTGGAAAATTTCTCCATTCACTTCCACGTGATCTTCTCCTTCAATCAAGTTGCATTCTGAAGAAACAGTGCGAACATCAGAGATGTAATAATATATTCATGGAATGAAATGATTAGAGATTCGGGGTAATTTTGTGGGTTGAAATAAAAAGATTATATTACATTTTTGGTTCACTGATTTATTACTGACTGCACAAAGACTTGATGATCATGTGCTGAATGTGTCTGCTGTACCACATCTATATTACGTTACTTTAATACTACGTTCCAGGATTTCTGTTGATTCCCTCAGTGTCAGACGGGAAATCGACTCCTACAGATGCATAAGCTTGCATGGGTGGTATTTTTTCTGAGATCTTTTGAAGACAGGGGGTAGGACTGTTTGCCTCTTTCTTCAGTGCCTTCCTCTGAAATACCAGGGGGATGGCAGATGGACAGTGAACTGTGCTGCCAGATGCAATAGTACTTTTAACAGGCTGAGAACTGTCTCATACTGTGTGATTGATGCATCTGGCACAGAGGATTAGGTCCTCTGGAATCAGGGATCAGGAATCTCTTTGCTACTGGTTGGCTGCATGCAGCAGCTTTTATTTGACTTCTGTAGCATAAATGAGTCCTTTTCCCCGTAGATTACACAGACATTTTAACCTAAAATTCCCTACCTCTTAAGAGCTACACCACAGTAATACTTCAATTTTCTTTAATTTTTCTTATCTCTCACTCTTGTGTCTTGACCTGTCATTGCAATCTCCTATTGTTGCTGTAAGTTTTCATTTTAGTAGAAAAATCTGTTACATCTGTTTTCAGGTACAGAAAAAATTAATTCCAAATTATATTCAGAGTGTATCATCTGCAGATCTGTCTGGACTAGACTTCCCTTACATGGTTGCTTGTACTTAGAAGGGAAATTATTCAATAGCCTGACTTGTTTCTGTCAGTATTACTTTCCTAAGTAAAATTACTCATTATTGTAGGTAAGGTAACATGATGAACGCTGCTCTCTTTGGTGACCTATTAGAATCTCAGCTTGAGTTTGGGCCCCCCCCAATTCTAGTTGTTCTATGATGGCTGTAAGAGGATTGTGACCCCAGGCTTCAGAATCATGCTTTTCAGACGCATACTTGTACTGCCTTTGGCTGAGATGCAGTTAGTTTTCTTCACAGCAGCTGGTACGGTGCTATGTTTTGAATTTGTGACCAAAACAGTCTTGATGTTTTAGTTATGGCTGAACAGTGCTTACACAGCCTCAATGCCCTTTCTGTTTCACATACTGCCCCTACAGCCAGTAGGGGTTAATCCACAACAATACTTTAAATACTGGAGGAGAAATCAACGTCTCCACCAATTAATTAATTGTCTAGCAAGTGAAATTTAGCTTTCCGCTATGTATGTACTGTTCTCCAGTGAAAACAAAAATGCCAATGGCTGATAATTTAGTCATCAGTTTTCACCTTGGGGATTGTTTGGATCACGGTTCAGAACTGCATAGCGAGGAAGTAAAATGCCTTCCGCTTTAAGAATGCCGTATACTTCTCTCCTAGAAGAAAAGAACAAAAGTTGCACAGTAAGACAGCAAATCCTGCCAATATTTGTATTTTGCAGTCCATGAGTAAGGGAGGAGAACAATACATACAGATTTTTTTTTTTTTTAAAATCACACAGGATAAGATTACATATGTAATACTCCACTTATTAATATAATGCTTTAAAGGTCACTGATACAGCTGTATCTTTGCAGCCACCTCACCAATATCAATAAAAATGTGATTTGCTATGCCAGTCCTGTCCTCTCCACTCTGGCCGTGCAACAGCAATTTACATAGAAAAATTCTCTTGTTAAAGGAGGTTAACATGAAGGGTTGAAAAAGTTTATACAGGACAGCAACTGAAGGCATCCAAAATAGCAAGTCTGCTCGCTGTTCAGAAGGCTCCAATGTTTATGTATTTTGCTCACTATTGTTTTGTTAATATTTGCTATGCATGACTGCAGCCCCAAAGGAAAATTCACTTTGAATAACCACATGATCTTTGAATACCAACAACTTCTGTTAAGTATCCACTTAACAGAAAAAAAGACCTTTAGTAAGTCACATGAATTCTACAGTTATAGGAGGTTGTTCAGTTGCTATACATAGCTATGCTATACATATTTTCAGAGTTTAAACTTTTTTATTTCCTAAGCTTTAGACAAATGTATCACCAAATTTCTACCTTGGTACATCTTCAGACGTATCAATATAAAAGCAGTAAAAGAAAAAACACACCTAAAGACATATGCCCGAAAACTATGCATACATTAATAAAACATAACATTCACTGTAATTCTATTTAGACTACTGTACAATACACTGGAACTGTTGCTATGCAATACCAACAGATTCTCACAGTCTCCGACTTAAAAATAGTTTGCTGTTTACAGGTAATTAGTGTTACTTACCTGTCTTGTATGTGATACTGCATATTCAAGTCATTGATTATGAATGGATTCCTGAGTTTTGCATAGGCAACTGCTTTGTCCAGTGGAAATCCTAAAATATTTATTAAGGCAAATAAATTAAAACTGCAAGATACAACACCAGTAAATAGTTTGGAACCTTCATAATAAGCTTTAGAGTACAACTAGAGATATGGCTGAAGTGCGAGGATGCTCCCTCAACTATAGACACACATAACATCAGCTTAAGACATTCATGAAACTACAGCCTAATTTCAATATAGGCTGCCAAAAGTAGGGGTCCTGTCTCCAATTCCCTCCTCCTCACTCCACATGCCCTCCAATTCCATAGGGCCAGAACTAAGGCTTTTATTGCCTCTGCCTGAAAATATGATTTTTAACCTCAGTCTACTCATCTTTCATTCACTGCCCAGCCCCACAAAAAAACCTAGATATTAGCAGAGATACATGAACAAGCGACCAGAGACCCAACACCCCCATTGAGAAAGTAGCATGCCTTCACAGTTATTGGACCAAGTAAGTATTAGATCACCATTTCCACTGGCTCCACAAATATTTACCAATAGAATAGCTATTTTAAATACTACGTCAGACAGGACTTTCTCAAGCAATGAAAACAGTATCATTTAAAAAGCTTGTATTTTAAGTCAGTTGTATTATATTAAACAAGACAAACGAATCGCTTCCTAGGAATATCCAATAAAACTACATGACAAAAAAAATAAAAAGACTCTCAAACTAGTTAAAATATTTTGATGTCAAAAATATTTATGGTATTATTAGAAGATTTACCTTTAGAATGAAAAGAAATGAGACAGTCACATAAAGGCCAGTTTTCTACTGGCTCATTCAAAATAACATCCTCTTCAAATATTACCACAGTTATGTACTTAAACATGGAGAGGCGTTCAAGAATTTCTTTCATTGGTTTGGACTTAGATTTCTTAGCCATTGAACAAATCCCAACTGCAATTTGTCTTTCTGGTGGCTGAAGAGGGGGAGAAAAAAGCAATTATTATTTTTAAGTTTTCTCAGAACACAACAAGGTTTTAGCAGCACAATACTAGAGCAGATATTTTCTGTTAAAATTCACGTACTACCTTTAATTTAGTTTTTAATCAGGTAAATTGCTAGCAGGTAACAAAATGTAGCATGACAGCACGCTGCACTGCATCCTTACGAAAAATGTCTCAAAAAATGAAACCGTTCAATAGCTCTACACTACTTTTTGTGAGTATTGTATCAGGAACAAACACACAGGATCAAAATCTAAGTCAGAAATGTCAAATCTGAATGAAATCATACTTATGGCTTACTCTGAAATTAACTAGCAATTCATTTTTAAACTATTTTTTCTACCTCTACTTAGTAGTCACAAGGCTTCTCATCTTATTACCTAATATTACAAGTGAATTATGAAAAGGAAAACTAGTAAACCAGAAAATACTATTCTAGATTTCTAAGCTATTTTGTGCATAGACAGTTTCACTTTTCTTCTGTATACTCTTATGTTTTCTTTCATGTTATAAGCCGTTAAAAATTTCTTTCCCCCAGTGGTATTCCTAAGTGCAACAGCCAACCTACTCCTCTGTTCAAAAAGAAACAAACAAAAAAACCCCCCAGAGCAATCCTTTATTTCAACTTACTGTTCTTTAAAAACATAGCCAATTACCTTCCCTTGCTAAAATACACTGACTGAATTGAGCTGTCTGAGCTGTTAATTTTGCACTACTTCTCTGCATTTCCAAGTTACTTTTAACCATGGTGAAGTGTTTTATTAACACTTCCTTGCATTTAAATTTTTTAGACATGCTTGCAATCAGTGAAAATTTTATCTGACTATTCCCTAAAGTGAAATGTTACAGACTAAAAGAACAGCAAAACACAGCTAAAAAGATGACATAATATGATGACTCATGTATAATAAAATTAAGAGTTTGCCTTAAACAAACTAAAAATTGGTAAGCATAGTGCTAAAATACAATTCAGAACACTCTGCAAGGATAATAAACTAAGGTATAACTTAAGATTGATTTAGCATGCACTTTCTATACACCAAGACAAGGAAGAAGAATGAAAACATGTCAGATCTTAATGAAAACAACAGTAAGATGAAAAAAGAAACGTTGAGTCTGTTCAAACTGAAAAATCAGAAGTTAACTCTGCAGCAGTTGACAACACAAAAGAAAAACTCTCGACCATTTTTTGCTATTAATTGTCCAAATAAATAAAATGAAGGCTTATGCCATCAAGTTCATTCCCAGAATCCAGATCAAGTCTGCAAAGCTAGCACATCAACCTCAGCTGCCCTATCAACCTCAGCTGCCCTGAAACTCTGTATTAAGGTCAAGCACATCTACTTCAAAGTTCAAGGTATACTTAACTTTTCAAGCGTGCTGCATTTCCAAACATAACTGACAGACCATTATCTGAATAGGAACAATTTCCCAACTTGGAACAGCATTTCAGTATTAGACTTTTGTAATCTAATGCCATTTCAAAGTAAAACAATGCTAGAGAACACACAGAACAGTACACACATGCCCTACAGTACATACAGAGTCATACTCTTCCTCCTCTTCTTCGCCATGGTCATAGAAGTGTTCGTAATCTGTAGATCTGGCTGAATCCAATAATTCTTCTCCATCTTCTCCACCCACAAAGAATCTAGGAGGATCATTCTCTGTTGCGCTAACAGACATGGTTACAAGACCTATGGAGATCTATGTAGAAACTGCAGCCACTTTGGCAGCTGAGATACTGGGCATGTTTCCCACTGACTTGGGAACACAAAAGTCCCCTGCTCTTTGATGTTGCTTGTGCGGTGTTGCCACTGCGATGACGTTGTCTGCCAGACACTGTTTAACTGGTATCATCTGCTCATTATTGGTTTGAGTTGCTGCTCCAAGAAACCCACAATAGGCTACTGCTTCGCTGAGATGATACAACAACTTTTAACCTAAAAGAAATACCCAAACAAACAACAGAAAGAAAAAACACACTTGATAAAGGCATATAAAAATAAACCCTTCTCATTTACAAAAAGCATTTGGACATTTATATACCTCTGAGCAAAGCATCAGAAATAAAACCATGCACGCTACGCACAGTCTACACTTTTACGTGTATGTTTATAGAGCAGGAGGAATAATTTCAAGATATTTTCAAACTACTAGCGCAGACATTTTAAAAATAGACAATATAACTCACAAAAGTAAAAACTGTCAAATGCGTGTTTTTCCTAACTTAAGACGGGTAAAGTGCAGAGTATATCTTTTATACGAAAAATAAACCAACAAAAATCTTCTCCAATATTTGTGATGTCTAACTCACCATCCCTGTCATCAGCTGTTTTTTCCCCAAAAGTTTCCTGATCAAATGGCAATGGCAAACAGACAAAAATGCTAATGAAAACTATAAAGCCTCCATTAGGACTATTCTTAAATAGAAACATATTTTTTAAAAAAATGAGTGAGTCTTCAGTGTGAAAGCAGAATATATGTGCCAGCTTAATGTTTGCTTATTTATTTCCAACAAAGCATTGCTTTATTTTCACACTGAAAAAATAATATTTACAGAGATGTACACTAGCACTGCCTTCTGTCAAAAGTACTTCTAAGCATTAATGTACTAGTGAAGTGAACACATATTGTACCCTTTTAACCAGTCATGTGAAAATAAAATCTTGGCCAAATAACATGTATACAGAAACTGAGACTCAGAGCTCAGTCTTCTGTTATTTTAACTAGGTAACTGTTCTTGCTCTAAGTTATGCATGGCTTTATACCATTAATTATAATCCATTACTACTACTTAGAAAATTAATAAGCAGTTACTTGTTTAGAAGCTCATCTGATCAAATGCTTTAGGTTAAGTTGTTTATTAGTCAGATCATTACGTAAGTGCCATTCAACAATGATGTCTCAGCAGAACTGAATTTGTCTTTAAATATCTGTCAAAATGACTTTGGCTGTTCTATGAACGAAGTGAAGCAATAGTAAATTCCCAATGGTGATCAACCATTCAGCTTCCTGTGAAAGAGGGTGGTAAACAGAGCAAAAGTTACCCAGAAAGAATCTGTCCTATGTCAGAGAGCAATAGGTTAAGTGTGGGTAAACAACACAGCTGTTTCAGATCCAGAAGCTGAAGCTGTGGTCCAAACAACAGATCCTGGAGTGACAGCAAGGGATTAAAAAAATTCATTTCTTAAACATATTTGTTATGGATCTGCTCTCCTTCAATTCCACTAACGAAAAATTACTTTCCTGTATAATATGAAACTACAGCCATTTGTCCTTCAAGCAAGAAGAACAAAATGAAATTTCAAACACCAATTCATCTTGCTCCCACGAGAGTTAGAAATTAGGTATTGAGATAAATCAATCCTGTTTATGAAAGGGTGAAGAAAGCGAGCTTTCCAAATCCTATTTCTAGCAAGCTTCAGAAAGGCAGCGGTTATTGCCAACATATACTGGCAACTAATACAGAATTTTGAAATGGTATTCATAACAAAAAAGACCCCAAAAAACTGGTAAGGCCTGAAAATGAAGTTTAAGAGTTCCTCTTGCATCAGCTTCCCCTCCCACCACCCAAATTCTGTAAATTGGAAACAAGTGTCTTAACAGCTTTTTAAAACGTAAGATTTTCTCATAAAGAAGGAAAAGCAACCACTTGAAGCAGATAAGCAGGAGGTCATCAAAGGAGGTTTTTTAAGCTTTCTTTCCCCTACCTATTCCTGTAGTGCACTTTGTGAGAGCAGCAGCAGTTGTGAAGTTTGTGTGCAATTAATGACTAGTTTCATGAGGATCTCTGGCACTCCCTGAGTCTCTCTAACCTGAAGTGATTACTTCTCAAAGCAAGTAGAAACAATACAAATAAAGATTGAAGGAAAACCACAACCTATTTGTCTACAAATGACACAAAGATATAACCTGACAAGCTTAATTCCCTAACAAACCTACCTGAAACTTAGTGGTTTTTATACCTTCCTAACTCAAGAATCTGGAGAGTGCTGGTGTTATTGGTGACAAGTAGACCTGTAAAGTGGAGCTTCACTTGCAGAAAGCAGGCTTTCAACAGTCACATAGTCTGCTTGGAGTTAAAAGATTATTTTCTGCAAGGTTTATTACGTTGTTCACCCGTCTGAAGGTGGATGAATTACTAGACGGTAACTCCATGCTATTGTCACTGGGCCCCAGAGTTTTAAGACAGTTTGTAAAAACAAGACCAAAGACACAGGATCAAGAAAAGATACTGACACTTTTCAGGCTTGTAAACTGCTGCATGGACTCATTGAATTGCATATAAATTGGCATTCTGACTGCTGATGGTTACCAGCTTATCTCCCAGACAGSAGATGTTGTAAGCAACTGTCACTAGTATTAATCTGAGTTAGGATATAATGAATAAATTATTTATTTTTTAGAATAAATGCTTTCAGAGATGGGATTTAAATTCTTTCCCTCCAAATGCTTTGGCTACTATAAAAATTGAGAAATCCCCTTCTTTCTTGTGGTATGTGAAATAAAAAGAGTCCAAGAAAAGAGACATGGAAAGAGAAACGTGAGAGTAAGTGACTGCAACTACAGTGAACAACTTACACAAGTCTCCTAAAAACATCTACAGTTATCTGACATCAAAAATGCAGTAAGACTGTGCTTGGATAAAAACGTGGTTCTCAAGTAGTACACCAAGGAGAAATAATAAATGGCAGAGCAAGAAGATGGAGCTGTCTTCCTGCCCCAGAAGTACTGTCGTGCTGATGGGAGAAACTTCTAACACATGGTGCCCTATGCAGAATTCCATCTTGCTGCCCCTGGAGCAGGGAAGAGTCTTCCCAGTACCATTTTTCTGTATTAAGAAGTGAGCAGCAGCAGCAGCAATACAGGGGCAGAGACACTCTATGTTAGATCCTCTCGTACCTGCATGAGCATAAGCCTCACCAGACAGTGAAGATTAGAACATTACATGCATGCCTCAACCATGGAAGATTGCAATGTAAGCAAGACAAAACCCAAAGCTTCGTGTTGGAATATACACTGACCCATTTCCAAAGAGAGAGCATCAAGTATATCCAGGCAACAATCTCCTACCAGGCAGTGACCCTTCCAGGTAAAATTAATTAGACTATGTTCCCTTCAAACCTCAGCTGTTACACAAGGCTTCTGTTTTACAGCTCACAGATAAAAAAATCTCCGCTAATTTTGAAAAACACAATTTAACTAACAGTGTTGTTTTTTAAAAGGACTTCCAACCAAATGTATGGCCTGTTCATTCCACCTGTCCTAAAACTTCCTATTCATGACCACCCCATGATAGGTCTTGGCCAAAAAAAGGAAAAAAAAAACCAAGAAAATGTTTAAAGAAAACAGTAAATCTGCTCATTTTACATTCTCATCTTAAAATAAACTCATCTCAGTTTTTCCCTAATAAGTTAGATGGCACTAAAATAATGCACTGCAAAGGATAAGTAAAAATCCTTAAGTTTAACTGCTATTATTATCACTTACTAGTGGAAGGTATAGAAAATAACATTCTAAATATATAAAATGACACATAGACAAACTTAACATTAACATACAAATAGGGCTGTATTTGAATCACAGATTTTGTTACAAAGCCTGCTAAGCACTCCAAGTCCCGTGTTCACTCCAGCAGCGCACTACAGACTTCTTTCTAACAGAACATTTCTCCACTTCTACAAGTATATTCTAAAAGAATAAGCCAAAATGTAGTCCTCACTAAATGTTAACAGATACTCCCACAAATAGTTTTCCTGTCCCCATTCCACGTGTTTCAGCAGCTCAGGAATCCAGCCCTGGTGTTTCCCATATTTACTTAGACCATAAAGATTAGCATTCCAGTAACTGTCAACAACAAATCAGCTCAACATAGCAGCAGTGGTCTGAACAGTCATGTAAAAGAGGCTCAAAGTCTTAACAGCTATGTTACGAATACTAATAAAAACATATACAACTCCTGTATAAACAGAAGCATTTCACCAGGTTTTCTTTCCTGTCGTTACAGCTATCAGGACAAATATACGCTGCCTCTACTGCACTCTAATGGAAACTAATGGAACAAAACTAGAGTAAAAATGCTTCTCATCCGTTATCTCAAGAAAAAAACAACACATTAAATAGCTATAAAACATTTCTAAATCACGAACCACTCAGTAAAACAACTTTTGGAAATGCCATTATAACAAAACAACTACAAAACACTTTGTGACACTTACGTTGTAGAATTTAACAAACAGGTAACTGTACAAGAAGCGTAAGCAGTGCTCATCTGTTACATGACTCTGTACATATATGTACATAACAATAACAGAACAGCCCACTCCCCTGCATCTTCTCCCCCTATTGCTACTTTAAAAGTTTCAGTACTTACCGCTGTAGGCATATTCAAACTGCGCCCATTACCAGCTTCCTCCAATTCAAATTAAGTAGTTAAAACCCAAATGATTTTAATAGCAATTTTTCAGGTAGTCTCAGTGAGATGACAAAAAGCTTTCCACATCTTCCTGCTAGAACCACTACACCTAACATTCTCATTAACAGTACATTTAACAGCAAAAATGTTTGCCTCACTCCTGCTGAGGCTTTTTACCTGTTTTAAAATTCCAATTCTGCAACATGATTTATGGTGTAACAAACCACCAAAGACAGCCAGTTTGTTGGGCTGCTGGTGGTGCAGAAAGTATGGGGAGGGGGCAAGGGGGAAGCGGAGGGGAGACAGGAAGAAGAAAGAACTGGCGGAGTCTGAACTCTGAGAGAGCCAACAGCAGCAACTGCGATCCCGAGTGCTCTGCGTGGATGTGTAACACCTTTGTACAGCTGATTTAAAGAAACTTGGTAATACTTCAGATTTAAATGTGAGACTGTAGAACTACTAACAAGGCCCATGCTCAAGAATAGCATTTCCTCAGGTCTGATAGATGACCAGGAAGAGAAAGGAGAGAGGACAGGCAGGAGGCAGAAAAAGAGGGAAAGGATGTCAAGACACAGAAGCTGCTGAAGGCAACGCTGTGAGCAAACCATACACGACTTGTTTATTGCTATACCTTACACAGCAAAAGATACACATCCTCTCCAATTTACTTAAATATTCAATGTCTACTGTGTCACCAGTCAGCAATACAAAACATTAACATTTACACACAGACATTGTTCTGTTCTACCATACATCCTGTGAGGCGGTGAGTAGCAGCTGTCAGCCCATTACTGAGATGGACTGAATCTAAAAAAAAGATGCAGAGCAGCTCTATCCCAATATCCCTCAACCACAAAGAGTATTGCACAACAAGGGAAAACAAAACAAAACAAATGAAACAATAACCACAGAAAATACAAAGGGATGTTTCCAATAATTACTGGAATTTACAAGGTCCAGTGGTATAACAGGCTGATTAAGAAACATGAAACTGAGAAAAGCCTTTAGCTCTCCTCATCAAATACAAACTTCAACAGCAGCCGTAAGAAGTTTATCACCATCTTCTGTAACTCACCTCTGCTCAGTAACACAAGACAAGGAATTGTGCTGATGTACAACAGAACAGACAAGAAACAGGCTAAAAAAGGTAGCAAAGGAAAAAGATGCAATTATAAAGGTTACACTACACAGCGTTGCAGGAACTAAGTCACCTGCTATGATCTTGCATTAAACCAACATCAAGCTCTAGATTTCACAATACGCTGACATCTTCCCCTGTCATAAGTAACCTACACATTAATACAAGCTTTTCCAAAGTTTTTTTTTTCATTCTGTATTTTCACAGGAAACCAGATGCAAGATTTAGTCTGCTCTCCCTACCCCACATCAAGATGGGAAGTCTGCAAAGTATCATAAGAAGGCAGGGCAGACCACTGCACATTCCCCTCTCCACTGGAAGGCAGTGTGGGATGGGCAAAAAGTGGTAGGCACCCACACAGGGATTCAATAAAATAAAAACAACACTTCTCTCTCCCTCTACTCCATTCAAAAGCAGCTGACTTTATCCGCTCCAGCCATGAGGCTGCAACCCACTCACTCTTCTCCTGGACTCTCCCAGGACTCCAGCACAACTTGCTCCACTGCACTCCAGCACAGAGAGGGCCACACCTCTGCTACATTCCTCTCCCCACACCAAGAACCCTGCACCTTTTTGTCCCGTCTAGACTCCCAGTCCAATGTGTCACCACTACTAGCTCTACCTGCTAGTCCCAATCTCCTCCATTACAGGCAAGGGGGTAGGGCAGTCTCCAAAATCTCTCAGGAAGTGACGACATGACAAGAATCTCCCAAAAAAGAAGACGAAGAGTAACCTTTATTTGTTGCTTTTAGCCAGCCACTTGATTGTGCCTACAAGCCAAGCACAGCTCTCAGACTGTCAGATGAAGAGCCATAATCTATGCTAAATGACAACTGTGAACATGCTAAATTCTTTCTGTTTGCAGTAACACTGCAAATATTTCATACAGTGTTCCAAAAGCATTACTATGTAGTACCTTATGCATTACTCCACCAGAAAAACTATAGCAGCTCCCATTCCAAAACAGACTACTCACCTTTCAGTTTCGCTCTACTGAGACCTGAAGAAACATTCAGAAGAATGAAGAGGAGCTGTGAGTCTTCCTTGCCAGGTAAGTGCTTGTATTGGGTTTACGTGGCAAGGCTTTGGTAGCGGGAGGGCTGCAGGGGTGGCTTCTCGGAGAAGACACCAGAAGCTGCGCCCATGTCGGACAGAGCCAGTTTCAGCTGGCTCCAAGACGGACCTGCTGCTGCCCAAAGCTGAGCCCATCAGCGACGCTGGTGGTGCCTCTGCGATAACATATTTAAGAAAGGGTAAAAAACACTGCACAGCAGTTGGGAGAGAGGAGTGAGAAAATGTGAGAGAAACAGCACTGCAGACACCAAGGTCAGTGAAGGAGGAGGGGGAGGAGGTGCTCCAGGTGCCAGAGATTCCCCTGCAGCCCATGGAGAAGGTCATGGTGAAGGAGGTTGTCCCCCTGCAGCCCATGGAGGTCCACAGTGGAGCAGATATCCTACCTGGAGCCCATGGAGGACTCCACACCAGAGCAGGTAGATATGCCCTGAAGGAGGCTGCAGCCTGCAGAGAGCCCGTGCTGGAGCTCCTGGCAGAAGCTGCGGCCCGTGGTGAGGACTCCATGCAGGAGCAGGTTTTCTAGCAGGACCTGTGACCCCGTGGGGGACACATGCTGGAGCAGTCAATTTCTGAAGGATTGTCTCCTGTGGGAGGGACCCCACGCTGGAACAGGGGAAGAGCATGAGGAGGAAGGAGCGTCAGAGACCAAGCGTTATGAATTGACCACAGTCCCCATTCCCCATCCCCCTGCGCTGCTTGAGGGGATGAGGTAGAAGAGTTAGGAGTGAAGTTGAGCCTGGGAGGAAAGGAGGGGTGGGGGAAAGGTGTTTGTAGATTTTTTTTTTTTATTTCTTGTTATCCTACTCTGTTCAATTGGCAATAAATTAAATTAATTTCCCCAAATTGAGTCTGTTTTGCCTGTGATGGTAGCTGGTGAGTGATCTCCTTGTCCTTATCTCGACTGATGAGCTTTTTGTCATATTTTCTCCTCCTGCCCTGTTGATGGCAGAGGAGTGATAGAGTGGCCTGGTTGACCTGGTGGCTAGCCAAGGTCAACCCACCACAGTGCTCCAAATGTGTTTCCTGCGAAAAAAAACTATGCATTGTTACCTGCACTCCATCTTCAGCAGTAAAGCATACATACAGGTGCTTTTACGCACACTTTTTTCAGTTTGGTGGTTAGGACATTTTTCTGATAAACAGAAAACAGGGACTTGAAACCACTGAGAAAGGAGGGAACAGAAACAGTATTTGTCCTGTTCCATTCAACCGTTCTAACCATTAGGCTACCATAATCCAATTTCACTTTCCCCATACACCACTAGTTTTCTTTAAAGGTGGCCACTGGGTTTCTTCTTACAGGAGAGGGCTCGCTGCTCTGGATTCCAAGCAGAAGGCAGGTACCTACCTAATGAGCCAAATCTTACCAGTGAAACATCTACACTCTCAAGCAGCAGAAATCCAGAAATACCCACCTTACTGGCATTTCCTACTGTAAACAACTCTCGTCAGTGTTACTTACAGGGGYGCTTACATTTCTTGAAATGCTATATAGCTAGGCTAGCCAGCTAACTGGAGTTGTCTGAATCTTCTCCTGGGGACCTGAATTATTTTCCAAGAACTGTGCCACCTAAACATTTGTGCCTAAAGTAGGATTTCAGTCTGACCCTCCATATTACAGTAGCTTAGCTCAGGTGACAAAAAACTTAAAGAGTTGTACCGTGCCATGTGAACCAGGATTCTGTTAAGAAGCCAGCTTTGCAGCGAGGAAAGACATGCCTTTTAGGTTGTTGATGAATGAGATTTCTCGTCTTAAAGCACAACTGCTATAGTTTTCAAACAGTAATTACTTGGCTGATTTCCCCATGTTTGCTTTCTTTCCTAGTAATTATACAGTTAGTTAAGCAAAATATTTCCAGTCATTTAGAATTACCAAACTTAAAGTGAAATAACTTTTCATGCAAATACCTTAATCTCTCCCTTAGCAAATTCTTTGCTCACAGAACTTATTTTTCCCCAGTATCTCACCAGCAGAAATGTGACTTTTCAGCACATGTAATGAAATCTGCTAAAACTCTGAGTTTTAGCCCCAAACACTGCACTATCACAGGGCATCTTTCAACTCTTTAGCAGTCATAGAGTATAAACTGCAAAATGAACCATTACCATCCTTCAACAGAAGTGTCAGAACAGCCCTAAAAGTCTAGAAAAACCTGTCTGGTAAATATCATTGTCTTCCCTTCAAGATAGAAAGGCAGTATTTTTTTAAACTGGCAAACACTACTACAAACTGACATCTTGCATGTGTTACAAGTATCTCCTGCGCAGCCACAGAATGGATAACCTTCACATTCATTAACCCCCAAGCTCCTTTCTAAATCAAACCTTGTCAAACACATCACATAAAGACACTTATATTTGTGGCAAGCTTGAACGTTTCAAGAAGGGCTGCCTTCTGAACTTTTAGAGATCCCACTCAAAGATGTCAAAACAGCTTCTCCTTATTCTCACAAAGAACTTGTTACTTTAGCTTTGTAGAGATGAGAACGTTTTTGCAAAGATGAGAAGGTTTTTGCAAAAACTTCTGTACCGAAGTTCATTAGGGTCAGCCTCTGGAGGCCTGATCTGTTCTAACCACAACTGCCAGAAGGATGAAACTCTCTTCTACAGAAAGAATCAGCCAACCAAGACAAGCCAACCAGTATAAAAATTCGTATTTCTCACATGTTGAACCATAAGAGGCATACTACATCAGTCAAATCCTTATGCCAAAACCAGATCTACATAGCAAGAATAGTTTCGTTATTGGTTGAATCAAAACTTGTTGAAAGTGATAGGTTTAACTGTCTCTCGTCATTTACAACCATGCACATTTTCACCAAAACAAAGGAAGATTCTATGGGAATTTTGATACCCCAGGCAAAAAAAAAAGTTTGGCTTGCTACTAGAGTAGAAAAATGATGCAGAAGGGACACAGAAAAGATGGAAACAAAGCAACTTAAATAGATGAAGGGAAACAACACTTAGAAAGACAGACACAACATAATGCAGAAATACTGTAACAAACAACTGTAAAGAGTAGCTTTTCAGCTTAGGGCACTAGATACAAGTGGTTTGGATGAGAAAGGAAATCACTTATTTCACTGTGGTTGTGATACTGATCTCCCCCAGTCTTCTTGCTTGTGTGAGGAGGGTGGCTAACTGCAAAATCAACTACTACAGGGCAACAATAAAAGTGCCAAAAAACCAGTGTATTCAAAGCTTACCAATATTCAGTAAAGTCCCCAGGTTCAGGAAAACACCACTAGAACAAAGAGAAAAGTTATACAGGCCACTCTATCTTATACATGTCTCCCATCTCAGTTCCCGACAGGTTATTTTCTGGTTACTATGTGTAACTGATTCTCAGCTCTGCTGCTCTTCTTTCCTAGCTTGATTGCAATGTAGATAGCAACCTCCCTTGCCCCAGGTAATTCTACACTGAATTTATCATCAGTTTTTGGGATGTTAACAGAGTGCCCCAAATCCAGTGCTTTAAGAGCTGTCGTATCACCCCACTCCCCGTTTAGGAACACTGCCTTTCACCCCATGTACTTCTTTGTACTAAAAAGCTTCACCTGCCTTTCTGACAGCACACCATGCTGCAAACTCATGTCACTGCTATTTCAGCAAAGCTGTTTCTGAGAACAGAATAAACCACAAAACGAGGCAAAAAGCTAGATGTGCTTATTGCCCATGCCATGCCCACCGTGTTCCACTGATGATTGCAGCCCACTGAACGGCACGTTTTCGGTCTGGGCGAAAGACAAAGAGGATTAGCAGGGTTTTGCCCACCCTGTGACCAGGTACGGGACCAGACCCGGCCAAGCGACTCCCACCACGGTAGTGAGCTGCCCGCTGACCCGACTCCGCGCCTCACAGGACCTCCCGCTAGCTGCGGAGCCGGCCAGAGCCGCCGGCACCGCGGCTGCCGCCGGCACCGCGACTGCCGCCCTTCCGCCGCGCCGAGCCCGCCGACGCCGCCCGGGGGAGCCCAGGCAGCAGCCCGCGCGGCGGCTGGGCCCGGGCGCCGCCCCTCCGCCCGCTCCCGGGGGAGCTGCCGCACTAGGGCGGGAACGGGCGGCGGCTCCTCGTGCGGGGGGGGCGGGAGCGCCGGGCGCGCGGGACAGCGGCGCCGGCCGCCGSTCCCCAGGCCGCAGCCCGGAGCGGGGGGGCGACGCGCCCCGCCGCAATCCGCCGCCCCCCGGTCTGAGAGCGGGGCGCGACCGGCGGGGTCGGTCCAGCCGGCGTCCTCCGCATCCCCCGGGCCGGCTGGGGGATGGCGGAGGGGAGGGACGGGGCCCCGAGCGGCGCCGGGGAGAAACTGCCTCACCTGCGCGTGGCGCGCCGCGCGTGGCACCGCTTGCACCCCCACGTCCCATTGAGGCGACGCCGCCGCCGCCACCGCCTGCCACAGCGCGGGCCGCCCCGCCCCGCCGGCCCGCCCCCACCCGCCCTCCCGCCACTTCCGGGGGCGCCACATAAGTCTCGGGGAGCAAGGGCCGGTGCTGCGGTTATCTGGCCGGGAAGAGGTCAAGTTGGTGCGCTGCGGCCCCTGGGACAAGTCGTGCCGATACCTCTGCCGGAGCAGGTGCGTGACCAGGGGACGCCGCTCTCCGCGGCGCCCAGCGTGCCAGTGACTTCGCCGGGGAGCCGAGAGAAGGGGGTGGGGATCGACGGAGGGGAGAGGGGGAAGGAAGGAAAAAGATCGCGTCGACGTCGCTTTGCGCATGCGTGAGGCTTGCCGCCCTGACCTGCGCGCCGGCTAGCGCCGAGTCGGGACTACCGCTCCCAGCGTGCCCTGCGTCGGCAGGGGCGTTGCGGTCGGCGGCTCCGAGCCGCGCGTTGCATGCTGGGGGCCGTAGTCTTGGCGGCGGGCGCGAACAGGGCTCGGGCGCGGCCTTGGCGCTGTGGCGTCGCGGCACCGGAGGATGCTGCGGGCGGTCGGGACTCCTTCCCTGGAGGAAGCGCTTCTGGGAGGTACGGCTGACGCTGCCAAGGGTGATAAGCCCTCGGCTTAGCGTACCTACCCTCTCGGCTCCACAGGCCCCTGCCCTGACCCTCTGCCTGTCCTGCGGGGGCCACGCCTGCTCGCCTCTCCTGTCCTCCTGTGGCGGTCGCAGTAAACGATAAGGGAGYGTTTCCGAGGAGGCAGCCAGGGGTTAGGGCAGTGCTTTAATTTACTTGTGTGCTCCCCCAAGGCAGCACTGCTGTCACCGGCAGTGCAGCTTCCATCATGACCGAGGCCAGCGTGTGGTCTGATGGTGCCAACGGCCTGTTAGGTGGTGTCAAGTTGAAGGTGGAGATACCTAAGAAATGAGGGTGTTCTGAAATGGCAGGGGTCTCTGTCAAAAAGAGCTCAGGCTTGCAAAAACCGGGGAGGGATGTAGGCGAGTGTGTCCGTCTTACTTACAGGTGCCTGGATGCACTTTGGTTAGAAAAGATGTATTCAAGCTTCCATGGGGAATTCCAGTTTCTGGTAGGAATTGCTGATAGAGGTAGGGGAAGTACTTGAAAGCTGGACTAAAAAAACAGTTTTGCAGTTAGGATTGCGATTGTGTGGGGGAAAAAATGGGCATTAAAATGTAAAATAGTTAAGTGTTAGCAGGTATGACTGTTTTGACTAGACACTAAAACAGAAAGAGCCCTGGTTATATGGAAGTTTCATTCTCTTTGCTGAAGTACTTTCCTTGACTGTAAAGCAGTGTATTCCTTCCCAGCTTCGAAGGTATTAAGAACTGATTACCGATTGTGAAAGTCTTTGATTTTTACGGACTACCAAATACATTATGAGTATAGATAGAGATAGCATATGAATTATCTGAAGTAATATGATTTTTTCTAAATAACAAAACCAGAGGATTGTATAATTTGTTATTTTCAGTTTGGTTTTTTTTAAGATTAGGCCAAACAAAGTAAATTGGGTATTGGGGAAAAAACTAGTAGGGACATAGGAAACTAGTTGATTTAGTCTTAGGAGGAAGCTCATTTAATGTTGTGCTCTTAGGCAGCAATCCAGCAGACTATTGAAGCACCTAACAGGTTGCTAGATCAGGATCCTACTAAATACATTAAATACACGTGGATACTACATAATGCATTGTTTCTTCATTGGCTTATGTACACTCGTCCAAACTTTTATAGTAGAAACTGCCATTGCAGGAATGAGGATAGGATTTCTGTTTAGCTGAAGTATAAGCCGTAGTCCTGCTCAGGTGTATCTTATTGCTGTGCAACTTAGTATTGTTAGAACCAATAACCATGTACTACATAAAGAATATTCACTGTTTCAGGCAAGAGTTTCACGAGTGAAAGGTATTGGAAGAATAAAGATTGTTCTGGAACATCTTTTCTTGCCATGTGTGAAAGTCTGTGTCAAACCAAAATGGTCCATCATCCCAGTGGTTAAGTAATAAATCATACCTGGCTAGTTTTGACTTCCAGCCATGCTTGGGTAACTGCAGGACTGGCCTTCAGGAGAGCCCTGAATGAAGCTTGAATGGATGCCCCTGGCAGATAGGATATTTTAATTGCTCTTCACCAGTACTCTTTTACTGTCAGAAGTGCTAGTTAATCAACTTCTTTAAAACAACAGAAACACAAATATTATAATGGTAGCCTCACCTTCCTTTCTGCTGTTAGTTATCCAATTTACCAACTCGGTGGGTTGCTTTGCTATCAGATGTAAATTTACAAGAAACTGCTGTGCCAGCCAAGATCACTAGAAACAGTACTCTGTTCTGGCTCCACTCCTTCCCTGTTCTGAAACACCCTCTTTCCTCGCAGACAGGATTGTAGTGGTGAAAAGTTTGTGTGCTAGTTCTCTCAGGTATGAGAATTTTACTTTAAAACACTGTGCTGGTTTTGGCTGCGATAGAGTTAATTTTCTTCACAGTAGCTTGTATGGGGCTATGTTTTGGATTTGTGCTTAAAACACTGTTGGTAATACAGGGATGTTTTCGTTACTRCTGAGCAGTGCTTACACAGTCAAGGCCTTTTCTGTTTCTCACACCATGCCACCAGTGAGTAGGCTGGGGGTGCACAAGAATTTGGGAGGGGACACGGCTGGGACAGCTGACCCCAACTGACCAAAGGGATATTCCATACCATATGATGTCATGCTCAGCATATAAAGCTGGGGGAAGAAGGAGGAAAGGGGGGGACGTTCAGAGTGATGGCGTTTGTCTTCCCAAGTAACCATTACATGTGATGAAGCCCTCCTTTCCTGGAGATGGCTGAACACCTGCCTGCCAATGGGAAGTAGTGAATGAATTCCTGGTTTTGCTTTGCTTGCGTGCGCAGCTTTTGCTTTCCCTATTAAACTGTCTTTATCTCAACCCATGAGTTTTCTCACTTTTACTCTTCCAATTCTCTCCCCCATCCTGCTGCGGGGGGGGAGTGAGCGAGCGGCTGTGTGGTGCTTAGTTGCTGGCTGGGGTTAAACCACAACAAACACTAATGTTGTATGACAAGAGACTTGGCTGTTTTTGAAAGCCAGGTGTAGGTTGTGCAAAATGAAGTATTCAGTGGGGCAAAGGTCTTGTCACTGTTTGAATGTGAAGTTCCTGGAACACAGCAATGTTTAGCCCAGCTGTATATGTAGAATACAATATTCTATAAATAACATACAACATTTTATTTTCTGGGAGAAATGAAGTAAATAAAAGCAGGCATAATCACTCTTTAGAGGTCTTTACTTCCTTCCCACCCCCAGTATAGTAAAGGTAGATGAGAATCTATAAATTGAAAAATAAACATCCTGACTTATGCATTTGGCTTTCAAATACCATCAATGTATAATGAGATAATACGGATTCCAGAGTGACTGGATACTGTCACTTCCCCATAATTACCTGCCACTTAGCAGATACGGCAGACAAACTGATTACTCCTTTTAGCAGGCTATGTGTTGTCACATTGTCTAGTCTTGGGACACTGGCAGGGTAAGGAAGAAATTTGCTTAATGCTGTGGATAACCAGCGTTCATTAAGAAATTATGACATGGCAGACCCCAAGCCTGATCCTGTGCTTGTAGACATCAATTAGAGCGGGATCAAACTGCTGTTCCATCTACATCTTCATTGCTGCTGGAGCAGATTTGGAAAAAAAGTATCACTGAAATCACATAGAGCCTGCATGAATAGTTCTGCCTGTGAATATTTCTGCCTGTCATTAATTGGTAATTATTTTGATGCTATTCTTGCTAGACCCAAGCTTTTCCTGTATCAATGACGCATTTTACTAATGACATTTTAGTTTATTAATGAGATCAGGGAAGTCACCCCGTGTCAGGGAATGAATTGTTACCTTACATGTGGAGTCTGGTTTGGGACTTCAGAATCTAATTGTCAGATGAATTAATGAACAAAATAAATTTCTGTCAGTTTCTGTCTGGGGAGTTGTTTTTTCCTATTTGTCTGTGGTTTTTTCCATCTAGGGTGGCTCTTTGGACACATCTAATCTCCAGCACACCTGCATTTGAGAGCTATCCAAATGTTTAAGAATGACAAGAGCAATTTCCTTCTCTCTGGTCTCATTTCTCCCCCCTGTCCAGTGAATATACTGCAAGCTACCATTGTTGGGAAGTTTTAACGTTGACAAAAACAACTTTGCATAGAACAAAAGTAGCGTCTCAAGCAGTGTTCCTTATTGCTTGAGTTGATAGCATGGGGATATCGAGAGCAGTGCAGTGGATTGTGTAACATCCTCTCAGATGTTACGTTATCAGGATACCTCTGAACTACAAAGACACCAGTAAAAACTGAAGATGCACTCCTCTGACAGTTGCTCCATCTAACAAATACTGTGCATTTTGTTCAGATTAGCAATGGTCCGTAGTGGAAAAAATGGTGGGCTCCACCTGAAGCAGATTGCATACTACAAGCGAACAGGAGAGTATCACCCCACAACGTTATCAAGTGAAAGAAGTGGAATCAGGAGAGCAGCCAAAAAATTTGTTTTCAAAGGTAAAAATATTCTCTCAAACTACTCTGAAGATAGATTTTTTAGGTGAAAATTTGCTGATACAAAAAAAAATGAAAGTGGGATCTTGCTCTGCAGCATACTGTGATTTTAATATACATTCTTGATGAAACAAACACTCTGCTTAACCCTTGTTAATATATAACAGGGTGTTTACAGAAACGGAAGCTCCATCTGCTTTAGTGCTTTCCAGGAGGGATTTATATCTCTATCTAAAAGCCAAAGCTTGTTCTAGATACTGGGGAAATACGTAGCCATTGCAATCCATAATTCAAAGGACTACAGACAGGGAAATCCAGATCTGCAGCTGTAGACAAGGAATGCTCGGTCTGGTCTGGAGGACACTGTGTGTGGCTGGGCAGAAGTGCAAGGATGGCTTTGCCATCTGTCACCTTAGAGCCTCCCGGCCCTTCCCAGCTTTATTGCATCCCTGCGAGGAGATATATGAGCCTTTGTGGTCTGCTGTGCTCTCTGTCCCATCAAACCTGCCAAGTCTATGTAGAAAGAAGGCAGGGAGGAGTTAAAGCTGCAAATTGCAAAGTCAGGTTGCTGGCAGGCAGACAGTAAGTCTCATAACACATCCTACCTCCCCTTCTCACCCCTGGCATTAGCTTGTGTTTCAGTCAGACTTCTGTGGGAACGTTGTTTGCATTCTGAGTTGCCCTTGTAATGCCTGATGTCCAGATGAATAAACATAGGTGAACAATTGGCTCTTTGGAGGAAATAATTAAAGTATTTGTAAACAAAAAGCTACCTTTACACAGAAGTGAATTGAAGTTGATTTAATAAATTCTGTACTGAATCATGCCCAGTAGTTTAGTAAACTAAACAAAAGGCAAAGCACTTGCATATGATTCGCTGGTACTTTTGTTCTTTCAGAAAATAAATTGTTCTATGTTGGAAAAGACAGAAAACAAATGCGCCTGGTAATTGTTTCAGATGAAGAGAAGAAAAAGGTGCTTGAGAAATGCCACGAAAATGCTGCTGGCACTCATCATGGCATATCAAGGACACTGACTTTAGTGGAATCTAATTACTACTGGACTTCTGTAACAAATGACGTCAAGCAGTGGGTATGGTCTCATAGCTACAGGACTTTTTTAATGCGGTCTTTGTTACAAACGTTTTGTAATCATAGGACTTTGATACAGCAGGCACTCATACTGCTTCATGATGAGGGAATGTAAGCTGACAATCAAACTTTAAATGTTTTTCTTGCCAAAGCATAGTGTTTCCTTTTTCTTTTTTCTTTTACTGCTGACAGCGTGGCTTGCATATTGCTGTATGTTACGCAGTGGTGGGGAGCCATACTGCCTTTAAGTATGCAGGGCGCGTCTGGTCTTTGAGAGGGATTTCTCTTGCAAGGACTCGTGTATATCTTTGTTAGGATGCAGTGTACCATCCCAAGGATATGTGGCCAGAGTGGCTGCTGGCAGATAAGAATATGAAAATGGTGCCTCTCCCTTACAATTAGGTGTGTTCAGGAAATAGTTAAACAAATCACTGCTTGGGAGAGTTCCTGTTCCTCCTTCACCCAAAGATACATGGACATCATCCCCAGGCAGAATGTGATCCTTGAGGAAACTGTAGGTAAATGTCGTTTACGGCCAAATTACTGTTGCTATCAGCTTGCTGCATCACCTGAATACTTTGAGTTCATGCGCAACTGTAACATGAACTGAAAATGAGTCTTTGCTTTCAATTCAGACTTGGACAAAGGCGCTCTGTCCTGTAGATAAAGCTGACCCATGTTATGCATGGAAGATTATGTATACTGCTAATGTTTTTGAGCCACAGCATACACAATAGAACCAAAAGGGGAATGACTGGGACTTTCTTTTGATCCCAGCTGCTTCATACTTCCTTTAGTATTTACAGATGGTAATGGATATTAAAATTTATACTGTTGAC
Source organism: Phoebastria nigripes (assembly GCA_035582835.1). Lineage (NCBI taxonomy): Eukaryota > Metazoa > Chordata > Aves > Procellariiformes > Diomedeidae > Phoebastria > Phoebastria nigripes. Next base: position 93,703 of record JAYKAV010003325.1, read on the forward strand.
TGACTTGAAAGAGCACAGTGCTTTCAGGATGAGGAGAGTTCAGCTATGAATTCCTACACATGTCCTTCTCCTGGCCTTGACGACTGTTTGGTTTTGTTTTATTTTTATGCTGGGGCTGAAAAATCTAAGGGTAAAAAAATAAGAAAGATGATAAAATGAATTTGTTTTGCATTGCCTGGTCTGACCTAACTTACAGAGGAATAGTGCAGATTTGTGATCCTGCTGATTGTCTTAAACCTTTACCATTGCTTTTTATTGATAGTGTCTTCCCTGGTTTTTGCACTAGGTGTATGCTTGCCGGCACTGCCAAGTGACAAAGAATACAACCACCACAGCACCCAAAACACACCCTATCAAAGCAGAGGACCCGTGGACAGCAGTTACTATAGACCTAATGGGACCTTTTAATGTTACCAACAGAAGCCACAAGTACATCATAATTATGACAGATTTGTTTACAAGATGGGCTGTTATCTTGCCGCTGCATGACACTTCAGCAGCTGAAATTGCTAAGGCAATCATAAATGTGTTTTTCTTATATGGGCCACCTCAAAAAATGCCTATTGATCAAGGGAAGGAGCTTGTTTATCAGGTAAGTCTTTACATGGCTGGTTTCTCTCTGCGCGGCCCCCCCCCCCC
>JAYKAV010003325.1:94351-338733 GCA_035582835.1 Phoebastria nigripes
AAGAAAAAGTGCGTTTTCCCCTGCACTAGATTTGAATTTTAGACCATTCTTGAAAAAAACCTGTAAATCTTTAATTAAAAAGAAAAAAAGAAGTTAGCACATACAGAAAATGACAAACCAATTATTTGCAATTGTAACATTATGCAATGTTTCCCAGGGGTTTATTCCTTGGATAAAGAACAAAGCAAAATGATTTCTTGGTGGTCATAGTGCGGGTTTTGTCACTCAGTTGAACTGGCACAAGGTTTCACATTCAACTTGCTGTATTTCATTCATCCGTCCATATTGTCCAGTATAGCAGATAGCTAAGGGTATTTTTGACATTGGCCTATAGTGATTATGAAGAACTTTTCACACTTTGATTGTCTCAGAGATGATGAAATCATGAGACTATGATACAGAGGAAATGACAAACTGAGTTAGTGGCAGAAATGTGTTTAGAAACCATCAATTACTGGCTCCTAAGCCATTCTGATTCCTTTTAGCTCTCACTCTCAACCCTGGACTGTTTGATGGGAATATGTATATAAGACACTTGCTTAGTCACTGTCATATCAACAAAAGGCTTGGAAAACTACTGAGTTAGTTTACTTGAACTGTGATACAGAAGAGGGAAACCTTCAGTAATTGTGTTCTTTTTCTTTTGAAGATCAATGAAGAACTGTTTGCACTGTTTGGCATGAAACAAATTGTATTATCTTATCCTCAGACAGATGATGTAAATGAAAGAACATGCAAGACAATCAAAGCTTTCCTTAACAAATACTGCACTGACCATCCAAATGATTGGGATGAACATTTGTCTGCTATTGCCTATGCTTTCAATTTGACAAATTTGGTATGTGAAGGTTCTTCCTCTTTTGACTGAAATCCCCCCAAATATCTGCAAAGCTGTATGGTAAATTTGCTTGCTTTTTGCTCCCCTATTTAAATAGGAGCCAGATCAAAACACCCCCTATTTCCAAATGTTTAATCGTAACCCATATGTTGTTGAGCCAATGAATATATGTGTGGAAGGAGAATACAGTATGTTTGCCAAAATATTTGAAGCAACTAAAAAAGCCAGTCAAGCACTGGAAGAAGAGAAAACCTCAGATTGCCAGGTAAATGTTATGTATTCAAATTTTACTAGTAAGAAGACTGAAGATAAAAAAGATGGAAAGAGTACAACTAACCTTTTAAAGCAATGTGTTTTGTGTGTGTGGTGGTTTTTTTGGTTTTTTTTCCTCCTTTGCCTGTGTTCCCTAGATTCCGGTGTACCTAATTCTCATATGTATTTGGAGGGAGTAACCTTAAAAGAGACCTATTGCCAGGTGATTCATATTGGACTTAGAGGGCTGCATATCTACAAAGCTGAAAACCATTGCCTATGGACTATTGATTTATGAAGATAAAATCAATTTCTTCAGAACTCTTCAGCCCTACATATTATAAATTACACACATCCAAAACAGCTTAATGTTATGCTTCTGCATTATTAACCAATGTTATGAAAATACATGATTACTTTTGGAAAAAGAAAATGAAACTCATATGTATCTTTCTGCAGGTGGAGAAAAACATTTCAGATGAACAAAAAATCAGAAACAAAGTCACTGTCAAAAGGAAGCCAAAGCAATTAAATACCCTTCGACTTAAAGTTGGTCATGAAGTCCTCAGGCAAAGAAAAAACTGGTGGAAAGATGGTCGTTTCCAGTCGGAATGGGTTGGTCCTTGTATTATAGATTATATCACAGACAATGGCTGTGCAATATTAAGAGATGCCACAGGATCCAGGTTGAAAAGACCCATCAAGATGTCTCACCTCAAGCCATACATAAGAGGGTCCAGTGAAAAAGGTATATATATGTGTCTGTATTTTATATATATGTATATAATTTTGTTGGTTTTGGGTTTTTTTAACTTTTCTGTCATGTCTTGGTGTTAAGTTATCAGAGTGAACAAGTATTCATTCACCAGTGTGAATTAAACTAACACTGGGTAATAATGTAATAATTGCAGTTTTCAGTAAGGAGAACAGTGAGCGTGAGTGGTTTTAAACCTATGCGGAGCATGGAACAGAGCTAATGAATCATGTTTAAACTGTGTCTAAAAATAGCTTCCATTAAAGTTGCTTGTAATCTGTGGTTTGGCCCTGTTCATGCTGGCTGGTGAAAACATGCTAGAAGTGTAATTAGGCTGAACTGTATTCAAAGAGCATTTTCTGACTGTGCTTCTGTTTTGATGTAGACAGGATTCACATTTATTTTGTCTGTGCAATGGAAACCTAATTTTTTTTTTTTGCTTAGTCTGACTAGTGCAGATGGTACATGTTTAGACTTTTTTTTAACAACAGAAGTGTCCTCTTAAGCCTTAAAATACAAAGACTACATCAGAGAACTGATTTTTGGAGAGTTTATTTTAAATTGTGCTGCTGAAGAAGTAAATGTGTTTCTCTTACCAGAGCAAATAAAATCGTCATGCTCTGCAGTAGGACTGCTAGAAATTCCCAAGGAATTGAGTAATCAACCCCCGCTCTTGCTCTTACACATTCAGCATGTCCTTTGCAATGCTGCTGTGTTAATCAAAGTGGCAGCTGTTTCTTTTCTGTTGATACTGTCTTTGAGTCACTGCAGGCATTTTGAGGAAAATGAATACTCTGTGTTTAGAAGACTTCCGTCACAGAACAAGCTGCTTTTTCGTTCAAGGTTCTTGAAAAGTAGACCAATTCCCACCCTATTGGCCTGTGTAGTTAAGCTTTGGTTCTTCAATATGCATAAACTGCATTGAGACGGTAACTTCTTCCATCACCTCTTAAAACTGAGGGATTTGCAAAGCCGAAACTAATTCTGGAATTTCATGCGAGAAGCTGATATTTATGCCAGTTGTCAGTTACAGATTTCATAACCAAGACACCGATTTCATGTCACGTCTCCAGGACACTACTTTTACTGTTGGACAGTCACTCTGTGGCTTCCAGTTCTTCATTAAATTGCTGATCCATAAGGAGGAAGTCACATGCACGTCAAGCATGCAGATAATCTCCAGCTATTACAATGACTTTGGTAAATTGTGTCACAGTATAAAAAGTTAAATGTAGTTGTCTTTGTAGGATCAGAGCCTAATATGTTTACCACTAAATACTGCAGAAGCAGTAGGTAAACATAGAGTTTCTTCCCTTTCCCAGGAAGTGACTAAAGATTAGTTGTCAGACACAGGCAAAAAATTCAATGGTTTATGAATACTTAAATCTTAAAATTATAGACCGATATTCATACATATTTATGTTGTGTAGAGAGTTAAACCAGGCTTTGCCAAAGTAATTGCTAGTCTTTATCAAACAGCCTAACAGCAAACAAGAAAGAGTATTATTTCAGTTGGATAAGAGCAGTGAAACTGGGCAGTGAATGACATAGTGAATGACATCTTTTTCATCCGTAAAGAAACGTGTATCTTTGTAACAAAGGACTTCTCTTTATTAGCAGGGGTGGACTTTTTTTATCTGCAACTTATTTGTTATTCCTACTGCTGTGGTGTAAGTCTGGTGGCTGTCCCTTTGCATAACCTTGGATGGGAACAAAGCATTTGCAGTGTTCTCTGTGAAATAAATGTGGAAAAAGTGCATCTTAGGTGAGGATATTTGTGGCCTTGCCTACCAACTTTGTAAGTGTTATTAAGTGTTTTGCTTACACTTCAGATTTTTGGAGCAGGGTATCTTGTGTGTATCACACTTTAGGTGTGTGAGCTTGGGAGTTTTAAAGAGGAAAGGCAAAGCCTGAAAATGAAGTGCTCATTTCTTATGTGAGGAAAAAAATCTTTCGCAGGTAAGAGTGGGCAATCAGAAGCAGGGTATTTTTTCATAACCTTTTGTAACACTCTTGGTCTAAAGAGAAATCCTGAGTCAGTGCATTGATAGAGCCCTTGGTACAGGTATCACAGATTCACAGTCTGGGTGTACCTGGGTTGCTTGTTACCTGGTTGTCTTTACAGCCAGGCAGAGGTTTCAGGACACCTTATGCACACATACATTTATGTGTCTGAAGCAAMGTTTTGTTTTTCTTCTTTGAGTGTAGTTTGGTTTAAATATTAAACTCAAGAGAATGCCTCTGGGTCCAGTGCTCAAATGATTCAGGAGTGCAAATAGGCAGATTTAGGACACATCTGTTGAGAAACATGGCCAGAAAAGTGCAGTTTCACCTCCACAGTAGCTCCCACAAAGGTCCCTCTTTGGACCTACATCTCGCAAAGGAATTTGTAGCCCCTTGTATAGAGATACTTATCTGTTGAACGGCTCTTCTGATTTAACAGAAGACTTAATTTCACACTAGGGTCCTTGCGTGAGCAAGAAGATAGGCCCTAACCTCATCTTCCAAAACAGAAGTATTAACCTCATGTTGACAGTTACACTTCTAATTTGTGTGGTCAGACTGTTTTCATTTTATTTGAACTCATTTGGAGAAGTCAAACACTGTAACCGTATATTGGATAGAAAAAAAGCTCAATAGTACTATACAGTAGCAATCACCATTGTTGTCTTTAAATTCTATAAAACTGTTTTATTTCTTTTTTTATTTTGTAAAAAAGCCTGTTGTGTTGCATTAAGACTTCCCAGCAAGAGCTTGCAGTAGCCACATTTCTCTGTGTGTGTGCACAAAACGGAAGAATCTGCATGTCCATTCATTTAAGGTATTAGTTCAGTAGGTGACTAACATCAAGCTAGTTGTTGATCTAGCAAAAAAAAACCCTCTGTGGAGCACTGCAAGCATTATTCTGTGGATGTAATGAGATGCAGCCAAACATTTGATGCTCAGTGAAATTAGGAAATTCACATTATCAGACTGCTGTCACTCAAACATTCTTGTCCTCTTACAGAAATTGTTTTGAAAAGTAAGTTGGCACCTCACTAACATTTTAAGTATGGCTTTTGGTAAACTAGAAGGATCTGATTTAATGGCTACTTTTCTTTTACAGGCAACCATTACCTTTTGCAAGGTGCAGTAGTTGTTGACCATGACTATATTGGCTTATCTGAAAGATCCTGTAATCCAAGCCAACAAGACTCTGTTGCTGAAGGGGAAGTAAATGCCTACACAAGAGATGTCATGTCTGCTGTGCAAATGCCACCTGCAGCCTGCAAAGACCAAGAATCAACAGATGGTAAACATCAGTCTGAGCTGACAGAAGATCATTGCATTGAATCAAACAATGCAAAGCCAGAGCAATGGCCTTCACCTTGTTGGACACTTCAGACCAAGATAGAAGATACTTAAGCATAGTCTCATGTCATGTTTCATTGCCAAACAGTTTGGAACTTCTCTGCAGTCTGAAAAAAATGTAATAGCTCCAAATTCCTTAGCCAATTTTACTTTACTACTTTATGAATATGAGTATTGCAGGTGTCCACTGGTTAATTTGTATGGGCATTAAGAAGGAATTGCTCTGTTACCAAAAACATAGGCACAACCTAGTAAAAGCACATGTTCTACTACTGTATGAATTTAAGAACATTGTAGGTGTCCAGTGGTTAATTCATGTGGGCATTGAGAAGCACTCACTCAGTGACCAAAAGTACAGGCACAAACTAGTAAAAGCACATGTTCTCATCGTGCATTTGAATTTCAGATTTTGTTGGGAGGATGGCAGTGTGGCTGTACCTTACTGTTACCCTCTCAGGACACAATGCATCATTTCGCTGTAATGACCTTTTCATTAATCCTTAGATGACTCATTCCTAATGTGCAGAAATACTGTGGGATGAATATAATCTAAGCAACTTGATGAAAATTTTGCCTCCACTGTAGAGAATCCCTTTCCTGTTATAAAACAGTTTCCTATTCTTTCTGAGAAGCTGCAGACTCTAACTTTTACAGCTTTTATTTTCTCTAGGATATCACAAAACAGTAAAGCTGCCACAATCAAGTACATGTAATGTTCTGCATATGAAACAATGAGGCCTTCACTGCTCCCCCCCTCATCAAAACTCTACCAGGGTGAGCAATTTTAATTTCTCAAGCGTGTCAAAATCTTAAGAGCATTCAGCATTCATTTGTGCTTTCTTCACAAACATCTAGTTTCCCTTATGGTTACATCTTCCCAGAGCCAGTATAGGTTTGGAGATTTCCACTGACAGTCATCTAGGAAAGGTGAAGCGCTGGTGTTACTTACTCTCTGAATTCCTTGAGTAAGTTGTTACTGGTCTGGGCTTCCTGCTGAGAAGACTATATTTCAAAATCAGCTGAACAGGAATAATTTCATCTGGAAAACTGATGAGTGCAAGTCAGTTCTTTGTAGAGGGGACTGACACAAAGAGGAAGAAAAGTAGCAGAAAACTGAATTTAGAAATTCAGCAACTTCTATCTGATACAGTGGAAGATTTGCTTATCTTTCTCTGAACGTGTGCATTCTCTCTGCTGCTGAATGTTGTGTGACTTACAACACAGGTGGAAGAAAGTACTATTTATTAAGAGTTTTCAGTTAACCTTAGGTAAGAAGACTKGGTCTTCAAGGCTCGTTAGGTACCTAACTCGTAGAGAAATTGTAATGTACCGTATGTCTTTGATATCACAGGCCCCAGCTGTGTAAGAAAAGAGCTCAGCACTGTGACAGGATCCTATCTTAAAATTCAAATGAAAAAATACTTAATACTCAAAGTATTTTGTCTTCTGAACACATACTTTTGAATACATACTTCTGAATACCTACTTTTTCTCCACTAAGACTGTTTCAGAAAGAGAGTACCAGAAGGCAGTTGGGGATGCTGGCTTAACAGGCTCCTCCTCTATGCCAGCTCCACGGAGCACTTGGAGATGAACAAGCTTTGTGTTGGCATTGACAAACATACACAAGCTGAGAAGCCCATCCTTCTGTTAGCTGATATTACCCCCAAGCCGTGCTGTTCTCTGAGGACAGCTGACCTTTATAGTCATCAGTCTAGTGCAGTCAAGCAAGTAAAGAAAGTAGGCTTGGTGAAATACATTTGTCTTGTTTAAAAAAAAAGTGCTAGGAACTCCTGTCAAACTAGTTACAGCAGAAAAAAACCCACATGTAAATATGACATAACCAGTAATTGTGAACAGTGGCCGCCTTCGCTTTGATTTAATTTTTTGCCCCCAGTAATGAGCTCTGTGGTCATACAGTATTTTTTCACTGGAATAGTAGTTTAAAGACAATAATCTGTTTGGGTGCTGTGTGCCATAGCCGCTGGAGGTTTRTGTCATGATAATGATATGGCAGCCTAAATTGTTCCTATGCTAATTCTTAAGAGCCCAGGCTCTTTAAGCCAACCCCTCCTCCTTCTTGTGTACCTTTGTTTCTTCCACTATGATTATTGACTAAAGTGACATCTTCTGCTAGGATGGATTTGTTATGTTGTTAGATACATTGTGTGTGTGTGCGCGTGCATGCAGTATATATATATATGTGTGTGTATATATATATAGTGTGTGCCAAAAAAAAAAATATTAGTGTCAGGGATAAATCGGAGAATAAAGGAGCTCTCTGCAAGATTCCTTTCTGCTTTGTTAGGTGCAAAAGAAAACCAGTCCCCCTTTTTCTTTACTTCAACTGATCAGTTCCTTTTTTGCGCACGGTACAGCAGAGTTGTTTTCTGGGGAAGCTCTGGGGCAACGCAAGTGCTGTGTACTTGTTAAAGCTACATTGGAGAGGAGGAAACTGCTACAGTGGCAGTGGAATAGGAAAACCAGGAAACATTTAACATACTGTGGAATGATGATAATTCAGGCTTCCTGGTAATTTTGATCTACTGTATTAACAGTCAGGCATTAGTGCCTCTCCAGTGCACCTAAATGGGGCTTTCTTTGCATGTGGGAGGTTCACTGAAATAAAATACAGGCGTTTCAAACTAATGACGTGAAAAACAATCAATGGAAACTGTGAAAAAAACCCACTGGGAAACCTGAGACATTGCAAGCAGGACACTGTGCTTGGGGAAGCTCAGAGAAACACTCGCACCTTTGCCGTAGTGAAGGTTTGTTCAGTGTATGCTTGTGACCGYAGTGAGTCATGACCTGCCTACTTTTGGTTTGTTATTTTAACCAACTTGGATAAATACACAAATGTCCATCTGTACTCTTTTTCACTGGCACACAGGTTTGATTTATGACAAGGCAATAGCAAAAGACTATTTCATAACAGAATTCTTAGAAATTCTGTTCTGATAGAGTTTGTGCCCCCTCGTGGCAAGTTGTTTAGAGGGGAGGAATAGAAGGGAGTACAACACAAAAGAAAAAGTGCAAATTTTCTTACACCTCCCGGCACAGAACTGTGAATGGTTGTCCTTTGGGTTTGCTCGTAGCACTACCTACCAGCTCACAGTTTGATGAAGGACACCATAAAAAACATCTGCTAGTGAAAAGACTGTGTACAAACATTCAGAGTGTTTTACTGTGGAATGAAAATCATTCCCCCTCTTGTTTGAATACTTCCTGAACTTTTGTACAGTGTTTGCCCATTCTGTGTTAAGGTGTTCTTGCTTTCCAGCTACAGATGTTTTAAAATTTTTTCCTCCTTCTCACTAGAACTGAATGTTCCCTGCTGGAGGGCACCAGTGAGTCATGATTTACTTTTTGCAGCAAGCAGTTAACAAATCTTCTGGAAATGCCACTTTTGAGAACCAGATAAGTTTCCTTTACTCATTTGCTTGGGTGCAACATCCATATCAATGACTTTTTGCAGCAGACATCATTACTCTAATGACCTCATGTCAAAATCTTTGCATAGTAACCTTCTTGGTATTTTCAAAATATGTAATGGAATATTTTTTGGGATTGGAGTGGAGTGGATGCTTTCAGTTAACTTATTGGACTAGCTAAAAATAAACACGCGAACTCTAGAGTCTCACCAGGTGGTGGAAACTCAACAAGGCACATCAGCAGCTGTCATCGTCTGTTGGCCTGAGAGTACGCTGCCCACCTGTGAATTCAACAGAAGGAAATGTCATGTTAGAAGTCACCAAGACCGGACGCTGTTTTAAATTGGAAGGCTAAAATTAACAGGATAACAAATAAACAGGATTTAGCAGTGTCTTCAGGAAATGGGTATTACACTCGTCTACACATTAGGAGACCTGCTGGCCTACTGTGGAAATCTTAGTCATCAAACTATATAGACATTTGGAACGAAAAGCAGTACACAGAAAGCTTTATTTTGAAAAGGAAGGCTCTTCCAGATAGAAGTAACCAGACAGTAACTTCATTTTAAAACATTTTATTCAGGAACTATTAATACTGAGAGTTGCATTCCCCGGTCAGTTCTCCTTTCCTCTTCTCTACGTGTACACAAAGACCACATTTGCAAATACAAGTGCACTCAGGTTGCCTGAGCTGCCTACTTGTTTGTCCTATTGTAGTAGGCATTACTACAGGCTCTGAGGATGGGTTCACAATTTTATCATCCCACAGGGCTCCTGGCTGCACTCGTGTGCAGTCCATTTTAAAAAGTGTTATGGTGATGAAGGCATCTGCAGAAACCTTGCTGCATTGGTAGCAGAAATAGCTATGCCAATAAACAAGACAGGTTGGAGGAAATGCAGCATTCCCAGTCTGCCAGGCAGTGCTGCCCTGCTACAGATTGCTAGTGTAATGGTCCACAGGTCAGTTGGATACAACTTTCCGTAATTTACCAGTTGTTACATGGGTGGTCCTTTTCTGGGTGCTTGACAAGAATCTCTGAGCTTTCATCAGCAGAGCTGGAGTATTCAGAGCTGCAGCTGGTGGCAAGCAGCAGTGCCTTGAATATATGAAGTGATATCTAAGTAAGTGGGTTAAAAGGGAATAAATCAGATTTCACAAATTCAGTACTTAAAATTAGTTGGTGTTTTTTGACAATTTGTGCCTTTCATCTCTCTATGCCTCACTTCCCCCTTCTGTATGAAGTGAATAGCACCATGTCAGGTCCCAGAAGAAAATACTCATTTCTCTTCACAAAGCTGGCAGGCATAGCGATGAAAGCCCAGTAGAAAAGTCCACAAGAAAACGAGTTCTATATTTTGTGCAGAATTTCAGTGATATGCAGTAAATAATACATGGGGTTCCCCACCAGATTGATTTTGAACGTTTATCTAGTCAGAGACATCATCCATCGCTTCCACTTTAAAGGCCTAGGAAAAGGAGGGCAGACTAAACAGGACCAGGACAGGATTTAGTGCATGATTACAGTATTATACTGGCAAACTTAATTTGTGAGATTCTTAACTTCCATGTGTTTGACGCCGCAGACATTGGGGATTTATTCTGGAGCGTGTGCTTGAGCCTCCCTACTGACGTGGTCGCATGGTGGCAGCCTGTCACCGCGGGAGCGCGCCCCGCGCACCCGGCACTGCGGCAATGCTTGCAGAAACGGCGGCCCAGTGGTTTGTTTCTCTGAGTCTTTCGTTCCCAAACTACATTCTCAGCAAAATTATCACCTGCTTACAGCAAAAACTGCGACCAGATGATAATTATGGAAGCACAAATGTATTTCTGAGAGCAATGATGTGACCTGCATTGTGTGAAGGCTGCATGACTGACCTTTCACATAAGTTAGTTACAGTACAAAAACAAATCTGCTTGTGCATTAGGTAGTTTATACCATAACTGCCAACTGTGGGAAACATTCAATACAGCTTTGCAGCTTCCTAAGAACTCAGCATCTTCCGGTACTCATTAAACCTTGGTTGCTGTGAGCAGGAGCTCGCATACAAGTGCCTGGAAAAAGGTCATCCCCCCAGTTCCACTGTGCGTGGCACAGTGTGCGACCTGAGACCCAACTCAAGTAAACATGGCAGAATTGTGGGATTCAGCCATTCTTTTTAATGAAAGTAATTTTCTCTTGAGCTGCAGTTAGGATGTGCCATGGCTGAAGAAAGCAGTAACAAATATGGTAGGGAGGATATCGAAGCATTGAGGAATGCAGTGACTAGGGCAGGGTTCTGCTCTTAAAACCTACCTGATAAGTAGCACCAACTTTAGCCTGTTATAGCTGGGTATGTGGGTTGCCTTATTCTCAGTCTGACAAAATTTTTAAATTCTAATTAAAAAAAAAAAGAGTAAAAGATTTAGGTTTCTTATATATTTCAGTTTGAAAAGTAAATGTGGTTGGTAATTAATAATAATTTCCCTAGTTTGCTGTACAGTTACCACTGACTATTTGCTGGGAACAAATTGCTTCACTGCATCTTTAAAATGGTACTTTTGGCACAGTTCCCTAGAAAAAAAATGCCTCTACATCATCTGTGTATCTTATCTTTTTAAAAGTTGTACAATGAAATCAGACACAGCTTCACTCACAGGATGTCRTGCTTCACATGCAACTAATTAATAAACACCAGCAGAAAGGAGCTAAAGAAAGGAGCAGTTCAGCAAACGTGCCTTCATGACCTGCAGTATTTAGAAAATTCTAGTGCACCTTCCAAGTTGACTCCCATGCAGCTCTCCCCTGTACCTCTCCAAGTAACAAAGCCAGCTGGATGCTCCCTTAGGTTTTCCAGCCACCATGTCCAGAAACAGCAAGAAGTTTGCAGGTTTTGCTTGGATAAGTAGCTGCCACTGGAGGTTTAAAATCCTCCTCTACACTGTAAGCACTCCTCTTTTCTTCTGCCAGTAATGTTCAGCTACACAGATCAATCTAAATTTTTCACAGGTATTGGAGAGGAGTTTGAAGAGCAGTTATAGTGTAAATTTTGCTAAACAAATTTTGATAATTCACAATGGAGAAAAAATATTTTCACATTTAAGAATTAAAAAAACAGGTAAAGGCAAATCAGGGTGCTAAAACTCTAGGGTACATCTATTTTACATAGAAAATAGAGTGGTCTAATTTCAGCTCTTAATTTTAATTGACCTGGACATTTGGTTCTGTTTTTTTTTTTTTATTAATACAATTACATGAATCCACACAAGCTGTGCACTATATCATAACACAGTCTTTCAAATTTAAAAGTATGTCCTACTGTGCAATTAAATAATAACTGCTCAGCAGTGATCTGCTCCCCACAACTTGTATTGCTAATACATACGTAGTCTTTCAAACAAGTTCCCACATGTGTTTGAATGGCAAGATAGAAATCAACAAAGTCCCTTCTCTGTACCACGACCCACACTTAATCCTATCCTCTGTAGCACAACAGACATTACTGACCTAAAAGTTCTGATAAAACAAATAAATCTAGCTTTGGCAACCAAGAAGCTGTTGCAATTTACTGCACTGATCTATAAATCCTCATTAACTACTACAGTGCACTGCTTAATTAGAAAACTCTACTTAATCAAGATGCTTCCCAAGGAATCAATTTACACCTAATGATACTTGTGGCAAGGACAGCTGCTTAATTGGGATGGTAATTTCATTTAATTGGGACACCTTTAGGTGACTTGGGTGACAACCTGCATGTTACAGTTCAGTGTATCCTTCCCATGGCAGCTTGCAGTTGCCCCAGTCCACCCTCACTTACGGCTGGTTCACAGCGAGCTACTGAAAACCGCCTGACACTGCTTACCAGTGGATAAGCAGCCACCTTCCCATCACTCTGAAGGACTTCCAGTACGTCAGACTATTCAAAACAGGGAGATGCTCGATACAGTACTACCACAGGGAAAGGTGCTTAGCTACTTCATCAGCCTAATTTTAATGAAAATATTCAGCCCCTACAATAGCCGAGATTCTTCCATCTTAAAAAGGCTTAAGAAAAGATTAATCGGCAATTCATGCAAGTTAGTGTTGGGCCTTTGAATTCTTAAAATCTGCAATTCCATGTTGTTCATTAAAAGGCATAGTCTTAACTGGGACTATTGCTGAAACTAAATTAAACACAGGCACTCCAAATCCACTAGCTGAGATTGAATAACCAGTATTCAACATTTAATACATAAATAACAATATTAGCACATAGAACCTGCTAGGATGGAGGATGGTCTGCTGGCTTATTAAAACTAGAGCTATCATTACAGAAAGTTTGTGTCTTCCTTTTTACATGAATTTTCTATTGTAGTATAAAGTCTCTGGTACATTGTTTTCATAAGATGCAGCTTTAGTAAGAGATGAAGAACATTCAGTGCCTTCAAGCAGGTTCAGATTTTCTGCCATTGTACCTGTATGAAATTAGAGCATGCCACTTGAGGTACTGGTTTGCTTGCTGCTGGAAAGTAGGTGGTTGCCCGTCAACACAGTTATTAAAGAATCACAGAAATGTTTGGGTTGGAAGGGACCTTGATCATCTAGTCCAACCCCGCTGCCATGTGCAGGGACACCTCCCACTACAGGTTGCTCAGAGCCCTGTCCAACCTGACTTTGAACACTGCCAATGATGGAGCATCCACAACTTCCCCGGGCAACCTGTTCGAGTCTCACCACCCACATAGTAAAGAATTTCTTCCTAATAGCCAGTCTAAATCTAACCTCTTTCAGTTTAAAACCGTTGCCCCTTGTCCTGTCCCTACAGGCCTTGGTAAAAAGTCACTGTCTTTCATATAAGCCCCCTTTAAGTACTGAAAGGCCGCAATAAGGTCTCCTGGAGCCTTCTCTTCTCAAGGCTGAACAACCCCAACTCTCTCAACATTTCTTCACAGGAGAGGTGTTCCAGCCCTCTGACCATTTTCGTGGCCCTCTGACCATTTTCGTGGCCCTCTTCTGGACCTGCTCCAAGAGGTCCATGTCTGTCTTGTGCTGGGAACCCCGGAGCTGGATGCAGGGGTGGGGTCTCACCAGAGCGGAACGAAGGGGGAGAATAACCTCCCTCAACATACTTCTCTTTATGCAGCCCGGGATTGTTGTAGAGACCAACCTCCGAATTCCAGCAAGCAGATTATGACTAATGCTGAATTAATCTCTCTTAGCTTGTACTTGCAATTAAACTGTGTTTGGCTACTCTCCCCTCATCAAAGCATTTTTTTAAATTGGAGATAAGGATCAACTAAAGGAAAGGAGGGAGGAGGCAGCTGCATGTTATCTTCACTGACAATACCATGGAAGCAGAGAACACCCAGCATCAGATGGACATAATGTGAGCTATCCAAATGTTAGAAAAATATACCCTTACTGATCGTTTTTGAGAAAAGCCTATGATCTTTTAGAACTGATGCCATATACACCACCTATGATAGCAGTGCCACCACTAGTCTCTTAATTGCTCTCACTGAAAACTTCCTGTAATCTAGTGACTTGTCATCTTTGCAGACAACTTTAGAAGATCCTTCCCAACTACCTTATTTGCTTTTATACATATACAAGGTGTTCAAGGCCAGAGCTAAAAATAACAGTCTTGCTTCCAAAAGCAAGACAGGCCGTTTTCCTTGTAACATTAGGAAAATAGAAATTAGCAGGAGAGGAAGCAACTTACGAGTATGCACTAAATACATATCACATGAAACTGAGCCTGTACTCCAGCATTTTAGAAAGCTATCCTGGAAGATTTTGCTATACTTGGAAAAAACCAACCTGTCAAGGATTTTAAGTTTTTGTTACAGAAAAAGGAAATTTATAAAATCTTGCTGGGGGAGGAAATCGTATCTTTTGCTCCACTATCATTACCCTTATTCCCTCAAAAAACACCTTGCAAGACCTGCTGCCACAAGAAACCTACAGCCTATTTTTCAAGCTCAACACTAGCAATAGCCTATTACAACACCTGCAATGACGATAATGAAAGCTCTTTCATAAAAACCTGCGGCAATTACAGCTGTGTACACTCTGCTCATAATACAGGTTTTAAAAGGAGATTAATCATGCTCTGATCCTCAAACTAGACTGATAAATCATGATGATGTCACAATGATTCACACTTCAGATGACTCATACAGCCAGGATAATTATCTAGCAGGCCTTCTGCAAGTCTCATGTTCAATGAGTGAGCACGTTACAGGATTGAGGACTCCTGCTGTATGAATGAAAAAGGAAGTATGGAGAAACAAGAAAATCAGTACTACAAATCAGGTAGTATTAGATGCCTACCCTGACTAATTTGCACATTTAATTTGAGACACAGGTTTCCTCTTAGCTGTGACCATGTTTTATTAAAGTAAATACCCTGCAGTTTTATTATACAAGTAAAACTCCTCTTTAAATGTTTAAGCTTGACTTTGTACATGTATGTAAATTATTAGTCTTTAAAAAAATCCCTTGTGACATAGCAAAATATTTTTCCAGCTTCCATACAAAATAGCACTTTTTCTCTGCTGATAGAAGACATTAAAATTTTTATGGTATTAAGTGGTCTGTGTAACTTTTACAAAAGCTGTGTACAAAAAACTTAAAAGTATGCAAGAATTCCAAAGTACACTCTGACAGCTAATGCTCTGCGAATACTTTATTACACAAATTACATTCAGCTTCTGAAAATAGTGTTCTAACAGTGATACCATCTAAAAATAAGACATCCCAGAAACACATCGAGTTAGGAAGAAGAAAAAAAATTAAATAGAGACTTTTTTATTTCCTTCAATGCAATATAATGTTAGTGATTTTAAAAAAATAGAAGAAGATTTAGCAGCTTCATTTTCTTCTGGCACTGTATTTTCTCTGTACTGCAACAGGTTAAGGACATTGAAGAGGAAAGGCACAAAACAGAAATTGGCAACTTAATAGTTATGGGAAAAGTATTTTGATAAAGCAGATAGTAAGACTTATTTACAAGATCCCCAAATTTTGATGAGAAAATACTACTGCTTTAAATCAGTGCTGCAATTAGAAGACTGTTTGCTTTATTAAGATGTTCACATAAAAAACCACGGCACTGATATGGAACTTCCATACACTCCTCCACTTAAAAAACAGAACCAAAACCAAACAAAAATTAAAGGAACCAGTGTACAGCCCCACACAGACTAGTACAGTTTACAATTAAATACACAAAATCTTAAACGTGCTTAAGGGAAAAGGAATCTGATATTCCGGGCTGAATCGTATAATGGAGAACTCAAAGGCTGGTTTCAGGATGATGAAGGTGCTGGTGGGGGTGGAGGTGCTGAACACTCTTCCTCTGAATCCGTGCCATCATCTTCTTTTTCTTGATCACTTCCTTCAGTGCTCAGTCGGTCAAACCCTTTTCGGCTGTAGCCTTTGTGACTTGCAAAGAAGTTCCCAAGGTTAAGGCCACCACCACCTTTCCCTGTGGAAAGCAAAGGCTTGTCATAAGGTTTGCTTTACTGTACAGGGGGAATAAAAATCTATCTACTCATTCAACAGTATAGTGGAGATTATTGTAAGTGTCCTTCTAGAAACTTTTTTTAAAGATCAGCACATGAGCCACAAAAGTTAAGTAGAGAGATTATGAAAGAGGAAGGAAGTTCATCTTTGAAGTAGAAGTTTCAAACTATTTTTTTCAGCATCTATTGTTTCATTAAGTCTTTACGCAGGCTATTTGTGTTCCCACCAGTTTGCCCTTAGTCTTGAAGTGCCTCATTTCATTCACCAGATCCACAGATAACTCATTGTAACAGCTACTGCTCTCCCACTGGTAGTGACACATCCTCTTCAGTGGGCAGATAATGACGGACGGAAGGTGTTGTAAAAGACATTTCCACAAAAAACCTGAGGTTTGCCCCCAATCCTTCCTCTGAGGAAGTTCCTTCAAATCTGTTATTCAACTAGAAGTGAATACAGAAAAAACCCTCCAGTTACTGCGTTCTTAAAGGACCTGCAATGACTTAGACTTACCTCTAAGTCTGCCTAAAATTCTGCCTGAACTTGAATCAAGTTTGTGTTCCCCATCAGCTGAAAAATAAGGTAGATTTCAAAAATAAGCTAAAAAAATCATATTCTATGATTAAATAATTATCTGTATTTTCTGATACAAAGCACAGACATTCAACAAATTGATCAGCAGCTCCAAGAAGCAAAACTGATACTTTTCAGCTTCTTGCTTAAGGTGAAATTATAATTCCTAACAAAATTATCATACTACAGATGTTCAGGTTATGCCAATTCAGGCATTAAGAAGATTCACATGTAAGTTATTTCTGAGAATTTAATTCCCTCAACTGTTCACTTATGTTACTGTGAAGAGTTTACAGGATGGACAAGAACCTTGTCATTTATAATGTGCACAACTAGATTCCAGCACACTGCAAAATACAGCTTGACATTTGAAATGGTATAGTTTCCCTTCAGAGAAGGCTGGCTTTCTGGAAGACAGTGATCTGCAAATTTCTTCAGGTATTTTGGAGGAACTTTCTCTCCCCCCTCACAAACCATATCCTCCTCCCTTGTAACTCTTTCTGCCCTTCATCTGAAGAAAAATTAAATGCCGTGACCAAACTGTCATTTCCTTTATACTACTCAGTTTCCATAAATCTGTGCAAGAGGTTTTCTTTTACCAATGTAACTGTATCATGCTCTTTGACACAGTAAATTCAAGCACTGCTTGAACCCAAATGGAATGCAAAGATGCTATTATAGATCTTATGCATTAACTGCAGTACTGCAGTCGTCTAGAGTGTTAGTACATTTGATGTGCTAAACATGTTTGAACAGAAAAAGTCAGGAAGCTGCACACTGAAATCTTCAAATAAAATACATCCAATTCAGTTGCACAGCAATATTAGATCGCTGAATTACCTGCTCTGTCATAGTCTGTCCTAGCCAGTGGCAGAACTGTATTATTTGTCTATTCCATGTACATTTTCTTCTCTTGGTGAGAATATCTTGAAAGAACTATTTATGCCATACAAAATAGCAAGTATAATGATCAAACTCCTACTGCTGTCTACCAGTTTCTCAAAAATAATATCATTATACAATGTGAATTAAGAACAAATTTACACAGCATTGTAAGTACCAATTAAAGCTCTCACAGCAATGGATGGAGGTGCATTATGGAAACATGTCTGACTCACAAAATGCACAAGGTAGTAGTGAACAATAATATATAATCTCTTGTAAATGTTATCTGTTTGCATTTTGCTTATATATTTATAATACCCATAGAGTCCTTTGTTTTCAACAATTTAAAGATCCCAAAGTGAAAATCAAACTATGCTCAGAGTATTAAAATTTATGTACTCTAGACGATAACATTAATATATTCTAGTCGTTTCTGAGACATCAATTTTTGGCTTGACACCAATTAACATGTGGCTTGACATGTAATATTAAAGGCATAAGGGGATGCAGTTGCTGTGTGCACGCTGATCCTTAGTCTGCATGCAGCATCACAGTAACTGTTCAGAAGGGTAAAGGGACAGTAAGCCTCTCTTTTCATACCTTTGTCCCTCAGTGTTCAGTGATGTTTTGAACTGGAATAATAAAAGCCTGTTCTCTAGAGTTACTCATGGTTACCTCCATAGACAGTTGTCTTCCTCCACCGAATAAATACTAAAATCGCCAGCAGGACAACAACAGGGATAATTAGAAGAGTTGTAATAAGAACAAAGGAAACTCCAGTGCTGGCCTGTCGGACCAAATGTTGTTTTTCCTGCTTCTTTAGAGGGTCTGTTGATTCTGGGTGGTTTTTCAATCTGGCTTCTACAATTGTTTCTGATTCTTTAAAAAGAAGACAATTTCAATATGTAATCCATATGCATCAAGCAACACAGAACAAGGCGTTAAAGAAAAGAACAAGCTAGAATACCTGAAGTGTTGAGTAACAAGGAAACAAAAGACAAACACTTACGGAGACATTTTTAGCTCTTGCTGATGTTATCCCAAACGTAAGGCAGAGAGAGTCTGAATGGTATCACTCACTAGCAAAGATGCTCTCCCCTTTTCTTGAATGGGGAAAGGAGAGGTGCTAGGGAGAGTTTTGTCTTTAAAAGTATCTATCATTTAAAATACAGGAAAATCCCCAAAAGATCTATTTTTGCAAATAGGTGGTGATGTAATATCAATTAAGTATCTCCTTTTGATAATAAACACTTCCACAAGAAATACAGAAATCCAGAATATGCTGTATTATCATAAACAAAAAGGAAAGCATTTAAAGGTCTCTTTAATAAACTTGTGACAAAGGGTTAAATTTTCAGAACCGCTACATCCCATGAAAGAACTTTGGCTCTGTAAATCTGGAGAGCTTTTGAAAACTGCATCCAATCATTCCTGACTAATTTGTCACCTCTCTACCTCCAAGGAGAAAAACAATCTCAGTAAAATCCTCTATGCTGTTTTGTGTGTGTACAAAAGATCACATGCTGTGTGCTAACTTCTAATGAGTAAAACCGCCTAGCTTTATATTTTAAAGTCTGACTGAACTGCACATCTTCAGAAGTAGCTGCATCAGAAGCATGCTCTGAATCAACTCTATTTTGATTCTGTATCAAACTTAAAATGATGTTCTATTCTGGAAGAATAGTAAATGCTTTAGTTTACACTTAACACTAATACAATGATAATGACGATATTGTTATTACTAATACAATGATAACAACGATACAATAATAACATGCTGCCTGTTCAATTAGTAGTTATAGCCAAGAGCAATTTTCCTCCACTATCTTGCCCACCTCTGGGCAAAGCTACAGCTCTCCACGTATCTTCCCCCACTTCACAGCAGTGCAAGCAATAGTGACAGTCTGTCACCAGGAGGCTATGGAAGTGCAGGCCACTCCTGTCCATTTATTAAGCAGAGGATGACACAAAGTCAATTGGCTATCTGTTTTCTTCAAGTGGAGTTGAAAGATGTTATTTTCAGTCTATATACCCTAAGCAGTTTTAGAGACTGTTACTTAAAAACTGTTTCTTACCCTGGTGATACTATTGCATTTTTCTTTGTAACATTAGAAGTGTCAGCTAGCATGGTATCTTCCTAAAGAAAGCTGAAATGCATTAATATATACCTAGATTTGTTGTACTGTGGATGCTGTAATGTCAACACTTCCCTTCTGAGTGCTTCAGGAGCACTGATGTACCAACAGAGACAAAACAGAAGGATAACAGTTTTGACAATAAGGATTTCATTGTTTTATAATGTCAGCCTACTTTATTCTACTTTATTCTACATGCTTGCAATTGGCAGTTGGGATCTTTGGGTATTTTCCTCTGTCTGCATATACATGGCTAAAGCAAACCACACAAGCTCTGAATTCAACCAAAGAAAAACAGTTAAGAATGTTTGAACATTTTATAAAGGCCTCTCCATAGCCTGGTACTGTTTTTCTGAAAGGGAAGTGAACTTTTCCTTTTCAACATAAAAGACCTATGTAACAGAATACTAATCGTTAAAACTACTTTTCGTTTTCCTGAATTGCTATTTTACCCTTTTCAATCTCCTCTACATTTATTTCTTTATTTCCTTACATTAAGTGTCTACATGTTTTTATTTTCCTTTTTTTTTTTTCTTTTTTTCATTTTCAGGCAGATAAATTGAAAAAAAGAAAGCAGTAAATCCAGGGAAATAAATCTAAATAGAAAAAATGGTATTTTTTGCCATACAGTGTGACTGGCAAGGCTGTGTACTGAAAGACTATGCAGAAAGATAAACCAACTGCCATTTCTAACAACCCTTTTTTGGTGGTTGAGGGTTGTGGAGCAGGGGGAAGGGTGCTGGGGAGTAACTATCACAGTTATATTTCAGAGCTATTTCTGCATCTAAGGGAGCTGACACAGATACCAATCTGTACCATACCAGATGGTGGTACGGAATTAATCCACTAGTTAAATTTTTATCTTAGTGTCTGTGAAGCATTTGTCATCACTGAAAAGGAAATGTTTAGATTGGCTGTAAAATAGCATCTACTAGGTAACGCTGTTACAAGCTGCTTTCTAGTCCTTCCTATGCCAGCTCATTTTATCTATAGTCACTGTATGAAATGATGGTGAAAAATAAAACAACAGTGAAACTAGTTAGCATTTTTCCCTCCAACTTGGCAGAAGCAGTCCTAGTCTATGTGAAAATACTGGTTCCTTCATTTCCATTATGAATCAGACTAACCTTTTATTTCCTGTACCTCAATACCAGCCTTTTTAACTGACCGATGTTCCATTTCTGTAAAACAAAATTATTCTTCAGGACAACTGACATTTCAGAAAGACACTCAGTGACATTTTCGTGCTAGCTTTCTCAAATGTACAGTACAATCCTACAGTAAACAATCCCATCAGCATCTGAACTTCACCAAGGAGAGTCAATATAAACCATTCAATAACTCACAAGGCCATGGAAAAAAGAAAAAAGCTTGATTCATGAAAGGTGTTTGCAATAATTATTAACTCTTATGCCACAGAGAGATTTTATG
Organism: Phoebastria nigripes; assembly: GCA_035582835.1. NCBI lineage: Eukaryota > Metazoa > Chordata > Aves > Procellariiformes > Diomedeidae > Phoebastria > Phoebastria nigripes. The sequence continues at coordinate 115,489 of JAYKAV010003325.1, forward strand.
GGCATGTGTAAAGGTTCAGGGATTCCTACAAAAATAAAACTGTTAATTATAATCAAAATCACGATGGACTAAAGGCTGGCTGAATCAGGGCGCCTTAGCTACTGCAGTCTTATACTGCAGCAAAAGCTAAAAAGAAAATGATATACAAGGACTTTACTCATCTAACCTGTAAGTGATCAATAATTCCATTATTTTTTTGTTCTCATGTTTCTTTGAATAAAAGCCTAGAAGTGTTGTTGTTCAGGTTACCATATGCAGAAAAAGCCACATCCAGTCAGAATTACAATTTATCTGGTCCAGTTTCCTGTTATTAACAGCAGCTGATACCAGATGCCCCAAAGGAAAACCCATGAATCATAAACAGACAAATATGGAGTAACTGGCTTAGTTAGAAGTTCATTTGTAACAGCAGACTCTTACTGGTTGACTAACACCCTGAAGCCTGAGGCTTTATCTCTCTCGTACATTTTTTATCCAATATAATGTAACAGTGGATTATATTTTATTTCTGTAAAATATCTGATCTCTCTCTGAATCCTACTAAATTGATGCCTGACTAATCAGGTCCCTCTTCCTGAAGGTAGGCCACTTGGCTTGGGGGTTACTAGATTAAAACTGGGAAGTGTTTCTACTTCATGGAAATACGACTTCAAATTATACTAGATTCATTTTCTAATGATGAATACTCCCAATGAAATGAATATAAATTTTAAGTTGACTTGTGTTTTTACTTCACCCCCTGGAAGTTTCCTATATGATAACCTCAAAGGAAGCAGTTGACTTCTCAGCAAATGATACATTAAAATTACTAAAATGCTAAAGAGTCGTGCTTTTGTTTAAGCAGGTACTGACATGAGGAGGGATAGATCTACCACGAGGCAAATGCATTTTGATTCCTCCTGCGACAAACGAACTAATGCACTTGGAACTCTCCTTTGACAGAGTATGCAGCAATGCTGAAGAATAGTCTTTCAATGAAAACTGAGCAGTAGCACACAACTTCTGCAGGCAGAGCTTGTAGTGTACTTAAATCACTGTCATTAAGCCACCAGGTTCTTCACCAGTGGTACCAGTAAGTAGTACTGATCTGAAGATACAAAATGTGAAGTTGTGACGTTAAGAACAAAAAGAACATACTTTCTGTGGATGCAAACTTCCACACTGCTCTGGCATGAACATCTCCAACGAATACTGTTTTATCTTCTGACGCAACAACATCATGTGGCATCTCAAAGCTCTGTGAAGATAAGCAGTCACAGATTACTCTTAAGTGTCTACACATTCATGAGGCCTCCTTAAYCCTGAACTTGAGACTGGTCATATTCAGTCCTTAGGCTGGAAAACACAGCAGGTATTGGTGTGAAGGCCTAACATATGTGAAGGGAGAGGAATTCCATTTCTGTTGTATGTTTGCCTTCTCCAGGGACAATAACATGGAGATTATTAGATGTATTCATGCAAAACAATTTTTATATTTATAATATTTATATTTATATTCTTGCATTCAATTTTATCCTGTGAAATATATATTTAAAAAATCATGAATCTTGGTTTCAAGCCCACATATTTAGTTTTTGCCAGAGYTGGTATACAACATAGCTATTTGCTATACTCAGAAAAAAACCCTCTCTCTAATACAATTTAAAACTGGACTGCAAATAACAGAGTATATGTGTTATYCAGAAATGGGAATCTTAACATTCATTCTTTAGTCTAAGACAATACATGGAAACTTTTTTTTAAAAATAAACATAATTTTTATGTACAATACTGTATGAATGACCTTTAGCCTTAACTTCCACACTAATCTTCTGTAAAGAAGACTCTATATTCAGAATACAGCTGAGTTTTACTTCTGCTTAGAAATATACTCTATTTTTTGACATAGTAGTAGCATCTAAATATATGAATATTTCAAGTCGTTCATTCTTCTCTTAAATTACCTTTTAAGAACTGTCTGACAGCAATAAAGTAGGCTTATCCTGACTGAAGGTATTATCTGTAGGAATCATCTTGAGCGTAGTGTAATTTTTGAAGGTGTACCACATGTAGAAACTAAGACCCCAAATTCTAGTGTCTTTATTAAGTTAATATTATAAAGAATTCCTTCTCAATACCTTACATTATAAAACATCTTATTTCCTGTAATAGTCTTATGAAAGTTGGAGAAGTAGGATGCTACTAACATTCTCATATATATAATTATATGCACCAGGCACTCTGTGCAATACTCTACCTTTCTAAGCGGAATGAAAGTATCAATTATTTCTCCAGTAGAGAAGTTCATCACAAATCCTTGCACTGGTTCTGCCTCTCCAGGATAAGGCATTCCATTAACTGCAAACAGGAGACCACCTGCAACAACATTAGATTTGCTTTAACAACCCATAGCAACTACAACAACCAACATAGCAAACTACAATGAAAATGAATTGTGATAGTATAAATGAAAAAAGGCTGTCTGAGAGAAAGACAGAGACAGACAGAAAGGTAACTCAACAGGAAACTAAATCACAAAAGGAAAGTTAAGTAAGGTATAATAGGTGAAAGAGATGCATACTTTCATCCAAGTGAGAACAAGCAAGGCAGTATTTTACAAATTGGTTAAATGTAAAAAGAATGTGAAAGGGTTAAAAAAAGAATAATCTGAAGAATGCTTTGCTAAGGATGCTTGATCTGATAACAGAAAGTTCTTTAAATGCATCAAAAGCAGAAAGTCAGCTAGGAATCAGTGGGACCACAAGAGAAAAAGGTGTGAAAGGGGAACTGGGGGATGAGGGGCCTTGTGGCAGAGAAGCTCAGTTTTTGTTGTTTTTTTTCTGTTGAGTATGTTGCAGAGATTTTCACACTCCATTTTTTTCATAGCAGAGGTCAAAGGAGCCAGCTCAACTGGAAGGAGATACACAAAAGGTGTTAGACAAGTTGGAGGTTAATAATTCACCAGGTTTGGATGGCATTCAGTCAAGTTCAAAAGGAACTCAAATGTGAAATTACAGACCTCAGGCCAAGCTGAGTAACCTAGCACTGCAAACAGCCACTCCTCCAGAAGACTAGCAGACTGCCGAAGTAATGCCCATCTACAAGAAGGGCTCAGAAGGGTGCCTGGGAACTACATGTCAACAATTCTGGCTTCCATCCCCAGTAAGATGGTAGAATCCATAATGAAGAATAAGACATGGGCGTGGCCTGTCGGAAACAAGTTGGTATGGCTTCTCTAAGGGGAAATTGTGCCTCACCTCTGAACAGGAAGAAAAAGTACACAGGTAAAGGAGATTCTGCAGACATACTTGGATTTTCAGAAAGCCTTTGACAAGGTTGTGCATCAGAGGTTATTAAAGAATGTGAGTTGTTACAGGGCTGAAGGAAAGATCCATTAATGAACAGGAAGCAAAAAGCAGAGCTTAAGGGCAGAGCTTATCATTTTTCAGGATAGAGAAGTCTGAGTAGTGCGATCCTGCAGGGATCAGAGACAGAAACAATTTCATTCAATAGTCTTCAGCAGTGACCTGAAGAATGGGGTGAACAGTGACATCTCCCAGTCTGAGGAAGGTACTGAGTTCTGCAGAGTAGTCAAAAGCTTGATGATATTGAGAAAGTCTGGAAAGACTTTTTATAAGAACAAGTGAGTTGTCAAACAGATGGCAGAAGAGCTTCAGCAAAGACAAAAGTAGAGTGATGCTTCTGTGAAAAAATAATCTAGATCATGCCTGATGTTTAGCTTGGAACTAGCAGCTACAACTCAGGAGAAACATCTCCAAGCCATCAGTGAAATCTTCCGCTTCATGTACAGTGACTGCCAAAATTTCAACAGAATGTTGAGCATCATCAGGAAGAGAATTAGGAATGGAGGGGACAGTTCTGCCACTATGCAAAAACTTAGCATGCCCACATCTTGAGTACTGAGTGCTGTTTTACTCTCTGCATCTCAAGAAGGTCCTAATGAAGTTAAAGATGCTAGAAGAGAAAGGCAACTACAATAGTCAAGGGGCTGAAGCAATTAAATGGCTTATGGGGAGAGACTAAGGTGGCTGGGGTTCTTTGGTTTGGAAAGGAGGAGGCCAAGAGGCAGCAGATATGGGGAGCATGGAACTGTTGTTCACCAACTCCCAAAATACTGGGACTTAAAAGCACTCAATGAAACTAGGTCACTTTTTTAAATTAAAAAACATAAAGTGGGTAGTGAACTTCCGGAGCCTGTAACTGCAGGAGGTGAAGAAGGCAGACAGTACAAACCAGTTCAAAATGGGATTGGGAAAACTCATGGGCAATAGGTCTATAGAAAGATACTACAAAGAAGAGGTCAGGAGCTACCTCGTAACACCCTTAAATAAAGTGCTTGTGGATGCATGGGGAGTAGGAGAGGAACGGACCACAAAATGCAGCCAGGCTTACACATTCTCCTTAGAATGCCCCTCTTGCTGCCACTGTTGGAGACAGAGCACTGGGCTATAGGTATCATGTATCTCATCCAGTACAGCATTTCTTATGTTCTTGGCAGATGCAAGAGAGATAACCCCGACATTAAATTTGATATCAACTACAGAGTCAGGAACTGACATGCCAAAATTCCTCGTCCAGTTCTTGACATTTACATTACCTTCAGGATCGGTATTAAAAATCTGATCCAAAAACTTAATACAGTAATCGTTAACCAGATTGTGATATTGAAAAACACAACTCTTTCAAACCATTTGCTTTCAGATTTTCTGTTTTATGAAACCCAAAACTTTTCTTGATAGTTTGGAAGCTCTTTATTTCGCTCTCTTCAATGGAGCATGAAATGAATATTTTAAAACATTATTATTAACTAATTATTGACTGTGCAGTCACTAGGAAGCAAACAAGATCATCTACTTGTTGACATCACATTTAGGGAGTCTAATCAGTCATTTCTCAGAAGCAGAGATTATTTGCAAGCTTCCCTCATCCTGCAAATAGGAAAACAGGATAGTTCTAAAATTTTCCATTACATCAGCTCTACTTTGAAAGAGAATAAATATCTGGCCTAAGATAACATGACAGCACTCTTCATGAAATAACACTGTGTACTGTGACATACTGGCATAAAGCAACTACTTGAAATCTGAAGAACAGGAAAAAAGATTACCTGGAACATATGAAACTGCAAACAACTCTCTTCCAAACGATTTGTGCTTGATCTCTCTTATGAACTCCCCAGTCTCTAACCTGAAGCACTGAATTCGACCATTTTCCCTGTCTGCAACACATAGCTGACTGAAGTCGGGGATCAGGGCTAAGCTGTGAGGGATATGAAACTGTCCACGTCTGGCTCTGCCTAAAGAAGTCTCTGCAATACAAAATATTCAGGTTTGTGTTAAAGTACACACTGAAACTATCAGTTTTGCTTAGAAACAGCAATGTGTCACATAACGCAATATAATATTGCAAAAAGAATAAAGTTAGCTTGCTTTCTTCTCCTAGCAGTTTTACTCGTTTAGGTAGGTCAACTGTGGTAGTCTTTTGTGTTGTCTTTGTAAATCCTGAATTTATGAATTCACTATTTCCCTGTAATATTTGGCATAGTTTAATGCCTGATACATAAATCCAAGTCAGGCAGAAATGTAACTACTCACAAAACTTAAAATAGATGGGATCATGGCACAAATCCTGTAAAAATGGTAAAGGCTTGTACTATCTGATCAAATGTTTAAGAAAAAAATAAGTTTTTTGTGAAAGTCAGAACATTTTCTTGATAAGATACGACATGCCAATACTTGTACTGAAAGCATGCTAACAAATTCCCATTTTTTATTTTTAGTGAATATATAACTACAAGTAGCTGTATGAATAGAAGAGAGAAAATTGGAATGCAATGACAAGGCTGACAGTCAGCTAGGGCCTGGAAGGTATTTCAGTAATAGAAATTTATAGATAAAAGTAATAGTAACATCAGCAATCTCATGGTTCATGATGAGTTCATGATAACAGCAGTACGGGTAAAGTACCAAGAGCTCTGACCTGTACCTTCTCCCCACTGCATCACGTACAATCCATTTGGAGAGAACTGAATGATTCGACTGTTACAGTAGCCATCAGAGACATAAATGCTGCCAGTGATCGGATCCACAGCCACATCAGTTGGTTGACAGAAATGATTTTTGTCACTGCCTGGTTGCAAAGCCACCCCTAAGATCAGTAACGGTTCTTTGTCATCCACTCTCAGTTTGAAAACCTTTTTTTTAGTCAATGGGAAAAGAGAAAAGGCTTCAGTTATGGAAGGTGAAATATAAGAGGAATGACTGCCTATGGAAAAATATCTATTACTGTGTATAAAATAAATTTATGTATGAAACATAGCCTTAATGTATTGACTATGATATCTGTTAGCCGTTTTTCAATAGTGTTGATTCTAGGAAATTTCTGTATAAATTTCCTGTGATTACAGCAAACAAGTTAGTTTCACATTCCAGGTTTAAGTACATAGGAGAGTTGGTAAGCAGAGACGTAGCAGAAAAATCTGTTCCTTTTCAAAAGAATCATTGTTTTAAAACAGATACTTTTATTTCTGAATACTATGTCCATGTAGCAAATTATTCAACACAACTAAATTCCATGAAGGCCACAGGGGTCAATTTCTGTAGGCATATTCTTAATGTTTATCTTAACAGGCCTAGATAAATAATTCATATCAAATCTCTAGGAAAACAAAAACATTTTTTGGCAAAATATTAAGGTCTTAGTATTAAAGCTTCAAAAACATACCTGATGGAGAGCTACATCAGTGACCCAGTAGTTACCATTTTTATCTATACTCAAACCATGTGGTAAATAAAATCTGCAAGCACAAATGTAGAAGAATCAAGTTAAAAACTTCTTTCAGGAAGAATGATGTAGATGTGAAGATTTCACTTTTTATCTACAGATCAACAAATGCTGTACATACTAACTACCTGTAGTATTTCATGAAAAAGATACCTTTAGGGAACAGAATTTTCTCGACAAGAGTGTCTCAGCTCTGAAATTCAGTTGATCTCTGGTATCTCACTCAGGCTAGTATGTGGTATCTTTAAGGACAATATACAATACTCATGAGCTCTGCATTTCTGTTAATCAGGCTGGTAGATAAAATTGCATGAATTGCTAGAAAGCAGAGGTGGTAAAGATGGCAAATTACTTTTATTAGTTGTTGATTTTGTAATTTTTTTTATTTATTAATTTAAATAAACTCAGAGGCTACAATCACACAATGTAATATAAAACATACGTGAAAATGGGCTTGGGGAATTTTTGGAGTAAAATATACAAAAATGTTAGTTCTATTGATAAAAGCAAAAACAACTTACAGACTTTTGCCCATGGAATGAAGCAGTTTTGCATTACTTGGATTCAGGACAAGAATTGTGTTCTGTTCAATTGGTCCAAGTCCTCTTTGCTGATAAACAAATTTGCTGTCAAAAGAACTATACAAAAATAGTGGAATAGAAAGCCAGCATTAGAAGGTTCCACTGATGAACAATACACACGAAACTTAAAGCCAAGTTTTGTAGTTTGATTGCAGTTTGGAGTTATTGGCTTCTTTTTTTCTTTAAATAAGCCTTATTACATTATTGTATGATTGTAAGAGTTATACTGTTGGATGTCTGCATTTCCTACTGAGGTTATGACTTCCAAACTAAAGGAGCACCAAATCAACACAGCAACAATTAAGATAATCCTAAGCAAGCAAGCAAAAAATCTCTTTTTTTTCTTTTCTTTGCTGTGGCAAATCAGAAATGGGAAATCAAACAATGTAGCCTAAGTAAAAATATAGCTAATCACCAGGGCATAATTGCCAGTATGAACAGGTATACTTCATATTGTCTAAGGCACTGTGTGCATATTTGTGCGTCTTTTGTTTTTTCTTTTTTCAAACACAATTCAGTATTTTGCTAGAGCTTACTACTGTAAGATTCACGTCTTAAGGTTCTTATCCTTTTCAGAGTGTGCTTGCAGGATACTATAGGATATGATGTGTATTTCTCCTACCCCCATAACTCTAGACTCAATTTTCAGGGTACGTGGAATATATTAATAAACAACATCTAAACATGTCACTATTTCAGACATTAAGAACTGGGATTAACTTTCCAGAAGACATTTACTAGGCATAAAATTATCATATGCTTAGCAAAGAATAAAAAATGTAGTTGTCTGTACCCCTATGGAGAAGTTGGCTATTACTCTAACCTGTTGAAATATACGTTCAGCATTTAGTGAAGGTAAATAGAGTGTAAAATATTTTGAACAAAATTTAAGTCTAAATGTTAGAAAATGGTATTTAACTGTGGATGAAAAATGTGTGAATACAAGACATACTCCCCACTCCCACCTTGTATTTTTAAATCCATTTGTTAATCCCAAGAGAAATCCAGCTATGATTGATGAAACTTGGTAAACAAGAATATACTTTGTAGTCATAGAGAAGGCTATGAATAAAGCTATTAAAACTTTATATTGTACAGTCCTAGCAGCCTCACCTCTCCATAACATTAAATATTAATATGTCTAGAATTTTCAATGTGGAAAAGCAATACTGGCTTCATATATAACCAGAAAAATCTATGACAGGATGTGTTTAAGTTTCTGCATAGGCTACGATTAAAAAATAATATTTAGATATTGTCATTATGTATGGTAACTATCTATGACTATTTATTTAACTTCTGATAGAAATCAGTAAATCCTTTTCACTATGAATGGTTAAGGTGATAGTTAACTAAAACCTTCTACTGAGCCCTCCTAAACGCTCTGCCATGATGCTATAGGGAGACATAGGGTAAATGGTACTGGCACACAAAGGCCTACTCATGTAGGCTTGTTTGACATGATCTGCTTGTTTGACCATGGCTCAGCAGGTGTTGTTTTATTCTTTACCATTACTGTCAGTAATCTTCCACAACAAGTTCTCTTGGTTTTAAACAGTTTTATTTAAAAAGGAGTCTAATACTCATAAGGACTTGCTCTTGGTATGGATGACCACAAATGGAAAACCAACACTGCACAGACTGAACGAATGTTATTATTAATGCTGTTACTAATCAGCACAGCTAATCACAGAAGACAATTTTAGTGACAGTAGGTATTGTAGAAAAAAAACCTCAGAAAACAAGATTATATCGCTGGAGAACTGACTAGCTAGACAACTTAAAAAAATGATTGGCTTTCCTTATTATGATTTTGGTTCTTAGTAACAGTGCTGTCCAGACTTCTAAGTATTCCCTGCTAACAACTACCCAGCTCTTCTGGGAACTGAGTGCTTTCAGTGTAAATAAGAGATTGTATGATATTTTATGCAAAGGAAGCCTAGTGAACTTTGAAATGAGTTCATGGGAGTGATCTTCCATGCATCTTCTCCCTGTCAAATATCCTCTTCTAGGAGGAATACTGGCATACTACAGAATCACAGTCATTCTTTCCTTCCCAGGGTTTGAGACCGATTTCCCAGGTAGTCAATGTTCCTTTGTTTCAACTGACAAATGAGGACACAAACTATGCTGACTACTGCTAGCTTAAAAGAAGCAAGACCAAAACCAATCAGACAAAATAACTGAACACCTTACTATTGTATGTCATATTGCTCTGCAGCATAGTTTTCTAATAGGTTCTGCAGTTTGATATCAAAGGACAACTAAAATATGCTGCATATGTCACTACTTCTAATTTCAAACCCCAATGTAATTCCACAGCTATTTTTCTACTTCTCAGCTGGCCACTTCACACTAATACAAACAATTTATTGCTAAATCTAATGTCCTCCTGGTGGGCTACATATTAAATTTAGACAGACCACCTGATCTCATAACCCCTGAAGGCACAACCCTGAGCTCTATTCTTGATCAATATCTGTCACCATTGTGGTACTGTGCTCAGCCTAAATTAACCTGCCTAGCTTGTGAAGAATGCAGTAACAAGAATGCAGCTTATATTCTTTGTCCTTTATAAACTGCATGAACAGTATACATTTTTCATCACAAAATGCAAAATAACTTCCAACTGATTCACTGCTTAGCCAGATGAATAGTTCTAATTTTTTTCATTCCAAACAGCACACGCTGCATATAGCAAAGACTGTTCTGAAACTGAGGAGATGATGTGGTAAAAGAACCTGACTTATTTAAAAGGATTTTTTTTAAAATCATGCACAGAAGGAATGCTACAGCCACTGAAAAGCTGCTACTGTATTATAGGGCTTGTCACTGTAAAACTGCCTTTGTGTTCTAAAGCAGACTGAAGTTGCCTTATAAAACAGTACAGACCATTCATCCAGCTATATTTAGTTGAATGAGGATCCAGCTTTTATGGCATATATTAATAATGCATTGGAAACATTTGTGCATTGCCTAACAGCACAGATAATTTTTGTTTAATTTGTTTCTATACTATGCTGGTGAAGCATCGAAACAGAGAAAATAAATTCTGGGCTTTCAGGCTTGATTGATTCATCACGTTTATGATTTGGTAAGGAATATTATACTCAATTAACTGTGTATTTGCAGCTAATCGTAAACATTAATTTACAAGTCTCATAACTTCTTATCCCTCCCCATACAACAGTCATGATAAACCCCTTTCAAATACTCATTTTTTATTCCTTTTTATTCAAAAATGAGAACACATACACTCCTTCCTTTTCAGCACAACCATTGAAAGGGTTCCCAGACTATTTCATAGGCCCCTCACTACAAGAAAGACATATTGAGGTCCTGGAGCGCGTCCAAAGAAGGGCAACGAAGCTGGTGAAGGATCTGGAGAACAAGTCCTGTGAGGAGCAGCTGAGGGAACTGGGGTTGTTTAGTCTGGAGAAGAGGAGGCTGAGGGGAGACCTTATCACTCTCTACAACTACCTGAAAGGAGGTTGTAGCGAGGTGGGTGTCGGTCTCTTCTCCCAGGTAACAAGCAATAGGGTGAGAGGAAACAGCCTCAAGTTGCGCCGGGGAGGTTTAGACTGGATATTAGGAAAAATTTCTTCACTGAAGGGGTTGTCAAGCATTGGAACAGGCTGCCCAGGGAAGTGGTTGAGTCACCATCCCTGGTGGTATTTAAACGTGTAGATGTGGTGCTTAGGGATGTGGTTTAGTGGTGGACTTGGCAGTGCTAGGTTAACAGTTGCACTTGATGATCTTAAAGGTCTTTTCCAACCTAAATGATTCTATGATTCTATGATATACCCGAAGATGAAAAGGGAAGGCTGACTGGCTGAGCACACTTCTGTGTGCCTCTTCTCTGTGCCACAAGATATGGAACAACAGCTTAACCACAGGCATGTTTTCCAAATAYATTGTTTTAAAGTCACAGTACTCTATATAAACAGGCCTACAGAAGTTTTAGCCTATCTAATTTAAGGGTTCCTACCAACACTGTTTCCTATATATTGATTAACTGTGCTCCACAAGAAGAAGAAAAAAAAATACTACTTGTCAACAAAACCTCTCTGAAATGAATTAGGATTTCATGTGTAGTTATCTTCACAGAAGACCCATAACCAGCTTCAGTTAACAACAGCTCACTTACATCTTGATAACATGTATGGGACTGAATACTTCTGATCATATTTACAAGGCCAGGCAGTCTTACTTTGTCCCAACTTCAGTCACCACATGATGGCAAATACGGCAAGCTCCCACACAGCACTGATGTACAGATGAACACTACTAATACTAAATATAAGATAAAGCATTTTTCTGGGAAGTCTGATAATCACAGGCTAGAAATACTCAGAATAAGAACAATGGCTGCTGTCAAGGACAGGGCTGAGTTAAGTGAACCTGTAGTGTTACCCAGCACAGCTGGTAGGTACGTGGATTTCCAGACTCCAGACCACAGCTCTGATCTTCTTCTGCACCCACACCGTAAGAAAGCTGAAGTTCAATCTGTCTCTAGACATGGTTGATTCATTATGATCACTTGCTATTTTAGGGAATGTTCATTTTTTTTTGTTTTGTTTAAAATCTGTAGGCTCTCCAAATACTGCTTGGTCTCAAACTTCAGTTTTGTGCTTGGGTTGTGGGTATACCTCAGTTGCCAGACACTCAAAAATACACATTTCAGAAGTAAGAAAATGAATACAACTGCCAGCCTATTTTCAAGTATTTTTTCAATTCTTTCTTCAGTGACACAAAGAACAGCACTTATGTTCATGCATACGAGGATGAAAAAAACCAAATCAATATCAGATTTTACTCAAAGCTTGAGTAATACAAATTGCAGCATGCATCATCCTTTCAAATTTTATAGTCTGTATTTATATACACTTGAGCTGGAGAGATCATTGATATAATGCATGAGACATAAATGATTGCCTTATCTGCTGCATTTTGTTATTTAGCTAAAAACCCAAAGAACTTACTTTCCTCCATAAAACAGTATTCTAAGCATAATTTGTTATTATACAGCTGAGAAAGCTGCGCCCTCTAATTTTCAGAAACTATGTTATCTTAAAATGAATTCATTGGGAGTTGGAAAAAACCCTACTGTTTAGCCTTGTATATATATGGAGAACAGACACTTAGAAAGAAAATAAAAAAACCACATTTAAAAAGGGTACTACATAATATTCTGTTACAGGCTAATACTATTTCCTCCCAGTGTTCTGTTACAATTTCATAGAATTTTTTCCAAAGTGTCCATCTAAACAGTTAGACATACTATTTTAAAGCTCAAAGACATAAGGACACTGTACAAATAAAGACACAATACTTGGAATGTTCTGTTCTTAAAATAATATACCTTCGCTTATATTACTTTACAAACACTAGAAAAATGGCCATTATAAAGCTGGGACTTTTTTTTTTTTTGACACTAAATGTAGTAAATTTTATCAAATGAGTAGAACAAAGCCTGTTTTGAGAGAGTGCCTTATAACAATCCAATTTTGTTCAGTGGACATAAAGACAAAAAAGAATGAAGATACACTGCAGCTAGCTTTGCATGTCTTAAACCCAGGTCCTAATAGTAGTACACCATACTAAAATATCATTCTCCCATGCTAATTAGTTCTGCTAAAAAACATGGAGAAGCAGGGATAATTAATCTCAGTGAATACCATACTAACATGGTTATACAGTTTAAGGACCTACTGTACTATGTTCTTCTTCTGTGGAGAGACATTCTTACTGTCTAAAGACCTAGTAACCCTATCATCTCGAAAGTGTCAGTCACCACTTCCATTCTAAGTCTCCCAAAGGCACTTTCAGCAAAAGAACTGAATTTGAATGGAAAAGGAACTGCAATCTGTCTTTACTTTTCTTGAGAAGATATACAAATAGCACACACCAATCTGACTTTCCAACATGCCACTCGGCAGAGTATCTACTTACTTTTCATCCCAAACATGATCACCTCTGTGGAAGATAACTAGGTTATTTTCAGGGTCCAGAGCCAACCCAGAAACTTGACCTAGTTTGAGGTCTAACCCAGGCCAGTCCACAGCCTCTTCTATGTGGAAATCTGAGCAAAGAAACAAACACAGAAAGACATTCATGTAGCATATTTATAAAAAAACATGGTTAACTGGCTTTTGGTACAGACTGTTGGGAATTATATGGACATTTTCTTACATGCAGTATTTCCATTAATGCATTGCAATTTAATTCCAAGCATAGTTTTATTACAGTAAAGCATGCACAAGCACTGGCATCCTGCTACATATAGGATGACAGAAACTTCAAAACTGCTTTTGACTCCATTCTTTTCTCCATTTTATAAGGATACAGGTACACAGACTCTAGAAGTTTTAGGAGCTCTGTGAATACTTTCTGCATTGAAAGATTACAGAAATATACAACTACTATCCAAAATCAACAGACAAATTTAAATATTAACCTATCAGTGTTTTATTAAAAAATGCATAACAAAAACCAACTACATATCAGAAGTGGTTGATTTGTGTCTTTTTTCAAAAAAAACTTTTAAGACTAAGAAAAAAAATACAGGGAAGGAAGAAAAAACAGCAACGAGAAGCAAATAAAACAGTAATCTTGTGAAGTTTGCCTATGACATTTCCTACAGCCAACATATGCATTAGTTCTGGATAGTGTTCATATCCTAATCCAAATATTATAGGCATGAATAGGAAAGAGATGTCTAAAACTGATGAAAGAGATGAAGAATATCTGCCATTGTTTATGCTGTAACACACTGTTTTTAAGAATAAATACTGGATAGTTTTTTAATAACACAAATCTGATTTTCACACTAAATCAACAGCACAGGATTTAGCAAATGAACTACTACTAAAAAGTCAGATACTTCCTGTGTTTGTCTTAAATTGTAAAACTCCTCAATTAAGGGAGACAAATTTAGCTTCAACTTAAAGATTAAAATTAAAAATATAAAAAGATGTTTACTTCAATCTCTGTTTTATGTAAAAATAGACTTACTGATTAAAGCATGAACAGTCCAAAATTTGAAAAAGTTGCAGAGCGTTGGCTACAAGGATTAATTTCTCACAAACAAACTGCTTAAATGCTATTTGGAAGAGGTTGGTCTGCATTGCTCTGGCAGTATTAAGAGACAATTGAACAATATTGCCAAAAATAAAAAATGTAATGGCAAGAAAAATGTCACTAATTCTGATAAAAGAAAAAAAAAAAAAAACAAATCCTAAAATGCCTTCTACATGTTAGGAAATCCATCACTCCTTCCTTTCAGAAATCAATTTGTTCAGCATAATTCAGGTATTTCTAAYGTGCAGACTTTGTACTTAGGTATGTATAGCCAAACTGAAGGTGAATAGAAAGCAATTTCTTTGCAGTTACATGTAACTGGAGCTGTTTCACTAGTATTCAGTGTGTTTGATAACATCATGCTGTACTATGCAACTTTCAGTTCACCCAAAGTTTCTGTGTTTTGCTGTGATCCTAAAAACCAATCACTGGGGTACCATCTAGCCAGGTGAAACACATGTCCCCATTCACAAAGTGCCAGGGCATCAGTGCTTTGAAACAAGGGAGACCACGGACCTTAACACACAGCACCCAAGGAGTTTTAGAGGGTTCAGCTGGAAGTGATCTTCTAATGAAAGGAAAAATGAAAATGGAAACAATGCCCAAAATCTTCAGGTCACCTGTGCAACCCAGCTGTTCTGATAAGCATACCCCACTCTTTCATTTCACTTGGAAGAGATGTAGTCTGAGGAGTAACAGCAAGGATGCGGTGGAAGGAAAACCATTTTCTAGAATCCTCACAGGGGAAAGATAAAACCAGTGCTGAAAACCTACCACAGGCTAGGAGATATTTTACCTTTGTAGTTTTAGATACCATAGCTAGAGTAGGTGACAGAGAAACTCTCTAGGCTAACACAAACCTAAGACAAACCTAAGGCAATTGGCAACCGCAGTGAATCCAAGACAGGAATCAGAAACTTCTAAAGCAAGAAATTCTACTCTCTAGCAATTTTAGCTGAACAAAAGTTCCAAGCTAAAAGAAAAGCTGTTAAGAAAAAAAATATACATATTCATACTTCTGTACAGTTCAGTTGGTCACAGCAGGTGCAGTACCAGCTATATTCATGGACGTTAGCATTTCGAAAGGAATAAAAGGATGGAAATCCTGTGTCTGCTTCCTCGCTTGCTCATCCCATATCAGTCTAAGTTAACTTGCAGAAAACTTGTGTACGTTTAATGTTACCATGCCCCTTGGTCTCTGAGCCTTTACCAAAAAAGCTAGAAAAATTAAAAGGCGAAACATAGAAAGCCTAAATTTTGGCCTCTGTAAGATTCAGTCTCTCAAAAGGCATGTCCTACAAAATACAAAATGTTTATACTTACACTTAAAGGACTAAAAGATTTCCGATAGATCAAAATAATAAAATGAATGTACAGTGAAATACAATCTAATCACAAGAACTCCAGCCTCTACAGAACCTTTAGATTTTCTCACACTTTTCCAAAATTGGTTTATTGTTGTTATTTTTTCTTTTCCCTTTGAAAGTCTCATACTGAAAGTCCTTTGATACAGGTTTATCTTAAGGCAACTAGCTTTTTACAAAAACTTACTTACTAAATTTAGACTTAATTTGTCTAAAACTGATTATTAATTCCTACAAAACTAAGTGGTCTGTGGAACAGTTACACACAAAACCAAAGAAAATTACTTTTCCCCACTAAAATAATTTACAATTACTTTAAAAACAAACAAAAAATCATGTTTTGTTGTAAATGAGATTTCTAAACTAAGTACCAGATCTTCTACTTTGTAATTTAGAGTAAGACCTTTTATCAATAATATCATAAAGAATTACATAGATTTAGAAGGCAAATCAGCTTTTAATCTCTCTACAAGTGAAAGAATAAAGCCCTATTTATTGGCAAAATTGCAATTTACCGTCCAGAAATCCCTAGAAGCTCTTGCTAGCTTTTAACATTACAAATTTTAGTCATGTTGCATTTACTCCCTGCCATCAGAGTAGTCATTTAAATCTTGACAAATATAGGTAAGCACTGCACAAAGGAGTTTTAAAAATTGGAAAATTACACTGTTTGCCTTAATTAGGAGGTATAACTGTACTGGCTGCAGTCATGTTGAACAACCTGACTGATTAGTTACCAGTTGCAGGGTAATAAGATTAACAACAGTGCAGGAAGAGCAGTGGTATAAAGTTATAAACATTACATTTGTAACAACCGTACTTAACATATTGGTCACTTGCTATTTCAAACCAGTTACATGTTTAAAGTTGGAATATTTGCAAGACTAAAAATATTAAACTATTTTAATTCTGATGATTTTTAAACAGTTAAATGAAATGAATTTAACCGCAACCAGAGTCTTGTCCTAAGAAATACTGAGAATTTTTTTAAATTCAATATAGTAAAGGGTGCAAATTTTTTTATTAAATCAAGACAAGTTAAAACTCTTTATGTTCCACTTCCTCTTCTGAAGAGGAAAATTCTGTTATGGAAGGTTCTGTTATTCTAATACATAAATACTACCCAAAACAGAAACTAAACATGGGCTTAAAAGATTTTATTGATATAAAAGTTCTTTTGCCAAAAGATGGCGCTGGCAGCTTCTGCAGTTCAGAATTTCTGTAGTTAGCAATATCACAACCATAAAAAAAATAAATAAATAAAAAAAAAGCTAATTAAGATAATTTCAGTTTTCCTTTTTGCTGTAACTCAAAATTGCATCATTTGAAAGTCCATTTATTAATTAGTCCTCCACCAACAAATTCCCCCAAAATGAATATATAGCTACTAAAGTAGCTGAGCAAATGCTTTCTGTAGTTAGAATTCATGCCATATTGTGTGCCAACTAAGCCATTTATTCAGTTCACTGACACTCCCTCCTCTGGATCAGTTAAAACAGAAAGGAAATTTCTTTTTTCCCCTCTACACACCACACGCTGTTAGTCTGAACTGAACAAACTGGTTTTGCAGAAATGCTACACACACTACTCTTCCAAGCATTTAATTCCAGCGTCACTTATGGAATTATTTATGATTTACACTTATGTCAGGCACATGGTAACATCCCACCTGTTTTTTGCCCCTATGCCAGTAACTTGACAGGCTCTCATTTAACCGAGTAGCATAACATAACATTGGAAAGTCCTCATCTTTGGTTTTCTGTTAAATACAAACCCAGAATTTTGCTGAATTTGAATACTGTAACGGAATCTCGCATATTATGAGACAATACATGTTAACATTTTGAACTGAAATAAAAATCAAATGGATGATGAATGATGTATATTTGTGTACAACAGTACTTGGAAATATCAAGCTGGCTGGTTGCAACATAAAAGCAAGCATGTGCTGCTACAGCTTATGCATACAGATTACTTTCATGCATACATACCAGTTTCTTTTATGAGATACTCGTCACATGCTGCATTATCTGGCTTTCCACATTAGCAAGTAAGACTAAGCACAATCAATATCACAGAGACCAAAACGCAAGTAAAACAAACACAATACTTCCATGGTTTCTGCTGTCATAGAAACCTGAAGGGAATGAATTATAATCCTAGTATAATAAAACAGCCTGTCCAAGAATATTTGGATAGCCACGCCCAATTTGAAATAAATACACAGAAAATTTTACTTCCCAAGAATTTTTCAGGATCAACTATCACTCTTTCTGAATGAGAGAAAAAATGTCCGATAGAATTACAGTAATAAATTTTATAAAATCTTGTATCTGACAAACCAAGGTAATCAGAAAACTCATAAAATGCATCGATTATCCCAGTGACCATTGTATAGTAGTTACTTATATTATGAAAATTCTTCACTTCCCGTGACTACTATATCCTGTGTTTATCTTGTTTTAGCATAATTGATATCAAATCATTAAGTAAAAGTCTTGAGACTAGAAAAGATACTCTATGTTCCAAAAAGTACTGGTATTGTGCCATTGGTATACATTCTTTCTTCACACATGGAGGGGGAAAGAACCCCACTGAAATACCTCTAAAGTAGAGGGAGAACATTTCCATAATTAGGAAAACTGTCACGTAAAATACTCCCAAGCATCAATTGATATTCCCTTCAGATTTTGCTAATGTGGATCACAGCTCTTACATTGCATTTCATAGTATAAAATTAACCCCTAACCCACCTCCTGTATGTTCTTTTTCCCAGCTTCCCTCACCATGTTTAGGCTGTTGTAAAGAGAAATGTCTGTTCTCTGGTGGCCTCAAGGTAGACTCTAGTCTGTGGAATTTGTGAATTCTGTCTCTGACAAGAATAGTATTGTCCCTCTCATCATGATTTGTGATCTCTCTGGCAAGATCCTTCTTTTGGACTACATTAGCAATCTCAGCTACAAGATCTGATTCTGCCTTTTCTGTAGGGTTATGCTTATGCACATGCACAACATCTTCCCTTTCTCCTAGCAGCTTGGAAAGGAGTGAATAGAAATCACCTGTACAGAAAAGAGAAAAGATAAGAGGAAAGGAGGGAAAAAACAATTATAACAGATCGTGTAGTTTTAGAAAGCTTCAGCAAAGTATAATGTAACAAAGTTATTCACACAGTCATTGTTGAAAGTAGTATAAGAGGGAACTGTTTCAGCCTTGGAAATTGAATAAGCCAAGTCTCTGGTATGAAAAGATAATGTCAAATCTTTATCAACTTTAATTTACATATAAATGTCCACTTTTACCTGACACTCTGGCATCAAAAAATCATTACCTCTGCACAGATGTTCTTGGGAATGGGGGGGGGGGAGGAGAAAAAAAAGTGTGCAAATTTCAGAAAAAGAATATTTATGATGGAATTATCTGGATTTGCCAGGCTACTGCAGACTTATTCTATTTTTATAAAACAAAGAGGTAAAAATTCTATAGTTTTATCGATTTGTTCACTTATAAAGACAATAATAGACAGTCATGATGCATTTCAAAATATATTTCTTTGAAATAAGAAGCTTAGGCGGTAAGAAAACAAACTTTCACATTTGCAAACAGATTCCATAGAGCATACCGTAGAAAGAAGACACACTAGTAAAACAGAGTGATCCATTAAATTTTCATTTATTAATTCTGTCTGGGTCCTGTCCCTCCTCTTCCTCCAAATAGTAACACCTTTAGCCACAATATCATCTGGCAATGCAGGGAACAGTATTTTCTCAAGCTGCTTGCTAGCAATGCAGTTATCACTATAGCTTTCTTAAGACACCAACAAGCATTTCAGTAAATTCCAGAACAATAGTTCAAAGCAAACAACTGAAAATTAGGTATGCAAATTCCAGAACCACCACTTTCTTCACAAAACATTCAAACCACCCAAGCCAGTTTTGATGAATTCAATGTTCAATTCTTCTTGCAGGATTAAATAAAGCGATGACATGATGACAAGTATACCCCTCTCCTGGGATTCTCTGCTAACCAGCAGGTACCCAACTTGTTAGAATTTATAAAAGCAAATATCTTGGCTGCCTGAAACTATTATCAGTTCTGTTAAATACAACTGCACCATTTGAATGGAAAGAGACATCCAGTATGCTTTAAGATTTAATGCAAGTAGGTATACTTCTATTTCATTTTAAGTACAAATCACTCATAATTAAGAATTTGTATTATTTTGTATGACAGGCTATATAAGACATTTTTTTAGAAAAGCAAAACTATAACTAATGAAGCTTTCACCAAAAAAACCCATCCAGAAACCATCATTTGCAGCCTGGGACAGAGGAAATTAAGTCTTTTGGAAATGACCCTAAGAGGATCTGTCATGTTTATAAACAGTTCAATGATTTTGAGTAGGATTCCATTCTTTGCCCTTGGAAATGAAATATCCCAGATGAAATCTTCTGTCAGAAATAATTACTGAAGTAACAGGGCCAATTTCAATGAAATGAACAAAGCAAATTAGGTAAGAGAGAAAATTGTTAAGCTATATAACAAATATGAATTATTTGCTTCAAATAAAATTGTGAAGCTAGAATGCTTCATAATCGCAATACTGTCATTCAACTAGTCCAACTACTGATTCAGAACAAATCCAAATATTCAAAAAGTACGATATAATAGAAGTTTTGGATACAAACCACATTTATTCTGAGAGGGCTTTATAATTACATTAATCAGGTTCAGTAGCCTCTACTTAAAGCATCCAAGAATTGGTGCTGATGTAGAAACACATCTGGAATTTCCTTTACTTAGGAAACATTCAGTATTAAAATACTCTCCATTGGCCTAAACTATATTTTTGCACCATTTTAAAAATTAAACAAGGTTCATATGTACAAATGTTTTGGTTTTATCCATGGCTGGAGACTCAAAGATGAGCAAAGCCCACTGAGTTCTCTATATGCAAGCATTTCCAATGGAGAGGTCTGAATGGTAAAAGCAGTGTTCTGCCTAACGTAACTGTGAAAAGTCTCCCTAAACCAGCAAGCCTGGTGGTATTTTAAACTGCAGACCTTTTTAAAGCAACTTTAGTGATCTTTGCCCAGTTCACTCTTTCGTAGTTCTGTATCAGCAGTCTGATCACTTTACTTGTAATTCTTGGTCACAAAAAGAACAACAACATGCTATGGTTCGTATAAAGGTTTCAGATCCCTAACTCACAACTCACGTGCTCATTCTATTTGAACAATGAAGTTTGCCAGCTTCCTGCTTCAGCCAATGACACTGCATTCTATGTCTGTTGTGAAATGATTGCCACAGAATAATTAACTCACCCTCTAAAATAGATATTGCTTGTTGACAAACAAACAAACAAACAAAAAAGTGCTTCAGTTTACCTGTCTGAAATTAGCTTCTCTTACTACAAAAGAAACTGCTAAGAGATAGGACTCAGTGGAGGACAGGAAGAGAGCAGGGGAATCCCACTTAAAACCAACAAAAGCCCAGGGAACAATTTTTAGGACAAAGTGCTTTCACAGAAAATTCCAGTGGTCTTTACGGGAGCTATTAATCAGGGATTCAACTCCAAGTAGGTTGATCAGTTTTGATTTTCTCCTAGCACTGAGCCTGCGATAGTAAGATATATGAGGAACTTTCAAACAGTGGAGTACTGAGTAAAGTGGTTTGAGTACGTCACTATCAGTGGCTATAGATGAGATATTTTCCAAGTTGAGCTTGTCCTATTAGTGCTTTCATTAAGCAGGGGTGTTGTAACCACAACAGTTAAGAATATTTAGGAACTGTCTAAATATATGAAAAATGGTGTGCCTCAGAGAGTGAAAGTGGTCTGAAGCGTAGCTGCCCTCAAACTGTGATCTTTACCTTAAGTAAATGTGTTTGAGAAAATGGATATGAAATTTCTACACCTTAAGTTCAAAAGCCTACATATCTGCCCAGCACCTCCACATGCTYGGCACAAACAGCAGGCTGAAGCCTTCCGACAATTTCTTGGCATCTTGACASAACTCAGGGTATTTACAAAGCAGAAAAGATGTGTGCAGATGTGAAAGGGAAGAATTGAAGTTTCCTGATGTCTCAACATATGCAACTGTTCCCTAAACTCCACAAATCGAATGGAGGTCCCATATTATTTGGGACCAATTTTTTTCAGCTTTGTTTGTGATCCCCAGGCAGATTCCAATAAATTTGTACACAGCATATTTTTAAGAAGTAATTCAGAATTCACTACAGATAACTAGCAAAGAGCAGACTCATGTTGTTTCTGATTAACAGTTGCTCTCTGCAAAGCAATATTCAGCAAACATCAAAGCACAATCTTGTGTTGCTGCTTTACAGCTGTCTTATACTAGCTGGAACCGTTGAAGGATGCTGCTTGCCTGAAGATACTCAGTGGGAAAAACACCAGCAAGATGCACCATGTTATTTGTTTGGTCTTGTTTGAGATGAGATGGCCTGGCTTTTAGAATGCCTGGGTGTGACTAGAAGAAGACAAGCGTGAATGAACAACTTACTCTTCTTGAAATAACCGAAGTCTAGCAGTGCAGTGTCAGGGAAGCTGACTGATTAGGTTAGTTTCACAGAGGATACTTACATGCACTTCTTATGTGTAAGTTATCAGGACGCTTCCCTCTACATAATACAGTAAAAGATGATTGGCTACCAATACCTAGAGTTTATTCTATTCTGGGGGAAGAGATAGCTGTCAAGACTAACATCTCCAGAATGAAACAATACACAAGCATATTCTAGAAAGTTTTAACTTAATCACTATGGCTGTTCTACACTAGGAAAATTCTTTTACAGAACAGTGTTTTGGAAAACAGTTATACAAATAAAATCATAACATTGGCAACTTCATTGCAAACTGTGAGCTGAACCTCACCTGATCTCAATAAAAGACCAGATTAGTTTAAGGTTAATAAAACAGTTTAGTATATTGACCACCAAGGTCTGCATAGACTCCCAATGGTGTTGAACTATCCATGTCTAAAACCAGTCCCTTTTTTTCAGCACTAGAGCAGGATTCCCCCAACTTGCAGCGAGCAGTCGCTGTCCATGGTCCTTACGCAGCAACTATTACGCTCTTGGAAGTACCAATTTCCAGTCTGGATGAAGTATCTAGCCATGGTGCTGCAGGATCAAGCTATGAGATAGACGGAAAGTTCAGCCATAGTAAGCCTGTCCACAGAGTTTGAATGTGTGGCTGTTAAGATACGTATGTGAAAACTCATTTTACTGCACTTTAGAAAAAAGGCAAGAACACCCTGGTGGTGTCTGAGAATTCTCATCTCCAGAATATGTTTTTGTGTCATAACGCCTGTACAGTTTCACTGAGATAGTTCAGATAGGCTCCCCAGTCTGTCACTGGCTTTCCAGACTTTTGTTAGGAATCAGACTGAACAGGATTTCAAACATAAAGTCACTACTGCAGCCTTCTGACAAAATGATGTCTTACCAGGAAATAACCAGAACTGAGGGATTAAGAGCAAAAATCTAGCAAGCAGTCCTCTGGGTGGACAGGGGACTGGTACTGCAAAGTTTATCTGTGCATTGCTGCAGCTCAGTTGGTGTGAATGCTTGTATTGAAAGTCTCCTCTTCTGGAGCTTGTCTGATCTGACATGGAGCCAGTATATTGGTCCCTCCAAACTCATGTCTCAGTCCTATTATGACTGTAGCAAAAGACACGTTTTCATAGTTGACTTTGGGTTTCCTAATTATTTCTGAATAAAATGGAGTGTATTCTGAGACTGCACGTTTCTGTCTTATCAGGATGTGCTTGTTTAGCATGTTCATCTGGCAAAAATAGTCAGTGCTTTGCCTCTTCAGAAGTGCTGAAATCATGGTCCAAATGATATGGACTCCAATCATGACTTTGCCTCATCTTAAATCTCAGGTAATATCTATGTAATATGTTAAGAGTCTTAACAGAGAATGTGTACTTCAGCTGAAGAACTATCTTCCTGATGAAGATATGGAAATTTGGCTGCAAGTATATCACCTTCAAGACTGTGCCATTGTGAATAAATGCCTTCCAAATAAACATTTATCAAAATCAAAAGTTTAATTTTCTTTGCCTTCTTTGGCTCCTAGATGAAGCTACTAAGCTCATTCTAACAGGCATACATAAGATAACATTGCCGGTAGAAAAGAAGGGGAGAAAGACATGGAAAGACATTGCAGAAGTGAACAAAATCTAATGTCTATTTATCTGAAGTGACATTGGACACAGTTTGACATAATAGGCCAAAACAACTTCCAAAATGGCTTCTAGTCTGCTGCTATTATTTTTCATGCGAGTCCTACCATACCGATTTAATCTGGTGCTTTGATGAAAGCATTGGAAAGATTCCTGAGAACTAAAAATTATTAAGTAAGGCTGTTTTCTTTTTGAAAGGGTTTGAGGGGCTGGGGGAAGGAGGCATAGATATAGGGAAGTGAAAAGGGTTAAGCTGCTCTAGAGATTCTTGGTCACCATCACTGTGCCCTAAGTGATGCGCACTTATAGCATAGCCAAACTGACATGTTTGAAGAACAGGAACTGTTTCTGCTCTCAAGGCATTTCTAAGCAGCTTACAGAGCTAAAAAAAGATGGAAGAAAAGGTTAAAAAATAAAATCATTAGCTGTTTTCTTCTATGTCTGCATGTCCCTAAGAAGGGCTTTTACTATTATTGCAATGTAAATGCAGTTTCTTTGTTTTCAATTCATTGTTTCTTTTTTTTCTTCAACTGTTAAAATGTTTTAATGTACAAACATTTTGAGAGTCCAAGCATAGTTTATAAAATCACTAGGTTAAAGGAGTTTGTAACTGGGAAAGAGAGTGTTAAAGGTAAGAGAAAGTATGAAAGAAGATGAAAGAAACTTCACTGAGGATTACATTTTGTTACAGACGTGTATTCTTCATCAACAAATCTGAACCTGAGACTCAAAACACAAGCTGGTTGCCGTTTCCTAATTGTCCTATTCTCTCCTTTCCTTCCTGACCAGTAATAAGTTCCTGACAAGCACCAATCACTTTGTTACAATAAAATATATTTATCAGCTACTGCTAAATGACTAGAAATAAACACAATGGTTTTACTACCTAGGAGTCTGCTGTGCTCATTTGGATATATTACATACATTTGTAATTCAGGCACACAGTATGCCAGTTCCACCTCAAATTTCTGTTTCATGCAGTACATACTTGTAAATACATTTCTTCTCACAAAATGACATATATGAGACTATGTTTATTAAAGAGTAGTTCTACTATCTTCAACTTACTTCTTTTAGGCATCATCATGCTTTAGTTTAAAAAAAAAAAGACATGAAAATTATAAAAAAAGGAAAACATTTTGCCTATTATTATTATTATTATTATTATTATTATTATTATTTTGGTGTGTTTTATATTTGTGCTATGAATTCATCATTTCTCTGAACTCCTCCTGTACTAATACAATGTTCACTTTCCATTTCTTCAGACATGTTAATATAACTGTTATAAGCAGTTTTTGCAGTTCTTCATTGGTAAGTAGTCTTCTACATTACAGACAATACCTAGGGAAAGTCCCTCTATAATTTTAAGAATCAGAGAACATAAACCAGGTGTCAAACACTGAAGACTGAAACATCCAATTCAAAATGGCTTCTTCCCATGCTTGTTATATTCTTTTCCTGTTTAGGTATGCAACCTACACCAATTGCAATTTTTTTGCTTAGATCTGATGCTCCTTTCTTTGCTGTGCTGAAGATGCTTTTGTAAAGATTATGAATAACCTTATTCTAACCAAATCAAAGGCTCATCTTTTATTTACAACTTCAAGCAGAGTCTTTCAGTGTTAAAACAACAAGCAAATCCTCTGCAATTTTGAATCTTCCTAATTATACTTCTCTAACTGTAAATATTGCTCTTAATACCTTTCAGTAGCATTTTCTTCAAAGTTTTTTGTCTTTTTCTCTTAATTTTGTACTCTATTTAAGGGACCTCATATAATCTCTGAGCACCAAACATGTATCCCAAGCCTGAAAACATCTAAAGATTTTCTCATATGTCTGGCCTTAATCTAAAAATGTCTCTAACACTTCATTCTAGGCATCCCACATCAATACTGGAAAGTGAATCTGTCTTCTGTTTCAAGCCTCGCCCTTCTCCATCAACCTAAGAAACTTTAACCACCTACCAAATTGAACTCCTCTCTTTTCTTATAACCACACACAAACTAGCACAGGTAAATTGTGACAAATTTATTTTAGAAAGGAATGTAGCTCATGGCTACATGTGCTGGCACAAAAATACATCAAGTCTTATTGGTTGACTCTGCTGCCATAGGTTTGCCATGTAATGCTATCACAGAAATGCACCACTTCATTACCTGAAAAATCAAGGACCTGCTTGCATGCTGATCCTCCTTTCCTCCTCCTTTCAACACCTAACCCGCAAGAAATTGCAGGCCTCCCTTCACATTTACCCCTCCCTTCTTTTTTTTTTTTAAAAAGAAACAAAAGAGAGATGAGGCAGAAAGAGGAGGAGCTATACCTCCTCCTTTCACTTAAATCAATCAGAAATTTCTATCCCAGATACAAAAAGCCTCATTCAGTACATTTTTATTGTAACAAGATTTTCACAGAAATGCATAAGTAAACAGCAAAATATGCAACATTGAACAGACATTTCAGTTTCTCAACTTACAGATTCAGCTACAACCTAGCAAAATATTTCCCGCAGTGTAACAAAAATGTTGTGCAAAGGTATTTATCTCTCCATGTGTGTGTGCACACTCACATACAAATATAGCATACAACAACTGAAAATAATTAAAAGATGGGTTAGGCATCCAATAGGTAATAAATAGCAGAATTATGTGTAACCTTAATTCAGCCCCCATTTTGTATGGATTATGATGTTAATTTTTCTTACAAAGAAACGTCCTCATACAATCAATGGGCCATCACTATATATTTATATTTATCCTCATGCAAATAATCCCCCTCCAAGCACTCCTGAACAAGTGTTTTAACTGAACAGAAAGACTTCTCTTAACATCTCTATTTCATCATCTCTGTTTATGAAACACTTGCTTACACTAAATTTCTTCATTATCACAGCCTGTCCTATGAAATTAAGGTCCACAATTACTGCTACTTTGCTAGAGATTACAGCCAGAACTGTCATTTAGCATCCATTCATTTTGGGTGTCCACCTAGAAACATCTCAAAATGTGATTTTACAGGGTACTTGCATTATATTTCACATCTTATGTTCAAGCCCCATTTCTAGTCAGTTTCAGTAGGAGCTACATATATGCAAGACTTAGCTTCAGTTGTTTGTTTTGTCCATCCTCAAAGAATAGGAAAACAGATGAGGAAATCAGACTTCACAAAGGTACCCAGCTACCTAGAACCAACTCTGATAACAGTCTAGAGTAAAACACACTTTAATCAGAGAGCATCAAATTGCCTTAGACCATGAAGTCATACTCTTTTCTTTATGTCGTTCTCTAGTTCACCCACTATACACATTCTAATCTCTAAAACAATGAGGTAGAAGTCCAGTGAGGTGTTTTACTATGCAACCTATCTTCACCACCGGGACAGCAATTCTTTGCAGACTTAAAGCCCAACTTTATAAAAGCTAACTTCTGAATGCTGGACTCAAGCTGTAATATTATTTTAAATGCAGGAGGCTTAATGGGATTTCAGTTAAAACACTCAGCTGTGAAAAAGGGACCTCACATGAGTCTAGCTGGGACATTCTTAAGTTCACTTGTATTGAACTTCACCATTTGAGCTCCTGGAAAACTTGTGCTCATGGTAATAATGAAATAATGGGGGATGAGGGAAAAAAACCCCGTATCAGCACTACAACTGATCAATACTGAGAGCAAAAGAACTGCAACTTTGACTCTCAATTCAGATTCCATCACCACAGGCAAAAATACACAAGTTACTTTTTCAGTAGTAACTTCTAAATTCCCTAAGCCAGACACAAGCAAAAATGTGCTTTTGTAAGTGTCACAGTAAGCATTAATACCAGAAATAAGATGAAAATCCCATCTTTTTTCTCTCCCATGTATGTGTAAGTAACATATACACGTGTACACACATGTCCTTCTAAAACAAAAAATCAAATCTGATTTTTGGTTTATATGCTGCAAGTGAATTTTCAGTTCAAGCCAGCCTTGAATTTTTTTTTAAACCATTTAAACATAATTATATTGGCTTTACTACGAAAAAAATTTGCCCTTTCTGCTTCAAAAGAAAGTTTACGATTACATCTAATGCACACAAAATGAGATATCAAATCATGAGCCACAGGTCAGAAAATCAAATATTGCACATCTAATTACCCATCACCTGTATATTCTTTCCTTGTTATTAAGAAACTACTCCTGCTATTGTGTCTATACAGCTTTCAGGTATAGCAGCAGCTGACTTTCTCAGTAGTAAAGGCTGCTTCACTGCTTGCATACCAAAACAAACCTAAACTATATTATATTATGCCACAGACTACAGCAAGGAAAGTGTTGAACAAACAGAATGAAACACATTTAGGCCTTTTTTCCACAGGGAAAGAAGAGACATCTAGCAGACATGGTGAATGCTATGAACCGAAAATAGTTTTTTTCAGTACTGTATCTATTAAACACAATTTAATCAAACTTATATTGATGAACAAAAAATAAACATAAATAATATTTGTTTTGCTAGGGACTTTGTGCTTCAGCAGGAACAGGAAACTCTCCAATATGCACAAATGTCTAAATCAAGTGCATTTCCTACAATAATTAACTTCCTATGAACAGTTTATCTTCACCAAACAGTGACACTGCTGTTCCAGAAAAAATATAATGAGGTCAGTTTCACTAAAGTAAGTTCAGTTTAATTTTAACACTACAGGGATTTAGCTTTGTCTTCATGCTGAGAGGTGGTTCACTTTGTTTACATTGTTTATTAATGTGCTTCTGATGAGTGAGGGTGATGAAATTGAAAATGTAATGTAAAAGCAATGATAACTCCTGGAGGTGCCGATATAATGAACTGCCTGTGTGGAGCAGGAAGTACATCTTCTAAACCTATGCCCAGACAATCATGCGATATACATGTTACTAGCAGGCAGATACTTTCACACAGCAGGCTTTTTTGTTTTCCCTATTTGAGGCAAATGCTTAGATTTAATACTAGTCACATCAAAATTTGTCTTTTTGACCATGCCTCTACCCCTCGGATTTGTAAGTATCTCCAGGGCAACGTAACAATTTAACAACTATTTCAGTTTTAGTGAAGTAACAGTGTTTACTTCAATTACCTGAAACTAAGGAGGGTAAAATGAAGTTGCTACAACATAATGAGTCATTGAGGAAAAAACATGCAAGGTAAAACACAGAATTATGGAAAAATCGCTGAAGTACTATCTTCAGAGCAAATCGAAGGCTGAATTTACTGAGCAACAGCACAGCCACAATAGAACTCATCAAAGCCTGAGTTTTGGTGGATCTGTGTTTTGTAGATAAGCTTTTCATATACAGTATGTCATGCCAGACCATAAAGGGAAAAATTTATGTTATAACCTTTACCTCAGTGAAAGCATGTATTTGCTTCTGTGCGGCTTAGGGGTCCACTGCCCCCTCCCTCCAAGCTGTAGAATTTTCGTGTTGTTAAGACCTTGTTCAAATTTGGTTGATATTGGCTAACTCACTAAAGTTACTTGAGGAGATGGACAAATTGGCAATGCAATTACATAAAACCACTTTGCCCCACAAAACCAGACCCCAATTTGTATGTAATTTTTATAGGCACATTTTAGCAGACCACTTTCAGCTCCTGGTTTTCCCAGTGTATCTTACCAGGTGCTCATGTGCTTGTAGGACCAAAAACCACTTTCTAAAACAGTCACCTGACTTTCCCTCTTTGGAGACAAAAATAAAACCAAACCTGATCTGATTTTTCCTTTTGCTTTTTTTGCTTACACACACATAATTCAACTGAAGTTAGAGCTGTATCAATGTAAAATTGAAGTTAGGCTCCTGTAAACGATGGAAGAATTTATCTTAAAGTAACAATTAAGAACATGAAACAAAATTCTCTCACGGCAACTACTGTGTTTTGATATTTCACATCATGAACCCAACTAATTTCAAATGGGCAAAACAATGCAGTGTGTTTCCATAGAAACATGCTTGATGAGGATGTATACTAAATAGTGGTCTGAGCAAACAAGACTGCATTGCAGAAATGTGGCTTTAAAATACATTTCAAAGACAAATGAAAAAGATTTTAAAAACAGGACCTTGTTTCACCATTTTGTTTCAAACATTAACAAATTCAATAAAACACACAGATAACAAGATCCTCAACCAAATGCTAATGTGCTTATTAGTAACATAAGGGTGAAGCAGCTTGTCAGCATAAATCTTACAAATATAAATTTGTAAGCAGCTAGATCATTCTGCTCTGGAATTGGCTTAAAAAAATTAGAATTGTATTTGTTTCTAAAAAAATCCATCTGGAATTGACTAAGATAAGTTTCAGATATGGAATTGTAAATATTGTCTATAGCAGTTTAAGGTACTTTCAGTCAAGACGCTCTTACACTCTAGAAGCTAGTTTTTATGTAACTGTAACTTAATTATTTGAGTTAACTCTGCAAAATGGCAGARTATATAGAAAATCTAACCCCTTTGAGAGATGTTATCAAAAACTCTAAACACTGGCCTAATCTTTGCTCTTATTAAAAGCAAAAGGAAATTTGTCTTTCATTTATTTAGTCCTTGAACCTCAATATTGTTCAAAGAAAACAGTAGGAAACTGTAGCTGATGAGGTCTTCTCCTTATATATCAAGAAAAATCTTGACACTAAACCAGTATTTATCTAATAGCATATGATCCACAAGAACTTTAAAGTACAGTCTTATTTTAATATATCTCTGAAACATAAATAACATTCAGCATATTTCTAGAAGCTTTATAACAGTCATGGATTTTTTTCCTGCAACTAAGTACTGCACACATTTTTGCATGAGTTGTTATGTGTATATGCACACATACACAAATGTAGTGAAAAATAATTCCATATTAAACATTAGCTGCACTCAAGCCACTGCATGTACAACCAGTATTGAAGCATGAGAACATATTATTCCCTAATATATACATAGTAATACAAACTGAGAAATAGGTGAAGAGCTAATAGCAGACAGTTACATATAGAATATATAATAGTTACATGCTATAGGACTACTTCTTTGTGTCCATTCTTTAGGATTGCACTTACAGATAAATTGCAACCTTCTTTAGCAAATTAAAGCAAGAACAGGAAAATCTAATGAGATTAAAATGCACTAATAAATTTTACCTACAAGGCTAGAGATCAGTGGTAGACTAATTTTTTTTATTATTTCTTATAGAGCATTCAATCATATTAGCTGTACAGAACATCGCAAATTGCATCAATTAAAGATAAACAGATTAAAAACTTCGTAACTAGTTAACAATCAGGATATAATTTATCAGTATTTTACATTAGTGAGTCCCTTACTTGACATAGAAATAAATAAGTACATACCCTGATCCAAAATCTCTTCCTCTTCTTTTTTGGCCTGCTGCAGCAAAGAACTTTTATCAGTATCCTTGATTTCTGAAAAACGGATTTAGGATATGATGTTAACCTCTGCATGTGAATGGAATTGAGTATCTTCCTACAGGGGAAAAAAAGCCCTTCTGGAATGAACATTTGGCATTTTTATCTATCTATAGTAGTTGTACCAAACAGTGCAACAGTACAACAAGTGGAATTAAAAATTACTATTTGTACTTTGCTACACAGACATACCAGTCAGATTACTTCTGGATAATGCTGCTGGTGCAACTTACATGCCTACTAGTGTTCAATATAAACATTTGATTCCTTCCATAACAAGGCAGTGGGATCCAGAAAACTATGGAAATGTTATGATTTAACTTTGTAGGAAATAGAAGATAAAGCAAGTATTAAGAAACTATTAATGTAAAGTACTGATATTTGGCATAGAAAAGAGGTCAATCTTTTGGGTACACAGCTCATATAGCTATAAAAATATGTTGGAAATTGAAAGACGACACTAGGAAGAAATGGACAAAAGACTATGGCAGACATTTCCACCAAAACCAAAAGCAGAATCCCGTGATGGTCTACAATTAGCGATTTGAATTTTATTCAGAATTGCATTTCCTTTTAATGAAAATTTAGCATATCAAAGCAACACAGACAAACACATCAGTGAGCATAAAAAGACTTGAATAAAATGGATTACAAGTGTTTTTCACCTTCATGATGTCCATGCGTCATCTTTAGCATATCAGACTTGACTGGAATAGGAATATTTGCCTCCTGTGGTATATTTCTGAACATCTCAGGGTTTGCATTCTGTGTGCAGGTCATATACGAGACAGCATGCTTGGCTTCCATATAGTACATAATGTAAAAATTACACATTTCATCATTGGCTGTTCCCCTACACAACATAGAAAAGATGTAGCAGTTAGGAAAAAATGAGCTGAATATAGCTGTTATTCAATTCATCTRACTTGTTTAACAGAATATTAAAAAGCTGCAATGAAATGTTTAGAAGTCCCACACTAAAATATTTAATAGCTTCATTGCAGTGAATATCAAAAGTTTCTTTCAGTTTATACCAGAGAATACCAGTTTGCACAAACTCCCCAGGTATCTCAGAAATTTCTGACAATTTGGTTTTGATTCTACAGAAAATTGCATCAACTATTTAAACTGCTCTTCTTTGTTGTTTCCCCAGTATACTCCTCATAGACTCCAGTGTGTCATCAGCTATGCGCATGTTSTGATGAAATAAGACAGAACTGTATCATTCATTACGTCACCATTCATATACTTCTCTGTCAATCTGGGGCAAACCTAATTTAAAATCATTGCAAATAACATCTATATTTCATTTCAGCAGCTATCTTTTATGACAGTTTTTTTCCCCCCATGTTCAAGTGCATCCATTTATTGGCCAATCACACTGGTTCTAATGTAGCAAAACTTAATTTCATTACATATTAAGACACCATAAATATCTCTTAAAGAGAAGATAGCACTGCCATCTTGAGAATAACTCGATCACAAGCTTCTGTAAGGAAAACATGAGTGCAAGAGGAATGATTAAACACAAGCCAAATTCAGTTCTTTGATAAATGTTGTGCATGTACTTGAAACAGAAGTACTCTTCTGTACTGCTACATATCCTGTCTTCAACAGAAAAAGCAGCTGGTACGAGAAAGAATTTTTTCTGAAAAATATTACTTTGTGAAGCAGACAATACAGGGCCTCTTTGGAACTGTGATCTGTTTCTGTTTTTTTTCCTCTGCCATATAGGTTGGTATCTTTTATTTATAGCTACAATCCTGACAATGGAATAAGCTAGGACTTATAAAGAAAGGTTCACAAAATAAAGGGTTTTACATTAAGATTTTTTAATTAGCTTTCACAATTAACCAGTGAGCCCACACTCATAAAAAGATACGGGGGTGGCCTGTTAGCTGTTTGCAAAAGACATCACTGCTGACTTTTCCAGCAGCATCCTGCAGCATTCATTTATTCACCATAGCAACAATAATGACACCAGCCGGAGGGGAGACAGGGGGAACATGGGAGAAGAGACTGTTTCAAAAGGGGAATTGGTATTTTTCCATGCATTGAAAATTCAGCATCCCTTGGAGACCACAAAAATCAGACTCTGACTTGGCAAGCTCTGCTTAAGCTTTTAGAAAGCATTAACTTCACTGTTGGACTCCCAATATCTGTCACTATAATTGCCTCCTCTTTAAAACTCCAGTAGAAAAGGGGATGTGGAACCCACATGAACTCTGGTTCACCTGAAACATGTTACTGTGTCTAAACATTTTAAAGTTAATAATTTTAAACATTTACAGTTTGGAAAAAAAAAAAAAAAAAAGAAAAATACTCTGTCAACAACAGTTTTAATAAATTCACAGAAAACCCAGAATCCTTCCATTAGATATTTGAACTCCTGAGAAACCCTGTTTCGTGAACAAGTTTAATGAGTAGAAATGCTGACGCACAAGTTAAAAAGAAATAAAATTTTAAAATTCCTGTTAACCACCTTCACACCACTGCCACAGATATCTAGAACTGTATCCAGATCTTCATATATTAACAGTACACAGTGAAGCATAATGAAACAGAGGATTTAGCACTGAAAAGAAAGATAATGCAGTTAAAGAATCTTAAATACTGAATGGGAACGTTTTGCTACAGGCACATAAACTTTCTCTTGAATGGTACAATACCTGTTAAACATATTTCGAAAGGGAAAGATACAGGTTGCACTATTTTCTGTCTGTTAAGAGTTTTAAACAATACATTACAGTGCAACTGGAAGAACAAGCAGCCACCGTGGCCAATAGCACTTTCCTTTACAAAGATATGATCTTTACACTGAATGGGCTCCTGTTCTTTGATATTGCTTAGACTGGTAAGCTATATACTACTTGACACTATATCAACTATAATGTTTACTCTGAAACATCATTAAGTTACCTGTTACAAAAATGCAGTGGCTGCTTGCATGGAGTACTTACTGGTCCGTAGCAAAAATTAGAAGAAATCTTGCTTTATAAATTAGGAATAGTTGATGTCCTTATTTGACAAAGCATAATTCAACCCTTTAATCTGCAAAAGTTTGAGCTTGAGGAGAAATCCAGCTAACTGACATGGACAATTTATGAAACTTTTGAAGAGATGACTCCTGCCTCACCTCTTTACACCAGAGACGTTAAGTCTGCGCTCGTGTAATTACCCTGAATTTGTATGTTGTCAATTGCACAAACAAAATCAGGTTTCACTTCTGAACCTTGGTTTGCCAAACTCTACACATTTAAGAGGCATGCCTCAATATCTAATTTACTTTCTCAGACTAGGAGAGGAAGCAGGATGTAAAAGATTAGTGTGAACCATCGGGGTCATGAGATAATGTAAGATAAAGGAAAGCAGTTAGTGTAACTACAGAAAAACATGAAAAAAACCAAGACCAAATGTGTAAAGAAACAAACAGTACAGTAACGAAGGGATAAAAACAAAACAAGAACATCTATCCTCCCTCCCCAACTTTAATACTAAGTAATAGACTTGGCCAAAAATGACACTTCATTCATATGAAAGGGACTAGTTGACTATCACAGAAATTATTACACAGTTAAGAAAGTATAACATTGAGAATATGTCATGTTTTAACTACAGTTAGCATATATTATGAATGGTTAAGCTTTAATGATCAGCTTTGGGAAGGCGAATGGACAAAGTGAACTCTAAGTTTGTTTAGCCCTGCCTTCTATGTATATTAAAGATAAATCACAACAGGAATTTAAGGTGTTTTTTTCAGCTAGTTTAAGAAAAAACAAAAACACAGACAGAAAATTAAATATAGAGACCGGGAAAGCGAACATGCAGATTTGACGTAATCCTTTTCAGATATGTATTTTTTCACAGTTTTCCTTTCATGTTGGTATTTCCCATTTTTTCAGTGTTTATATTTGGAACTCAAAGGTTCTTTTAATATTTCTTTTGGACTGATGAGTCATTCTGAATGAGAGCAAGACAACTGCAATACCAGGGCAACAATTTCCAAGATTTAAACAACCTTCATTTAATTTATTTTAGCTGTGTATCTTTCCATATACCCAGCATTGTTGTGAATGCATTCCTTTTCATCCATTCATTTCGTATCATGGTGATAATTATTTTCCAAGTATATATACTTCCATATTATGCATCAGTTTTTGTGTAATAGTTTAAATATTTGCTTAAAATGCTTATGCGTTGTTTCTCAGAATTCCTAGGTAGAAATTATGTAATAAAAATGTAAGGGTCTGCTTGTTTCTTTAATTTCTGTTCCTATTACTTCCCCATTGAAAGCATATTAGTACATTGAAAGAAAAGACCGCAACTGTCCTAGGACTGTTTCTTAAACTGTAAGGATTATTCAACAAACAGGAACTACTTTGGGGAATGTTACACAAACATGACAGAAACTTTTAGAACTTGTGAAAAAAAGGTCTACAGTTAAATTAAGGTTTTGTATATATTTTTGTTAGTGTTATGGCTTTTGTAAAAACCTCTTCTCAAACAATTCATTTTGCTTCAGCTGCTACTCATCAGTATTTTAACTACGCACTGAAAGGTGATAAATTTGTGTTGAATCCTTAACCCTCTACTGAGACGCAATCTTAGGGTGCTCAGTGCACTAAAAACCTTGTCCCTTGGGGTGCTGCAGCACATACTTCTAGAATGGAGAGATTTCTGCAGGGTATCTTCATATCTCTACATAAGCAGTAAATTACGGTTCAAAGAACTGAAGCCAGTTGAGAGAATATTCATATTGCGTCTATTTTTACAGTTGTATTTGTCAGCTTGATCTTACAGAGCTCTGTCGTCTTCGGCTGAATAGCATTACTGACAAACACAGTTCAGATTTTCCTATTTATCATTACTAGTCATTTATGTTTCCATTGTTTTTCATAAAAGCCTGCATATTTTTATATTGAAAAAACAGTAACTGGTACATTACTCCAAATTTGCAAGGTTAGATTTTACGATGGGTCAAAATTTATCAGAATTTTATAAGCTTCCATAAATTTTCTTTCTGAAATAATGAAGGGAAATGATGAAGCTTTATTATTTTGTTTTGAACAGTCAGTAACTTCAACTTATTAAAAAATACATTTTTTAGAATTGGTATTCTGAATCCTTCTCTAAGTGCAGAACAGCCCAATATCTGAGTAAGGTGTTTGACAGCGTAGCTTCACCTCCAAAATGTTCTGAACACTTCAGCAAAGTGATTATTCACATAAGTAAAGGCAATGAACATTGTGTAGAGTTAAATCTTTAGCAGACTAGACAGCAAAACAGACCATTCTGGCAGAATTTAAGTTTGTTAGAATTATCTTGGAAGAAGACATGAAACCAATACATTTCTACACATAACCAATACCTTGGAAAAAAATGGTTAGGAAATGGAGCAAATAGAGAAACTTTACCCTATATGTGTCTCTGTAGTTCTGCCTTCACCACTGAACACACATCTGGCTGCTAGGATATCATCATAGCTAACATCTACAGGATGTTCTACTGGATAGAATGCCTGAAAGAGAGGATGAGTCACCATAATTAGTGAAAGTGTCTCAAACATATTTACGTCAATATACACACACACAAGAATGACAGTGCCACACATCTGAAAAGTAATTTCAGAACAGTTTTTGCATCATAATGTAAACATGATAATACTTGGCAGTATTCACTTCCAGTGGCACAACAACATGTACCAGTGGAAACGCTATGATGCAAATCTGTGGGTACATGACTGCCAATTCAGCTTCTCAGTTTTAAATAAAGATAATTAAAATTTACAGTTAGAAATGAAAAAACAACCAACCTGTGGTAGTTGTGGACTCTGTCTACCAATCAATGTCCATTGACCGTTTCTCACTCTGTATCCACTCACTACTTTACCTATAACATAACAATACGTATGTGAACATGAGACAAACTTCTAAAAAAATATGTTGTAGTGTCAGCATTTTTCTGTTAAATATTTGATATTCCTGTGTTGCAATAAACCTCTTACCTAGTCTGTGTGTATGAACTCTGTAGGCAAAAAGGTGCATTGGAAACCTTTTGTAATGGCAGGCAATGTCTGCATCAACCACTGTTAAAATATGATGGCAATAAACAAAGAAAAACACATTATTTATCAGCGAACAGTTACACTACTGTACTTCATTCAGTGTGAAAGCAGTTTAGAAAAGGTATACCTACACTGGACAACAGACAATTTCAAAAGATACTGGATAATATCTTATATTTCTGCAGCGTCTATCTCAAGACATCTGTAAAGAAAAGCTAATAAAATATAGTACAAGTCACTTGAAAATTACCTTCTGTGATGATGTACATATAAAATGGGGCTGAAACTCAGTAGCATTTTTTCCAGCATACACTACTGCTATTTAGCGAAGTAAAGTAATACATTTGCTTACAGACTATGTTGAGGGACACTTAAAATAAACATAGCTATGGTAAATAGTCTATTCAGCAGAAAATTAA
This sequence comes from Phoebastria nigripes, assembly GCA_035582835.1. Taxonomy (NCBI): domain Eukaryota; kingdom Metazoa; phylum Chordata; class Aves; order Procellariiformes; family Diomedeidae; genus Phoebastria; species Phoebastria nigripes. Next base: position 153,407 of record JAYKAV010003325.1, read on the forward strand.
AATAAACTGATATAATTCTAAACTGATACAATTTATAATGAAGGTTTGATTTTAAGACCTTGTAGTTCTAGGCCCAGTCTTAAAGATTTAGGGTTAGATGCAGACTTTGGCAGAGAAGTGCTGTACAATGTCTGCAGGCTAGTACTGCACTGTTAGGTGCAGTAACAGTAGTTAAGGAAGAGCCTACAATGAAATTCCTCTGCCGATGCCTCTCTGAGAGGTATCTGAGGAGTGGCTGCGTTTTTCCTGTTGTAACAAACTCCATGCTTTACTTAAGAACTGCAAATTTGATTGAACATGAGAAGGCAGTTATCAACAGGCATGGAACTGTTTTTATCCCCTTTCCCTTACCCCTCCAGCTGAAAAAGTAAATTTCTGCATTGATCAAATATTTCCAGGGGGGGATCAGTTTGGTATGTTTTCATATTGAAGAGCAAAATATGTTAAGTTTCAATTCAAATTAAAGATTTCAAGTTGCTGAATTCACCGAACAGTTGGGAGTCAGTTGAGCATTTGACGTCTCATGCTATTTAGGCAACTAATTGTAATCGGGACAAATGGTGTTCTCAGATATCTAATTTAAAATTCTGGTATAGCATAGGAAAATGCAAGGTCAGTGTTCAACTTCCTTAAAACACAACATTCCATGCTAGCTTGAAGAAATGATATTGGGACTATCCAAGCTGAGTTTCAGATAAAATCCACTGAGTAGGATTCTGAATAGAAACTGTTTGGAAACTTTCTTTTACCATGTTTTTTCAGCATTTTGACCTTTTAACCAACTAGGAACACAGAAATAATATTTTTAAAGAGCAGCTCCTTACTGGTAGAAATTAATTATTAAAATTCATTTATTAAAACTTAGAAAATCACAAATAGCATGAATGACAAATGCAGATGAAGAAGAGTAAAAAAAAATTTGTTTTTTTTGGGGGGAGGGGAAGAATAAGAAAATAGGTAGGGCTTTTTTGGTAAAATATTAAGACGAAAATAAATCGAAGAAATACTCTTAAGAATCCTAGAAACTTCAGTATTGCACAGATCATTATTGTTTTAGACAACATTGTTTTCTACAACATTGATTGCTTTTGCAGATCTAGTCATTGGAAAATATGATACAATTTTAAAATTGTAACTATTTTTTTCATCATTTGTTTAATTAAGCAATTAATTTGTCCATCTACAATTCAGCAAGTCTGCTAYATTTTCTTCTGCAATGAGTAGTAAAAATAAATCAGATGCTGAAATTATATAATCACTTTGTAGAATTACGACTCACCTTTCTCGCCTGGTGGTATTACAGTGTTCACAGACATCATAAGATACATTCCAGCAATCAAAGGCTGCCTGCAATTCAAAACCCAAGCTCTGCTAAACAAGTCCTTTGTAAAACCCGACTGCAAGTGACACGATATGCAATACCATTTAACACCACTAATTTCTAAATGTTGGATTACGTCTGAAACTGGTCTATGAGAAAGCAGCTGTTACACAGCACTTCCCTTTCCCTCCTTTTTTTCATACCGAGCTACAATTTTTAAAGCATCTTCTACAAAGTATGTGAATTAGGACAAAACGATCATCTACATAATTGCTGTCCTTGTCCCATATTTCTAAATATGAAGCTCTCAAACTGGATTAACTCAGTACTGATAGCACCATTTCATCAAGTTTCTTAGCAGAAATGAAAATTTTTGCCAACAGATGATACATGGCTTCAAAATTCTTAATATTGTGAAGTATGTATTATTTTTATTTCACATGTTTTCAAATGAATCTAAAGAAGGGGTTTCCATGCCTTCTGTTCTGATGAAAAAAATCATAATAGGTAAGTATTTTTAAAGATACTTACTTTTGATGTGTCAGATGTAAAGTTACACCAGAGCAGTCCTTGTGTTTATCTGTACAAATCACAAAACAGTTTAATCATTAGCAACTGAACCCATGTGAAATTATTCCACATTATTAACATTATTCTGCTGTATAAAAAATACCAGAGGACAAAATAAGTTTTAATCTTACTGTTTGCAGTAAAAGTTTCATACTGTGGAAACATTACTCAAATTTGCACAAACTGGAACATCACAGTGCTGCATTTGTAGCAAAATCCTAATATAGAACAAAACTCTGGTGGATGAAAAACTAGCTTCTTTTTTGGCACTAGAAATTGCAGATCTTTATGAACTAGCATCTGGGAGATGAAACAGTATCATTTTTACAATAGCAGAAGGAGTTGGTTTGCTTCAAACAAATTTGTATTTTGACAAAAGTTAGAAAAATGAAAGATTTGTGGAAAAGCAATGATTTTAGCCATTGATAATGAAGCAGCCAGAAATCCTGGTAATAAAGTCAACAGGTGAACTTAAGATACCAATACAGACAGCAGTTCTGTTTAACATTAGATATCCTAGAAGGACAGTAAAAATAGTTAATTCATTTGTTAATGTACTGTATCAGCATTATCTAATATGTTTGACATTTTAATTTAAAGATACTATTGTCTTGATATAGTTGCTCAGTTAGTGATCTGACAGTTCGATCTTTGTTCTTTTTCAAGAAAGTTTCCTTTTCTTATGTTTATACCAAAAATAGCTGTAGTTAGAAGACAGATATAACTCCAAAGCAAGTAAACAGAAAATGCTGAAAAAATACCCTCTAACAGTATATGCTTCAGGTAAGAAATAGAACAGAGTAGCTACGGATCTGCTCACAAGTGCAACTTGGGAGAGATTTTCCTTGCATCAGTAGCTAGATTCCGAACTGAAAAAAGCAGTGCATTTGAACAGAAGAAAGGATAATGACTAGAGTGGGACAAAACAGGGAGACTTTACAGATTAAAAAGTACCAGTTTAGTTTTTCAAACATTAGCTATTTTAGTCACACCACATTTCATTACTAAGGGATAATATTCAGTTTGGTTTTTACCACCATTGATACTAGAACTTTCAATATGTTCACAAAGTAGACAGTCACTATTTTTACAAAATGTATAAATTAGTACATATGTTATGCAAGTGAAGAAGTTGCTAACCCAATTTCACTAGGTTCTCATAATGCTTATCATCATGGCATCTGAGAAGTCTTAGTTTCTCCAGCTCTGTGTGTCCCAACAAACACTTCTGTATTTAAAAATCTGTATCAGTAAATCACAGTGGTACCTTTACAAGTAACAACAAAAAAGAAAAGTCTTCTCTGTATACACAAAAGAAAAATTAGAACACCAGCTCTTTCACTGAGACTATCCACTACTGTAGTTGCATTGAATGTTTGGAAAGCATGTCTCATGAGAATTTTTGAAACCAAGTGTGATGAATCAGAAGGAAAGCAGCTGAAAATTCAGTTGGTAATCCAGAAACAAAAGCATACCCATTCAATGCAGATGGAATTTCTGACTGTCTGTGTTAAGCTACATGTAATATTGCCTCAAACACAGGAGTTTGGTACCTATATTCTGTATAAAGGATTGAATATGGGTTTGGAAGAGTACTGACAAAGTTCACTTGCAATTACAGTAGAAGTATTTTAAGACTACACACATGCACACAAAAACACAAAGCTAGTTAGCCAGTTACTGCCACTGTATCAACCACATTTTCTCTGTTCTACAAAACAGCCAAAGAAACAATATATTGTAGAAAATAGAGATTTTCAGTATAACAACATACATTCTTATATATCATTTTTATGCAAATATGCATGTTTGTACAGAAAAATAGTAGACACTGAAAAATTAATCTAAACTTTAAGACAAAAATTCTCCAACTTAAAGTACAGTCTTTAAAACACATTTAAAATATAGTCTTCAAATGTTTTTTTTGAAGTTACTTCTTAAAAATTGAAAGAAAAAAAAAAAATTCTTTCCATAAATACATTCACTGCATGGCAAGTCATTCGCAGGGGGTAGCAGAGAGAGAGGTAAAGAAAGAGGAGCAAAGGTTGAAGGAGAGAGAAGGGACAGGACCAAACAAAAGACTAAGTTAGAGTAGATAAGAGAAAAATGACAAAGTCAAGATATGGTCAGCACTGGCTAAAGATGGAAAGAAAAACTGAAGTTACGCCATGCCAGAATAAGCACTAGTTTTCAATCACAGATAACAAACGGTGCTTCCAAATGGCCAAGTCATGAATCCAAAAGCACCAGAAAGACTAAGATATTAGGACAAAAGTAGGGGAATTGTAGGAAAACATTCAAGAGGAAGAGAAATTAAATTCTTTGTCCATGGTTTTAGAAAAAGTTCAAGATATGTATATACTGTTCATCCTCCTCTACTCTTCACTGTAGGAAGCTTCACTTACAATCCTCTATGTTTGCTATAAATGTCTTTGTGAAGTCTCTTTTGCCCCACCTTCCTCATTCCAAACTAAATTTTTTTACTAAATTTTTGGCTATTCATGTAACACGTGATGCTGCAGAACTCAGCTTTAGTTAAGTTTAACACTGTTAGAAACTTTGCACTACATCAATTTTAATGGAAGTTGGGAAATGCTTGCTTCCTCTCAGAACATTTTATTACTTAAAGTAATAAAATTTAAAATTTAAAAATTTAAAATGCAATTGGTAGTTTTGTGTCTCTCATTTTTGCAATTTGCAGTTGAAAACATCACCATCCTGTCTTTTAAGCACTGCTGAAAAACTATCCCAAAACAATAAAACCAAACCTGTCACATGCCAAACACGAGTCATGTTTGAAAAATCTAACCCTTACTATGTCATAGTATCTCTTTTAAAAATAGTATGTTGGGAGGAGCGAAACAACTTGAATATATTTCAGTTTGCCAATATTAAAGTGTTTTCACACTATTTAAATTTTCAGAGTATTGAAAAAATTTTAATTCCGTATTTTCATCTAAATTGAGCAAAATGTTGAAAATGAACTGAAGACAGTGGGAAAGTTATTATTGCTACTATGTAAGGCAATCATATTAATCAGTATCGGGGGAAACATAAATCAACTTCCGGCACAAGAACCTCATCTGGAGTGCTGTGTCAAGAGTAAAATAATGGATGGATACATTGGTCTAGACTTCTAAGAAATTCCTACAGTGCGTTATAATTTTGTCTGTGGTTATATTTAGCCATGACTGAGCTAAATAGTTTTCTAACAACGACAGAGGTATGCTGGAAACACTTCCTTCTCCTTCCCTACAGCTCACCTCCTTGAAACACTCACAAGCTTCTGAACCCTCCACCCAAGAACTCTGACTGCAGTGAGGCCAAGCCGGTTCCTGGTGCAAACTCTTTTCGAGCTTCGCTGTGTGACCTAAGCAAAAATATCCTTAAACAATGCACAAACCAAACAAAATCTTAAAGTCTTCTTTCCAGTCTGTCAGTCCACCTTATCTAACTACTTTGATTTCTTTGTTTCAGCTATTCAGCAAATACGCACTGCTCTGGGACAAAATAGTTACTAGTTACTATTTGCCATGTGGCAAAGAGCGGAAAATGCATTTTTATATACCTCAGAAACAGGTTCAAATCAAAGCCAACTGTCCATGCAGTTTCCAACTCAAATGAAACTAGAAGCTGTGCCTTTTCTGTGGTGTGGAAATACAACACAATCCCATTGAATATTCCCTGCTTTTATTTACCTACGTCAGACAAAATCAATGGTGCATGTTAAAGCCTAACACTGGCTTCAGATTTTAAATACATCATTTGTTTTAAAAATTGTACATGACAACTTTGTAATGGCAATTCCAAGTTTAACTGCCAATAAATGCTTAAATTAGCTAGAAAGAATCACTTATGCTACTTCTGTTAATCATGTTTTCTAGGAGAAATATCTCGAATACTAGAAATACTCACAGTTAGTCATATGAAACACTCATAGCTGAGGAGAAGTCAAATTATCCTAAACAGTAACACTCTCTTTCTGTAGGCTGATTTTGATAAAACTTCAATGCGAGTCTGACAGGCTTCCTACCAGTCTGTCTATCCAGATCTACAATCCTGAACTCTTTAGTTACATGTATGATAATCCGCCACAGAAGTTGAGACTTCTAGGGCTTCCTAGATACATAAAATTCTGTGGTTTTTTATTCAGAGTTAGAGAAATAAACAGTCTTCAAAACCTATTTTCTTTGCACTCTGGGTACCTGGATTATAAATTATAGAACACACTGTTCAAACTATTTGTTCAGTTTCTTCATTGCTTTATTTCTAGTATTTAATAGGAACAGTACAGAACTCATACATGGCTACTAGAATACTTAAAAGCTTTCACTGTAACAGAGTGGTGCTTTTTATGAAGCTCCAAACCCCTTGTTATTTCAAAGTCAGCCCTTTGATTTGTACCAGAATCTCCACGTATGGTCTCAGAATTGGCTTTGCCTCATTAAAGAGAAGAAGTTGGAGCACAACCTCTGAGCAAGGCAATTCCAAAGCTAACGCCCACTGGGAAGTAACTTTGTACAAGTTATATTTAAAAAGACAAAGACATGCAGCACAAAAATGAAGTCTTGGAAGAGAAAGAGACAAATTCAGTATGTTGCACTCAATATTGATACATAATATTTGATAAATAAAAAAACACTAGCTGAATTTGTCTTTTTCATTAGAGTCAAGGTGCTTGCTCTTGCTCATCTGTCACTCATCCAAAATTGATTCAGCAAAATTCTTTTTAAAAGTCTAGAAACATGTAGAATGAAACTCTACCTTTACTCAGTTTGTGAAAAACAAAATGCAAGCACAGACTCCCCAATGCCATTTTCACAACTTACTTTCCAAATAGAAAAGAAACAAACAATTGTTGATCCTGGTCCGGTATAAATTTTTTAACAAATAAATACCTTGGAAAGGTCATAGATGACTGATTTGCTGAAAGGATATAATACTATATAATAGACATTAATATCTGGGAATATGCAAAATTAGTTTTATTCAAGATACCAATGTTAAGCCTTCTGGTTATCAARGAGCAGCAGACTGAATCCAGTGTTCAAATAAGACCAGAACTCAAATGACAACTTACAATTCACATGCTTATGAAGAAAACAGTTATTTTTAGGACATCTATCAGCTTAGTGGCAAAAATTAATTACTTTCCCCAACAACAACAAAAAAACCCCAACCAAAACCCCACACTAAGAACCCCACACACCCCTCACAAAAGCAGGTACGTCTGTGATATTGTATGTAATGTGGGTAACATGATTCTTGTAGGGAATGATAGCAGGAAGAAATAAATCTATTCTCAGTGAAGAAGTGGGGGTTAGGAGAAAGAGCTGAGAACACAAACATTGTGCGTGCCTTGTGCAAGAAAAGAGAGGGAACAAGAAAGGGACTGAGAAAGCAGCCAAAGTTGAACAAAAATTAAAGAATTCCCCAAAAGTTTGCTCCAAGCATACTGACAAAAATTATTAATTGCTTCAAACAATGCAACAGTTACACACATAGAAAATTATAGAATGTGATTACCTTTCATACAGAACAAGTTAAAAGAGATTATTATTGATAACTTTTAATTACTGTGATTCTTGGGGATAAGGTCTATATTCTCACCTGTGCTGGAAAGGACTAAGATAATAGTATGGCAGGTTAGAAACAACATTAGTCTTTTTTATAGGGAGGGCAGGAAAAACCAAATTCTAGGGATTGGGAAAAAAAAGCCCACATTTTTAAAAATCAGATCTGAAGGCACTTATATGGAAGAATAAATATGAACAGTGTGACAACTGCATTCCATATCCCTACAGGCCAAACTGAAAGTTGACTGGATGCCTTTATAGATCCAAAGATGGTTAGATTTACTTTTATTTGAATCTGAACCTTAAACATGAATATATAAAAAAGACAGACAAATTTCTGACAACTTTTTACTTGTTACATAACTGTATCTACTATCAACCATAACTCCAAAGCAAAATAATTTTTGCTTTTGCAATATAAAAAGTGAACAAAGTCAAATAGAGCAATTGCTATTTTTCTAAAATGGCTCTTTGCACATTCCCCCCTGTTTTTCTGTAGAATTTACTTTTGGTTTTCCAGCTTATTTTTTAATTATGTGTATTTTAGACAAGATACAATAAACTTTATTTTGATATCTGAGCATAAAGTGCGTATCTAAATATGAATACTTAGCTCTGGATTATAGCTAAGAAGGTAGGGAAAGCATATTTAGTTTAATAACTGGTTAATGAAATGAAGAAATATCCTTTTTACAAATAGTTGAAAATGAGAGTTGATAAATTTTAACTACGACATTTTTTCCTCCAAAATTGATAGAAAGTAGAATTGTGTGCCAATACATAAATAATTACTACCTCAAGCCAAATATTTTATTTTTGCAATGGCTTGTAAGTCAGAAAATTAAACTCTGAACAGTGCTTCTGAATCTTTGATGTGCTACTGAAAGCATAACAAGTTAACTGAGTATATTTCATCATTTGTCCTCTATTCTGAGTTGCAACAACTGCATGCGCTTACATACAAACTGTAAAGACTATATTCTTATACTTTGACAAGCCACAGTTATCAACAGACATCTCATTCATACAAAAAAGCTCCCTTTAGGTCATTCCTGAAGTTTAAAAATAACTGTAAAACTAGTTAAAGGTTATGCATTGAATATCCTTGAACACCACAATCAAGGTTTAGGACATTTAAATTATTATTAGATTTAAATTATATTTTTCTCTACTGGAATTTTCACCGGCAGACTACATTAAAAACATTTTTTTCCCTCACAAAAATGGCAGAAAAGGTAGATTATTTTTTACTTGAAAAATAAGATATAAGACAATCAAGTAAAAGGCACTGAAATAAAGCAGAGGGCATTCTGTCATACCCTTTAACTGTTGAAACAGCACATGACACTAGTATCGTCTCCTAAATTATAGTCCTATCAGTTCACACTTCTTAAACTTTTATAATTTTGCAGGCTTGTATCTATGACATTGATTATTCTAAGTCCTGCACAGATATTCTAGGCAAAAAATAAGGAAGTCTCCTGCAGCGGGGGTGTTGGTGTAAAATTAAGTTTTAACTTCAGGTGCTAACTTATTTCACTATAGTTTCTCTAAGTGGGCAAGGGGATTTTTTGAGTAGAAGCTTTGACTACCAAGTTAATTTACTAATAAAAATTTCTGAACACATCCTCAACTAACGTGCGATGGAGGTTACTGATCTCATTTGTTTCTTTTTTTTTTAGTAACTGCATACACATAAATTATACTTAAGAGTGAAAATGAACAGTGACAACTCTCACTGTCCCCAAGCAATAATGAAGAGCAGGCACTCAACTAACATGCTCTCTTTAGAGGTTTGTAACTTTAATTATTCATGATTTTAGCAGGCAAAGAATCTCATGGGCTGAACAGGTCCATCTGAACTGTCTCATGAAAATCAATTCTTTCAACTTCAGTTGTGCATATTTGCATATGTGCTCCATTTAAACAGTGCTGGCACACTCAGTTCATTCCTTCCTCCTCCTCCTCAGTTAGCATTATTGCCATTGTGCTATATTGTATCTTCATGTCATGGTAGAAACCATACCTTCAATTTCAGACAGTGCTGCTGAAAAATCTAGATGAGTATTGCCCAAACCTTGCCAGAGGTATACAGAAGAGAGTGCATGGCACTGGGAAGCTGCCAACTACAGGGTAACTTCTCTGTTCAAAACCAAGTACAACCTGTGGATCATTTACCATGGTACCACAGAAGGATTCAGAGGCCATGGGCGTAGCCCAAACTACTGGTATAATGCATATTCCTCCCTTAATTTTTTGCTATTATTCAGCTTATGTCCCCTTTCTTCTTTCAAGTCCAACATTTTGATTATCACTTAGCCCACAAGGATCTTCACACTCTCATTTAAATCCCATGCAGTAATGTATCACAGCTGAGTTCCAACAGAATGACAACCCACAGGGTTTTTTTCTTGAAGGCCAGAGAGGCCCTAACCCAAAAACTCCACACGGCACATGATTCACAGAGTAAAAGTAAGAATTCATGCATCTCAAAGGTATCAGAACAAGGCATTTCCGGTCTAAAGAACGAAATACAACATGAAATAGAAATTAAAAAAAAGTTAATCAATCTTGTCCCAAAAAATCTCAGCTCACCAATATCTCAATGTGCATTAATGAAATCCAAATTTCATTAATCCAATCTTATAATGTATGGGCTGGATGAGCAGACAGTGAGGTGGATTGAAAACTGGCTGAATGGTTGGGCCCAGAGAGTGGTGATTAGTGGTACAAAGTCTAGTCGGAGGACGGCAACTAGCGGTGTACCCCAGGGGTCAGTACTGGGTCCAGTCCTGTTCAACACCTTCATTAATGAGCTAGATGATGGGGTAGAGTGCTCTCTCAGCAAGTTTGCTGATGACACCAAACTGGGAGGAGTGGCTCATATGCCAGAGGGTCATGCTGTCATCCAGAGGGACCTCAACAGGCTGGAGAAATGGGCTGACTGGAACCACATGCAATTCAACAAGGGGAAGGAAGTACGAAGTCCTGCACCTGGGGAGGGACAACCCCAGCCACCAGTACATGCTGGGGGACACCCAGCTGGAAAGCAGCTTGGCAGAAAAGGTCCTGGGGGTCCTCATGGACACCAAATTGAACATGAGCCAGCAATGTGCCCTTGCTGCAAAGAAGGCTAATGGTATCCTCGGCTGCATTAACCAAAGTGTTGTCAGCAGGTCAAAGGAGGTGATCCCTCCCCTCTATTCAGCACTGGGAGGCCACATCTGGAGTACTGTGTCCAGCTCTGGGCTTCCCAGTACAAGAGAGACGTGGACGTACTGCAGAGAGTCCAAGGAAGGGCCACGAAGATGATGGAGCATCCCTCCTACGAGGAAAGGCTGAGAGAACTGGGACTGTTCAGCCTGGAGAAGAGAAGGATTCAGGGGGATCTTATTCATGTACAAAAATACCTGAAGGGAGGGTGCAAAGAGGATGAAGCCAGGTTCTTTTCAGTGGTGCCCAGTGACAGGGCCAGGGGCAATGGGCACAAACTGAAACTGAACATCAGGAAACGTTTACACTGTGAAGATGACTGAGCACTGGCATAGGTTGCCCAGAGAGCTTGTGGAGTCTCCATCCTTGGAGATATCCAAAAGCCACCTGGACGTGGTCCTGGGCAACTGGCTGCAGGTGGCCCTGCTTAAGCAGGGAGGGGATGGACCAGATGTAATATAATAATGTAAATATTTTTGATGGTGTAATTGATAAAACTTACAGAACAAATTTCCAAAATACTTACCTCTAAATGCACTAATATCCCCATAGTGTACCTGGAGCACAAAAAATCTGCCACCTGTTTCTCCTCCAACTCTGAATCCAACACCTAAGAGAAGGAAAATGCATTGTTTTCAGAAACAATGAATTTAAGATGGTTCACCACTGCTGACCTTATCTAAAAATACAAATCACTGTAATGGCTTGGAGTGAAGGGGTAGAAAATTTCACTGAGACACCAGTGAAGAAAACATTGTCCTGAAAACTGGGAAAACCACCATCACAACACATGTTCCCAAACAGACTAAGAAGGTAGGACCATAACTTAGTTATTCATGAACTTAGGCAGATAATTCTCTCAATCCAAGAATATGAATACAGATTTTATACATATATACAACTATATATTAAAAAAAAAAAAAAAAAAAAANAAAAAAAAAAAAAAAAAAAAAAAATCACGTTTTGCCATCCTTGCAGGATTTGGTAGAACTTTCATTTCTCATACAACCTGTGAATGATACAAACTGATTAACAGTGACTTACTAAGAACACACTGAGAATGAAACGATAAAAACATCTGCAGTGAAATATTTTGAGATGTAAATTAATATTGTATGCAGAAAAAAATCTTGTGGAAATTACGAAGCTATATTACTTGCTCACAGAATTAAGCACAGACACAGAAGAAAATGGAGGAATTTGAAATAATTTCAAATAATGAAATTGCAAAATATCACCATCACCAAAAGGGATTTCTCTAAACCGATTCTACAATGAATACTCTTCAAAAGAAGCAGAGAAAGCAATCTCTTCCTATTCGGCCAGTGAATCCCACTAGATTAAACACTGACCACGGCAAAGCCTACTTATAAATGGGACTGCAGCCTCTCTGTGCACAAATGTAACATCATTATGACCCCCTGCCCGGAACCTTGTATTTATGGACAGCTTAGACACAAGAAAATTATTACTAGCTGGGGTTTAACAGCAAAGCAAATACCAGGCTTCCATAGAATCCTCCAAGCAACATTTTTTTTAACTTGACATTCTGATAACCAAATCAAATAACATTCGTGCTGATAAGTGTGTAAACGGATTATTAAAAATAAACCTCTTCATGATACTGTGCACTGCTCCTGGTTATGAAAAGAGGCAGTAAAGGATAAAAGAAAAAATTTTTAGAATTCAAGGTATTTTCAGACTGAGGCTATATAGATGGTAGATATTTCTAGGACCTTTAGTGGTTATTAGAAAGAACCACTTCTCCTTGTCTTCCAGACATACCACTCCAAGTAGCTTAAAAAATTTTGATTGAATTCAGCAAAGTCATCTATCATATAAAAAAATGGGTATATAAACACGTTGCTCAACCGCATCAGCGCATTAAGAAATGAAAAGCACATAAAATTGTCAAGTATACTTAAGACACAGAAAAAATTCAATGTTTAGATTGAATTTGTTTGTGCTTTCCCAAACACACAAAAATATTTTAATGCAGTTTGTGTGCTACTGAAAGATATATAAATAATGCCTTTCCAATAACATATAGTAGGAAATGCAAGATTAATGCTACATAAAAATAAAGCATTACATTATGTCCGTTATCTCTCCCTTAGCCTTTTTTCCCCTTACTGAAACCCGTAATGTTATAGTAAACAGGATGACAAAAATGCCCCAGTACAATAGCTAGCATAATATATTCATAGTTTATGAGGTTGATGTTTATACAGTTTCCATCAACTAAACATAATAAAAATATCACAGAAGGTTCCTAGATAGCCAGGTGCGTACTTCCACATCCTCTTCTCTCCCTTGCCCCTGTACACAGGAACTTCACATTAAAGGCACAATACCTTTGGGTAGCCTGGTGGGTGGAGCATTTCTTGCCCAAGCATACAAAATGTTAGATTTGTCTTTGCATGTTCCTTCATCACAGTCCCTAAAAATATGAGGAAAGAAAACAAAAAGGAATATAATTTTTTAACTTTGAAATCAGAAAAGGGCAGGTGAATTACATGCAAACCCACTAATTTTAAGATCTATGAAGATGTTTTTGGATGTATTTTGATTAAACACAGTTCTTTTAATGTAGACTGCTTTCCTGGATATCATCAGATCCTCCATCTTTTTTCTTCCTCCCTCTGCCTTAAGATAGTGTTAGGCAAACAGGGCCAAAACCATAGACAGTTCTGATAGTCCCTGCCAGCCTAGTAGCCAGTGATGAAAAAAATAAAGGAACCTTTTGTGAGAACAAACCGTATGAAAATTTGTAGCACTATTAGCTCAAGTGCCACAAAATGACAATGGCTGCCACATTTACACTGAGGGACAAGACTTGTGCACAAAGCAGAAAAACCCCCACAAGTCATCAAAGCTTTAAGTCAAAATTGATATTTAAAATTCATTTTAAAATCATTGACAAAAAAAGGTGACAGGAAGCTGTATATGAACCAACAGGTAGGAGGCACTTATGCTCTTCCCTGTACTTAATGCAAGCTCACTGCTTTAAGTTAATTTTTATTCCACTGCAAAATTTCTTGTTTTTCATAAACAGAAAAATCACACACACCAAAAAAACCCAACCAACCAAACCAACAAAAAAAACAACCCAAGGGGAAAAAAAAAAGAAAAAAGTGTTTGCCAAGTTACAGACCACAAACAGGTCACAAATACTTACAATAACTAAGCGCTAACACCTTGCAGTTGACAGCAAGGGTGGAGTGTGAAAGACTCCTAAGGACTGTTAAACTCTAAATACCGTTAATCTGCAAGAACTGATAAACTCGGGGCACAGACACTACCAAATCTGTGAAAGGCCAATCAGACACAGTTGTGCGGACAGCACAGTGTACCTGGACCACATCCAAGAGGGCGCTGACTGCTATATGTGGGTGTAGGCTACAGGATGATACACACAGATAAACAAACAAGGGACACTGAGGGGCTTTCCAAACACCCACCTAGAAGCCACTTCTCCCTCTCAATCCTCTGTAAGGGAAAAGGGTTATTTACAGAGTGTATTTGTACCTTCTCCAGTGGCAAAGCATCACGTCACTGAGCACAGAGTGTAGAAGTCATTCCACAGGTGCAGGATACACAAGTATGACTTTCAGAAAGCCTCAACCTGAAACTATTCAGACTACATCAACTGATCCAAGCCAGATGAAATAAAGGTTGATACCTATGCCAAGGTTTCAATCCAAAACAAAATGGTACAGCCCCTTCTCTGTTTATTACTGCTGGTAAAATGAGACCTGGGAAAATGTTTATGTACACATAAAGCACGGTTTCAGTCACCTTAAATACTGGGGAAAACAGTCTCACACAGTGTGAGGAAGAGCATAAAAGCATAAAAGACCAGGAATTTTAGCGGATGCAGGCTCAGTAATGTTTCTGTTGAGGATGCCTGAGCCATATGTGCCACCTCTCAGAACAAATGACGATGATGCTTTCCAGGCTGCTCTCCCAGGGATAACCAGTTCTTCCAGTGCATAGGGAAAACCACCTCAGCGGGACATTACACGTTTCTGTGATCCCAGAGAGCCTTACTGGAACATAGCTGCTGTGTTTTCTTCTGACAGAAAGCATTGCCATAATCATCAGATTACCAAGAGAAAAGGGAACATGCCACTTCTTCCTTTTCATTAATTTTGCTCATAACACACACTTCTAGATCTTCACAACTACTAGTTTGGTCATCTCCCCCTTCAAACATGCCCCAATGSACAAGCAAAACTTATTTCAGGATAAATGAAATGTTTCATAACTAACGATTCATACAGCTGCAGGTAAAAGCTGCGCAGCTTTCAACTGCCATAATCTAAAAAAAACCAAAAGACTTCAGGGATCTAAGCAGGTATTGACCTGCACAGTTTGGAAATGTGTTGAAGAGATTGGTTAGGAGGAACAACAGCAGAAACCACAAGCACAGTCGCAGCTTCGCCACCACACTCCGGGCCAGCTAGCCTTCGTTTATACCACAGCTTATTTTTTAGGACCATATTAGCTAGGTAAAAAAACTACATAGGCTGTTCCAAACTTTCCTCTTGAGACACTGGCCAATGGAGGGGGAAGACTGCAGGGGAGAAAGATGAAATACACACATTGCTCTTTCATTATTCTTAAAAAGTGTTCAACCCTCTCATTTAGCCATCAATGCTGATCTTGACACATCAAGTTTTCAGAAAAAAACAAACCCAGAGGAGATTACAAAGAAGAGTTAAGATAACTGATGAACAGACTTAAAAGCAAGAAGCTAGGTAGAAAGTATAAATTTACAAACAAATAAAAAAAATTAACCAATCACTGAAATCCATAGCTTCTTTACATGCAAAAAGTCATGAGATTCTGAACAGAATGAGTAGCACAGAATACCTTAAAAATAGACTATAACTGCGTAGTATACAGTATTGTACTAACAACTGATTTTGACTGTGGACAAAATTTGAGGGGGAGGGGAGTAGGGGAGGGCATGGAAATAGAGCTTACTAACTGCTTCTCAGGTCTTTGTTTTTTGCAAACTCTCCTGGACTTTCAAAATGCATTCTCCTCAATCTTGGGTAAGCTCTGGAGCTGGTTTTTTTAACGGCACTGGGTTTTCGTCTGATTACCTACACTGAAAGCAAAATATTTCACTATGTCAGCAAGACCAGTACTTGGCTATCCTTTTAGGATATTTGCATTGTTTAGGAAAACAAAGAACTTTTATTTCTTTCTCTATTACACTCTACTCCTTGATTCTAAGAAAGACTTGTAAAAAAAGATAATTGAGGTGACTGAGTAAGAAAAATGACCATTTTTAGTTCTTGAGCTGAATGATGCAGACATTCTGGGACAGTGACAACAGTAAGAAACTACACTCAAATATATAAATCTTTATACTGTTCCCACTCTCCCCTAAGCAGTGAAATACAAGTATTTCACTGAACCAGTCTTGACATCTTTTGCAACCTTTACTGAACTATTGATGTCAAAAGCTTCCAAAACCATGCTCTCCTGCCAACAGAAGCAGCTAGTCTGACAGAGGAATTACTGGGTGGTGATCTACAACCTGTGCTTATAGATTTGTTTAGATTAGATAACTATTTAAAGTTGACCTGCCTGATCTCTAAATAAAGGCTCTGCCTATGAATCATCTCATTCATGGGAGTTCATTTCAGTGTTAGCTTTGATGCAGCACAAGACCTGTGTTACCAGGAGACTCAGAAGTTCTGAATAATTCAACATTTTCTTTTAAATCATTCAAGTGTATTCTTGATTATCTATGGAGAATCTGAACTTTTGATGAATCAGCTCAGGCATGTTACTTCAATTTCAGCACAGTTTATCAGCTCAGGCAAAACTTCTTGTCATAGTGGCTGAACTGTTTTTTGGGCCAACTATGATCAACAAGCAGAAGCAGTTACACCTTTTTTGGTGCACTGAGCAAAAGCCGAGCAAATGCTGAGCAAATGAGCCCTGGGAGCCTACTTTATTTCTGTGGAAGGGCCTGAGTATTTCAAGAAGGGAGAAACACCTGTGCACCTCCTTAGCGTTTATTCAGATAAAGATTCTACCATGTTGCAGTGAACGTGTCACTCTGCAGAGCCAGCGCAGGTCCCACACCATTAGTCAGCCTTTCAGAAGGCCAGGGGCATTTGCATGAATAGCATCAAGTCACCAGAAAAGCCAGCGGGCCAGAGTGGTGTCACAGATTTTGGCTCAGCGCTGCTATGGTCACAGGGCAGCTAATCCCAGTAGAGTTATTTGGATGCTGTATCTTCCCGTCTCCCATTCCTCCACACTCAAAACTGGCCGGAATAAAACTTCACACCTCAGGGAAATGAATTTTGTCCTTGCATTCTGAATGTTCCTAAAGGACTGTTTTTCCATAATACACCTAGTCCACATCATGATGGCATGAAAGACAGCTCTTGACTTGATATGTTTTAATGTTCTTACAACTGATTACAAACCATCTGACTAATGTTGCCCAGAATTTTGATGAAGAAATTACAATAAAGCAAAAAATCAATGTGGTATGCCTTAATTGAATAAAAACTGGCTATGTAAAAATGTTGACCATGTAAACAGTAAAGGAAGGATCCTTGCTAAACAGGTCTTATAGTGGTGTCCTCAAATGTCAGTTCTCAAACAACCACTCTTTCCCCTAGTAGATGGAAGAGCAGGTGAAGTCATCACTTAGTAGTCTGCAGGTAACAAAAAAGAATAACAAATAACAAAACAAAATAAAAAATAACGAAGACATCTCATCACTAATACACAGTCATCAGAATTACTTTAACAAAACTGATTCGAGGGGTTGGAAGCCTCTAGTGAATTTAAACTAGTAGGAAAACACTTGCTTTTAAATTATACGTACTCTCTGCAATGACTTACAAAAATGTGCAACAGTTTCTACACATCTGAACATTTAAATGAACATATTTACAACATAGACATTTATAGATATACACATATATAGGTATACACACACGTGTATGTCTATACACATACATACTACATTAATTATATACACGCATGGATACATAGCGAACAGGCATTTATATAAGCTTATTTAAGTGTGTCAAACAGGCATAAATGCAGATGTCTAAAGCCTGTTTTATGTAGAACAGCTGTGATTGTCTTTCTAGCCTTGCAGATAGCCATGGGCAGAGGAAGATGAAATGTTGCAAACTGTTGCAACAACAGGGATGTGAAATGATGAGACTGAATGAAGAGTTTTTGTTTTCAGAATGTAAAGCAAATACTACACCTCAGAAACTACACCCAAAAAAATAGCAAGATTTAATCAAAACCTGCATATGAAAAATTGGAAATATCAGATTTAAATACAACACAAATTACCTGTTTCATCATTTGACAGGTAGCTGTTAAGTACAGCAATCAAGAACAAAAGCAACATTAGCTGCCACACTGCTCAGACTGCCACTGGTGAGTTTTCTGCTGGGCAATCCTTCTCTGGGAAGAGCGATGATACAGCCAGGGAGCTCAAACTACCTGAAGCCTAGTCTCAAGCCTAGGATTTGAGTCTGATTCAGCTTTGAAGAACTTTATGACTTCCCAGCTTTTGATCCATCTCTTCATATCTGAAAGCTCAAGAACCAAACATTTCACCTACATCTTCAGAACATCAGCTAGATGTTCTTAGGCATCATCTCATGACTTCATCTCAACACAAGCACCTGATCAACCTATAACAATATAATTCTATCACATACGGATTATTTCAAGGCTCTAATAAAACTACTTCCAGACATATGAAAACAAAACAAACTACAGGTACAATCTACTCAGTTTTAAATAGGACACTCAAGATGTAAACTGGTTTTAAAAGGCCACAACGGGAACAGTTTTATGCTGGTATATTTTACACACTAAACTATWCAAAAAGTATATTCTAACACATAAGATACAATAAAAAGAACGCAGGAAAGCTGCCTGCTGGGAAAAGAAATCAATAGAAATTCTGTGATTTCATAGTTTTACTTTTGTATGGCCTTCTCAAGCATCTGCTTTTCTTGCAAGACAAGATTACAACATTTTCAATATTAGAACTGTTGGTTGATAGGTAGAAGGGAGATAAAACTTCTGATGAAAGTTTGTTGTATGTTCAAAATATTAATCAAATCAACTCCCCAAAACATGTAGAGATTATTCAAAATGCGAAATTCATATTTTTTGTGGGAAATATATTATACTATACTATTAGCTCTAAATTCCAGCTCTAATTACCTTTTTGGTAAACATGTAAAAGATAAATTGTGATTACACAACTCTATCAGAAAATCTATATTTAAATTGTTCCACAGATCAGAATAAGTCATATAAGCTTTGCAGTGTCAGCAAAACTACCTTATCTGCTCTCTCTTGAAAGCCTGGAGAAAACTTGCAAAATTACTGGACAGACCATTAATTTCCACCCACCTTCACACTGTCTTCACTTTGGCTCCCCATACCTGTTTTAGTTGCACTGAGAGCTTCCCTCTGCCCTCACTGCTTAGGCATTTTGAAAGGCAAGTCAACTACCAAACCACCTGACAGAGAGAATCTTCTTCAGCTTACCCTTTACTCAATTTCCTTCTGGACACCTGATACAATACTTCTTCATACACAGAAAAGCAGCCAGCTATAGAGGAAGCCTAGATTTCTTGGTATCCAATGGCACCCTGCCCACTATAGCTCCTGCCTCCTCCTCAGAGACAGTCAATTAGTCATGAAGAATCAGAAAACACGTCTTTTTTCTCCACCTTACAGGGGAGTTAGTTAAACAAAACACTTCAAGTGTGGAAAGACTGGAATATTATACATTTCTTCTTCCTTCCAAATTTTTCTACTTTTCCAAGAAATTGTGACACTGGAAAGGTTTATGTGGAAGCAATTAACACAAGAAAAGTTACGTACAATAACAAAAGCAAGTTGCCACTCTTACCAGTAATTTTCAGTAGAAGAGGGTTCATTACATCCAAAGAGTAACATGTGATGGACAGTGTCCATGCTGGCATGAGGCTTAAAGTCAACTGAAAAACAAAATGATAAAACAAATAAGCTATCCTTACTCTCACCATAAGTTACATAAGGAAGAGCATTTTGTGCCATTTTTTCTCTAGAAATACTAGAAACAAGGCATGTAGGTCCCCACTCATTTATTTATCTTCTGCATTCCACTTACAAGCTTTCCTTAAATTCCCATTCAATAGCCTATCTCCCAAGCTAAAACACTGTACCTCACTTAGTCATTAAGAAAAAGAAATTCCAAGTTCCCACTCAAAACTGCTGTATTTTTCCCCAAAAGTTAAATATGACACTTAGTAAACACATTAATGTATCCCAAACCACAAAATTTTACTATAACCAGTCTAATTTCAATTTAGCTTTGAAATTTGCACTTATGATTTAATAATACTTTCCTACTTGTTTTGTACTTCTTCATCAAAAATACAAACAAAGAGTAAGTTACAGTTAGGAGCAACTAACATCTTATGCATTAGTTCAAGTGGTATCTTCTTCCAGTATTCCACCCAGTTTACATTTTTGCAGCATCTTTCTTGGGACAACAGTTCCAAGAAGGGATTATGATTTATCCTCACTAACATGTCAAACCCTTTGGAATGGAAAACAAGATTTGTTTAAAGTCAGCACAATCTCATTGCCCAAATATTTCTCATTATTAGAAACTTAGATGAAAGTGAATGTTCAGCACTCAAATGTCTGTTCTTTACCCCATGCCACAAACAAAACACTGATTTTGTTTCTCAACTGTTTGTGATCCTATTTAGTACAGGAAAAAGCTTAGCAACATCACAATGTAGTAATATTGACCATGAATGTACAATGATGGCATTTCTAGAAATAAAGCAAGCTACATTGTGTAACTTCCACTGTTACTACTGAAATGATGTGTCAGATGCAGCGAATGCAATGGAATTTTTCTTCACATAAGACGAGAAGGACTTTGGAGGGTTTTTAACCTTATTCTACAGTAGAAATTCCAAAACCAAGACACTCCAGCCCTTACATGTACATAGACGCTAAGGAGCCTTCAAGTAAGTGTCTTTTAGCTCTCGTAAGAGTCTTAACATGGGCAGATGGTGAAGCTGCAAACCACTGAAACACTATTCTGCTCCCGAAGTTTGCAGATTTATCTGCACTCTGAACTCAGTATTTTAACATATGGGTGAGGCAGCGTTCCTGAAGTGAATGATGATGTGGATTATTGTCCCCAGCTTCTAACCCTATTTTTGGAGCTGAGGTCTGTTGTGAGGAAAAACAGCCAAAAGGCATGCAAGTCAAATTCTAGCTTGAAGATATAAGGCATGTAGTCAGGTTGTAAGGAGATGAGCATGCCAGAGCTGAGGGCTTGGTTTGGGAAGTAAGAGATGCACCCACACGCCTTGGGAAGGTACGCTGAATACCACACATGAATTCAGAAGCGCTAAACTTGCCAGCATGATTAAAGTCCAAAGACTACATAACATCTGTTTTTCCTGCAAGCAAATCCTACTCATTCCATAGCTAAAAAACTAATCTGCATTACAGAAAGACCTTTTGTTTCGACGTTTTTATCAGTAACAATTAGTAGTGAAATTATGGTTAACTCTCACATGGGACAGACAATGTGTCATTTTATGTGAACTTCCTACCTTAGTTTTCAGGTGTTTCAGGTGTTTTAAGCTGCCGTTACCAATTTAAGTGAGAGATTAAATTTCTGAAGGAGTTTATAAGCAGTTCACAAATGTGAAATTTAATGAACTTTATTGCCGAACTTGATACCTGTACAAAATGTACTGTAAGTAACACCTAGAGGGACAGCCTTCAATAAAGGTAAAATTAAAAGTTAGGCCTCTTGTCTGCTAAAGCCACCACCTGTTCTGCTGGTTAATACTGTCTCACTGTTTCTTTTTACCCCTCTCGCGTCTTGTGTATTTACTCTAATGAGTGCGTCGGGAAGTCTTTTATTCCCTCTGCACAGCGCCCATTACAATGACATTCTAGTGCATGGACGGGACTTTTAAGCACTATTATAAAACTTATTACAAATAGCTTACTAAATACTACTCTTACTTATAGAAAATAACGCACCACAGTTAAAAAAGCGAAATTAGATTTCTGCATGAGCCACTTGTATACACTATTTTAGCTCACATATCTCATCATGGCTTCTGAAGAAAGAGTTGAAAAACCTCTCAGTCTGCCTGTGAGCTTGAGAGCTTTGTAAAGTCGGTTACTCTGTTCCTGCATAGTTATTTTCTTAGCAGCACACTCAGGCTTATACCAGTCTTTCAAACAGAGGGTCAAAAAAAAGCCATTTAAAAAATCCTATGTTGTAAAAGCTGTACAAATTAGCATGAGATTCAAGCCAAATGCAGTACCTGTCACTACCAAAGGCTTAAGAAATATCAGACAAAAGCCTTATATTCCTAGCTGACAGCCTCCACATTTTACAATAATGAACAGAAGATTACTCAATAGTTAAATATTTTTTATGCATGGAGAAGTGCTACAAAATGAGTACTAAAATAACAGTAACAGTTTTGGTATATATACTAAATCTGAATAAAGTCTGACTTACTTTCCTGACCAAGTACTACTTTGAATTATGAACTCCGGAAGAAACAAGAATGAAGAGAACATGACATCAATTTAACCTTAACAGTGTCTACTTCAGCTATGTATTTAAAAAATTCATTTCTAAGAAGTTCACCTTTACAAATAACAATGATATAAAGCTGATACCCTTTTTTTTTAAAAAAATTGCTGTCTTTTCTATAATGGAATTAACTTTAAAGAAATTTATCAACATATCCGTGTCCACAGTTTGGCAGGTTAGGGAGACATTACAGGCCTTCAATACAGTGAAGTCATCATTACTTGGCAATAGGGAAGTTTATATATGCCATACTAGAGTAACAAACCCACATCTAATTATTTCAGTTTGTGTTGCTGAACGTAATAGGCTCCATCTCATTTCTACAGCACAATCTGACAGACGGGGACTTAGCATGAGCCAGTAAGAAAAAGATACATTTATTTACTGGTCACCCATGAACGTAAGGAGGTGAAGATGACAGTCAAATTTCTTGACTGAGTGGCTTGCTGTCAGACAGCTCAGTAGTCAAAAACTGATTTTATCAATGCCTGCACCATTAAAGACTCAATCTAGTTTCTGGTTTGGCTGCTTATTCATAAACTTTAATCAAACATGAGGTGGAAGAAGAAAACCGCTATATGTTTTTAAAATGTAACTAGAATGATACTTTCTTGAAAAATTACATATTAATCTCACTCATTAATATCTTTTACATATTAATCTCACAGCCATTTCATTTCACAGGAGCAAAAGGTATGTTCCTAACATTAACCTAAATGTAAACCAACCAACCCCACAAACAAACAAACATTCCCCATACCCCGGTTTGTCAGCATTTACAGCCTTTTGGGACAGAAAAACAACTGGTTCAAACAGAAATCTCAGCCTTGACAGTCTGACCCTCCGCAAAAGAATACCATACAGGAAACTAACAGCATCTGCAAAAATACACAGATGCATCACTGAAAAAGACCTCTAGGGCAAAACTTGCTGTAGTCCTCCTTCTAGCTGATAACATTTCATAAGTAAGTTTGATCAGCTCCTTCTTTTGATAATGTCTGAGAACTGACTCTGAACAAGTTGGTAAATCCTGGTACAGTATCCTTCCAGCTTTGCAGTACAAAGTTACACCCTTTGTCCCTGTGCAAGCACAACTGTCTGCTGGTTTTAAATCTTCAGGGGAATAGCAAAGCTGAAGTCTGAACTCAAAGTCCTCAAATACAAATTTAATAAAAAATATTGAAAAAAGTTACAGAAAATATTTTCTACTTCCTAACAAATGCAGTACTGCCCTCATACAATGCTAAAAAAGAAGTTCTCTCTTCCAAGGCCCTTATATTTCACCAATATGCAACAAAATTATCCTGCTGCAGGTTCTATAAACAGAAATTCCTCTTCCACACTGTCTTGGAGGAGGGAGGAAAACGGGGTAAAAATAGGAAAACAAAGTAAAAAAGTAATAAGTGATTCTTGGTCAAAGTGTAAGGACACTTGGTCATAAAAGTGTCCTTTTAAAGTGCAAAAGGAAAAAAAAAACACATAAAAGAGAAGGCATTTATCTGGCAGCATTATGTGCAAATAAATTGAACTGGAGGCAAAACATGTAGGTTCTGGTCTCAGCTTTACCACTGCACTGTTTCAGAAACCCAGGTTATTGTTTTAATTCTGTGTATTCACACCTCCTCATGTTGAAGCTCTTCAGAACACACAGTCTTCTCAATACATCACTGAACAGCAACCCAGAGTGACAGTTCACATGTTAGTTTTTAGATGCTTCTATCACAAAGTAAAACAGTAATTAATGAAAGTTAATTACACCATTTATTGGCAATGAAGGCATATTCTGCTTAAACCACAAAAATGTAGACACTATCCTTTCAAAAAGAAGTATTTCATTCTCTGTGTGTCAATCTTCTATACTTACTTAAGCAACACAAAATACATGCATGCAAGTAAGTTAATAACTAGCTTCACAACACTTAACGGTATAACTAGCTTCACAACACTTAACGGTATCAAGAAATATTTAAGGAAAAACTCCACTAAGCATCTAATTTCTTAGATGATGATACCTATTGTAAAAATCTCTTTCCTGAGAAGAAGATTTAATTTGCTATTCAGGTATTTTATAAGATAGGTCAGTTTGCATTCCTTCTATTCTCTACAATTGGGTATGTTTGAGTCTAGTCTTCCCAATGATAAGGTAACTTCTGTTGATTGTGAAGACTCCAATCTGACAACCCATTTCCACTGAAAACACTTTCCCGTGACTTTACTGAAGCAAGATGGAACTGATCACATGCTTAAGATTGACCACATGCCTATCCATTTTGGTGGAAGGGACCAAAGAGAAAAAAAAAGCAGGCAATTTTGTTTTATTTTCAAGGCATCCAAATATAAGAGGTTGTAAACAATGCTATCATGGGAAAACTTTATGTTCACAGAACAAGGTTTGTTTTTTTTTTTTTAATTTACTCATCAAGTTCCTCTTGGCCTTCAAAGCTCCACCTGACAACTAGAATGGTTTTTTTGCCCAGACCTTATACTGCTTTGTAATGACATGTGCTCAAGCACAGTGATCATTGGAAAGGTGACCATCCTATAAAAATCTGGTGAAGAACATGTAAACACCTAAAACCTAAAAGTTTCTCAGTCTTCATAGAAAAAAATGGGTTGCCTTGCATGATTCACATTGAGACTTTGCGTAAATACCACTTTTAAGCAAATTCTTTTAGTAGTCCTTTTAAACATATACACCACTGAAAGAAGTTTATGTGGCTTTAACACATGTAAACACCAAATGACAGAACTAAATGTGCTGCAATCTAATAAAGAATTGAACTATGCAATTTTGCAACTCAGTGAAGCACTAAATAAAAATTGCTTAAGCAGCAGGTTAGTAGTACACCCTTCTATGAATCACTTGAAAGCA
Organism: Phoebastria nigripes; assembly: GCA_035582835.1. Classification (NCBI taxonomy): domain Eukaryota; kingdom Metazoa; phylum Chordata; class Aves; order Procellariiformes; family Diomedeidae; genus Phoebastria; species Phoebastria nigripes. The sequence goes on from JAYKAV010003325.1 coordinate 178,609, forward strand.
GAAGAGTCTATTGCACACTGCACAGCAACTATAGATAATCAGAGGATGAACACTCACTCCCTTCTATGCTCATTTTTCTTTCTGGGGTCAAACTCACAGCCAAAATATGAGGTCAGGTTCTGACTTCTTTACAAAACAGATATACAGAGAAAGCACTGAAGAAAATTCACTCAATTTTTTTAGTTACTGTAATACAACATGAAAATCTAAACACAATATTCTATTTCTGAAGGATTTCCACAAGGAAATCCACATGGAACAACAGTCTTATAATACACTACAACAAAAACTACACAGGTTTCCCACCATATTTATTGTCAATGCAGATATCCTAAAAGGCAACAAAAGAGTAAAGTAAGAAAAAAACAGACGTTTTAACTTCTCATTGTTTTCTTTTATTTCAGTTTATAGCATGTTCTGATAGTGAAACTATCTTCAGCCAAACCAACAAGCCTTCCCTCTACCTGAACATAGGTTCACAAGCAAGGCAAAATGCAATTAAAAGTACCTCAAAGACCTTCTGAACAGATGGTGTTTTGCTGATCTGTATGATCTCAGCATTTGTACACTATCACAGTATTTTCTGCTATTTGTCTGCTATCAGATTCATGCCACAACATTTAAAAAAAAAAAAAAAAAAAAAAAAAAAAAAAAAAAAAAAAAAAAAAAAAAAAAAAAGAGGAGGGAAGAGGGTTTGGTTGATTTTGGTTTTTCCCCCCAGATAAATAAAATCTTACTGCAGCCAACACTGACTGTAAGTGCAAAGGATTTACAGCCTGTACCAGCAAGTAAATAAACAGTCTGCTCACTGGAGCAGAATTAAGTATCCGGCCAGAGACAAAAAGCCAATACTTTACAAATGGGGCTGTTTGGTACTGACTGCCAGAGGCATCTGCATGCAGCTCCTTAACTAATATCACTCATTAATCTCTCCAGATACAGTTTGTTATCCTGACTCTAAGTAGCTCTCTCTAGTTTGTTTCTGCATTAGCCATGATGAATGCATTTTGGAAACTGACAGCCAAAGATTAAGTCAGTATCAGTCAAAGAAAAAAAAAGAAAATGCTGAGGGTCTTCGAAATGGCTTGCTTAGGTTCTTCCAGTCAACCACTACTCACCTACATAGGCTTCATCATCCACCGGCAGGGGTACTGACATGCAGAGGTAGGTATCGGACTATTGAAGACAAAAGAACAGAAATTACCTTTAAATTGGGAATATTTAGAATGAAAAGAATAGAAACAAAGCATCAAAATTCTCTGTACTTTCTGAAGATGAATGTGGGAATACTGAACAAATATATAAAAATTATATACTTATAATTATTTGCAGCGGTTAACAAACACTGCCTTCTCCTCACCCACTAAAAATTTGAAGGGGTAACAGTACCCTCTTGACGTCCAAATAAACAGCATGAATCAATGAGTGTGCTACACAAAGTGAAAAGAATTCCTGAGCTTCTGATTCATTGTGTTCTTGTTATGCATTACTTTCTCAGTATTTACAAACTTACTACAATCTAAGAATCAGCAGCACTTGAGTGGAGGGGGAGGTGCTGATCTCCTCTCTCTSGTGACCAGCGACAGGACACGAGGACATGGAATGAAGCCGCGCCAGGGGAAGTTCAGACTGGACATTAGGAAAAGGTTCTTCACTGAGAGCGTGGTCGGTCACTGGAACAGGCTCCCCAGGCAAGTGGTCACGGCACCAAGCCTGTTAGAGTTCAAGGAGCATCTGCACAACGCTCTTAGTCATATGGCTTAGTTTTAGGTAGTCCTCTGAGGAGCAGGGAGTTGGACTCGATCATCCTTATGGGTCCCTTCCAACTTGAGATATTCTATGATTCTATGACTTCATAGCTAAATAGATTTCTGCCTATAGCAAAATTTCACCCTATTCCAAGATTTATATAACTGGACCACAAAGTGTAAAAGCACTGTGCCATTGTAGCAGCAATCGTAGAAACACACTTATTTTTGATTCATGCACCTAATTCTATTATGATCAATGAAAATATTCTTCCCTGGGCATTCTAACAAATATCACATGTCCTTCAAAACAAAGAAAAAGAACAGAATCAATTAAAAAAGAAACAATTCGATACATGATTTTCTTGCTTAAGCATTGTAAAGGACTAACGTTTTCCTGGAGCAATTGGACGAACAATCTGCACAAGATACAGTGGGCAGAAAACTTATCAAGAATGCTCTCTTCACGATGCTACAGTTGCCTTTGTTACCTAAAAGACTTTTGGTTTGAGTTTAAAACACTGAGCATATAAGCCTTGCAAGTATTGCTGGATTAAAATATGAACCAATTAAAAAGCAAACACAGTAAACTCACAGCAATGGCCACAAACAAAATCCAGGTTTCTCATCTACAAGCACCTTGGATAACTATGAAAGAACTTGCAATATAAAACAAAGTCCTTGAGAACAGTAAAACCTAAATATGGCAATCCTATTGAAAGGAAGGCTCTTGCTTTGTACATCAAAAAAGCAGTCAGTAAACCATTGGAACAGCACAAAATTATATTTTTTAAATGCATGTGAACTACACAAACAAAAAATTAAGTCAGTCTCATCTTTGTCAGCTAGATGAAGGGCAGGTCCTACAAAAGCACCATTTAGAAAAAGCACCACCTGCTTTACTGAGATATTTGGCCAAAGATGATGTAGGATATCTAGATTACTATTGTAAGAAATAAATTCATTGCCATGGTTTATTTACATGTAACTGAGATTAGGCTATAAAGTCAGCAATGTGGCTATTGGGTTGATAGCTGCACTATTAACTATTCTAAACTTTTTTTTCAACTTTTAAGGCTGTTTAAGAAAGGAAAGATGTCAGCTACTGGAATTTCACTACACCTATGAACTCAAAATCTGACAGGACTTTCACTTTCATAATGACTGCACTAAACAGATGAAGGTAAAATTCCTGCTGTGAAAAACTTCAAACTTAATTTAAAAGAAGACACTGCAAATAGGTGTAAACAATTAACTGCAATTGAGAAGGAAGGACAGGTACAATGGTGATAACAATATGTGATTACACAAAGCAGTGATGTGCACAGATAAGAAACCATTTTTGGTGCTTCTGCTAGAAGATGGAAGGATGAACAAAAGTCAGCTGATACAACTGATGTGAATGCCTTTGTGTTCTTTAGTTATATGCATTTACAGAATGAACATATTAAAGCCTTCTAGAAATTGAAAAGGAAATATTCTACCTTTTCTATTTAACCTGGGTTCAGAAGTAGATTTTTTTTAAAAAAACCCTTCATTTAGAACCTTATATGCAAACTTTGAAAGTCAATGGCAGCAATGCTTCACATTGTAGTAGAAATAAACAGTAGATTCTATGTCTGTGAACACAAATTGAATTTAGAAACAGCGTGGACTAAAAATAAGGATGACACGTATTTTTTGAAAGTATCATTTACCCAATTAATAATTAAATCAGTTCAGAAAAGAGTATTAGGACTCATCACAAATGCAATGGCTGAGATTTTATAACTTGTATCATAACATCTACAAAGATTATTGGAAGTCTAGATGTATTAATATTTTTGGCTCTTTCTTTTTTTAATCGAAGACTGTTAACTGGAAATTACAGATGTATTAAAATGGTATTGTGCTACTCATTTGTCTGAGCTGTTGCAGAACTCAGTCGTGCCTCTTTGACTCAGTGTTATAATACATCTACAAGTTGCAACCGTCCCAGTTAAACATCTTTCTTCCATGTTCTTTGTCATCTGTCTTCAATACTGATGCACTCTACATTGTATAGTTCAGAGAAATGCTCTTAGGTAATCTGATGTGCCTTTAGGATTTTAATCCTAAAATAGAGCAAGGTTTTTTAAGAGAAAAAAAAACAAGCAAAAAAAATTAATGAGACCCACTGCTTTGGAGGAGAAACAGGGTGTGGGGGTGGAGAAGAAAGGGAATATTCAAAGTTGTTTACTTTCCATCTGTTTGTTTGTTATTGTTTGTATTGCCTTCCATTAGTCATCTTCAGATTGTCCTCCGAAGTAATCTGAAGTGACTCCATTTCATTAATGAGAGATCCTGGCCAGCAGTTACTTTAGCATGACAAGCCTACAGATGATCAGTACAGGCAAAGCACTGAATTGTTAAAATTCCATACTACTCACGGTGTAGTTTCACATCCCTTACCCCTTCCTACTGTTCCATCCCACTATCCCACATTGTTTTTAAAAAATTTATCTCCTCTTCTTCCCTATCAAAACGTATTTTTCAAAAGCAGAGAAACCAGGAAACAAACCCACAAAATTACCCTAAATACAACCCTTTTCAAAATGCTTCCAATAACTTCTTAAAAGGAAAGAAGCATATTTGAAAAAAAATAAAATTCTAAGATTATCTATGGGTTAAAATTAATTTGACAAATTCATGACACAAAAAACTATCACTATCTATTAAATATGATAGTCTGGACTAAAACTCCAAGCCAGCAACCTCTCATTATTACTGTAAACACAGAGGGTATGTTCTAGTTTTTGCATTACTACTCTCCTATCCTACTTCTTATGGTCTTTCCATAAATAACTCCTATTAGGTATAGTCAGAGAAAAGATCACTTGGCCAAATGGATAACGCAGTCAATCAATGTGGTCATTCTGAAGTCTTTACCATTACGGGCATAAAAACTCGACCCAGCATAGTCATAAGGGTTTTCAATTTTGTTTCTGACATTCAAGCCAGGTTGTATTTAGCTAATAAAATGAGCAAATGAAAAAACAGCTATTGGATTCAACAAAACAGATTCTGGTTGCGTATCTCCAATTGTCAATGTTCCAGCCCTCAAACACAAGAAGAGCAGGAACATCCTGACACTAAAGCATTACAAAAGGCACACTGCAGAATCCACAATAACTCTGCCCTGTTTTCTCTCCCTCACCGTAAGTAGATCTGTGAGCATGAGGGTGTACATTTGAGCTATCTTCAGAAGAAAATTATTATGTAGCCTTCAACTTGTGTAACAAACAAGCAGGGAGAAAAAAAAGTGGGATTGCTCCACTATGCACAACCCCTTCAATAGAGATGTTTCCAAAAAAAGAGAGAAGACGAGACGAATAGAACTTTCAAAGTGCAACAGGCTGCCTTTTGAAAGCAAACTGGGGAGGGGGAAGAGAAAAGCCCCATACTTCTTTAAAGGAAGAATCTTTGTTATTAATAAGGGCAATTACTGACTAACAATTGTATCACTTCTCATAAATCTCTGGTATTGATATTCACTGTGCCAGGGTCCAGATTCATGTAAGTAACTGAATTCCACTTCTTATAGAATTTCACCCTAAGTAATAACCAAGTCATTCACACAACTTTCTCCAGAGTCAGACCAAGTCTTGGGGGATCTTAGGTCAAGATCTCAACTTGGTTGTCGTAGTAATAGTAAAGAAAGAGGTGCCAGTAATTTATGGGTATCCAAATGATCAGACTTCCTTCTTGTTTTATGTATTTTTATCTGGTATGGTATACCCAAGCAAACCGGAGATGAGAAGAAAAGGACTTCAAACTGAGAAACTAAAGTTACGAAATTGAATATGCAGGTATTACAAGTCACTGCTGACCTACTAGTAGAAGCTCAAGGTAAGTCGTTTCAAAAAAAGAAAAAAAAAACCAAACCAACAACAAACTTGCAAAATCCATTAGACAAGAACCCTTCCACACTAACAATATCCCACCAAGTAACATCTTTTACCACTTTTTTGTGCCTTTAGAGATATTTATGAGGTTTCAAGTGTACATTTAAGAACTGGGCCAATGCTGTACCGAAATTAATTTACCAAAGAAAAGTTTGTTCAGCCTCAAGCAGAGTAGTAATTAATTAAAAAACCCAAACAAATTATTATTTATGAACAAAATTACTTGAGATACAGTTTTAATTGCACTATAATTTTTTATCATTATTTCTTATTTGATTTGTAGCAAACACAGATATTCACAGTAGCAAAACTGTGTTACCGGCAGAGTAAACATGTTTACCTGCATTCTTAATAATGCTTTCACAAAATAGCCTTCCATTTGCTTAACAGTATTGGGTTTTGTATCTAAAATTTAGAGTTTTCAAAATGAGCTGATTCCATCCCTTCATGGAAGATAAATCATACTGCTTCCTGTTTAAATAATAAGTCCTAACATACTACTAATTTACTGTGCAGAGGGATAATTTTCTTATAATTACTTAAGTATAAAGAATGATTATAGAATTTTTCCCTCAGAACTGAAAAAGCCCTTCAGTCTTCCTCTCCACAGCTCTTACATGTCCTCCACCCTTCAGCAGCACACCAAAATTGCTCTTTGTGTGACATATTAGTCGCATTTTTCCCTACTGTGCAATTGGAATAATTATTACGAAAACCCTGAGTATTTAAGTACCACAGATATTGTTTCCCCCACTTATGAGAGGTGGTACTGTTCAAAAGCTCCAACAAACATAAACCACATTTATTAACCAAGCTGGAAAACCATTCTACCTCACTGATTTCCAGATTCGTATTGCTTGAAAATATACTTCAGTGCCCCTGTTCATAAGGAGCGCTCTGAACAGTTTCACATGAATGTTCATGTTTGGCACTTGTGCCAAAAGAACACACAAGTTGGGGGCAGATCTGCACAGCTAGCGCACTCCTAAGCCGCATAAGGGGTCGGCTCTCATTGATTCACTCACAAGGCAGCTGCAGCTACAGAAAGGCAATGGGCCCCCCTCAACCCTCCGAAGTCGCTACAAGGCTAGTAACTCATTGGAAAAAAATGCAGAGTTTTTGGCAACCTTTCCCACAGCCTTTACAACACGAGATACACATGAATTGAATTTTATGCAACTAACTTACCAATACAAGGACAGATATTAAACTTGTCTCCAGCCATCTGCAAAACATTCCACCAAGAATTATACCACCTTCACCATTATAAGGTGCTACCTATGCAGATGATACAAAATCATTTGGGGTTTCTTTTCCCGCCTCCTCCTGTTTGGAAATGTGTACATATTTCCTCCGTGAACCAGGTACATATTTCACAGGGTTCAAGCTGTACGTTAGCTGTATGCCCCTACATTAAGGGAATTCAATGATTCCTACAGTAATCATTCCAAAACAACAATGTGAATGCTCATAGTCTAAGTACAACCTTACTGGTAGTACCAAAAATTCATCTCAATTTCAGGGAATATATACAGATGGTTAGACTTCTTGGAATCCAAAGAGATTAACTTTCGGTATCTGTTTTCAACAAGAATTATCTGGGAAGCCGGAGTATCAAGGACTTTGGAAAATAAAATTAAATACGATTGCCTACAGTGATGCTATGGACCAACTCAACTCAGCAGCTGCATATTTCAGAAGCTCCCTTTCTTTTTTGAGCTTGGAGATATTTTTGACTAAACAACCAATGACTCCAGCCCTTCCAGAACAATTCCTACGTTACATGAACCTTCTGATTGTACACCTACCACAGGTCACACTGATCATAAATTGTAAACAAAGAACTGGTTAGTTCCACTAGACATCCTTCTGTTAGCTAGCTGTGACTCTACATAACAAATGTGACTATCATACATGCATACCACCAAAAGAGAAAGAGGCCAGAAGAATTCAGCTTGTGAAGTCTCCTGAAAGTACTAATCTGTGGCCAAACAGTGAATTCAGAATTCATAACAATCCAGTTGAAACAAGTTTTCTTTTCACAAAAAATGCATGACAAAGAAGAGATAGCATAGAACGTACTGGTGTTGCTCTAAAGATACTCTTATGTTCTCTAGAATTTAACTTATTCACATCCTTCTCCAATTTCTGCTCCTCCTCCTTTTTTTTTCTTTTTTTTCTTTTCCTGCCTTTCCCACATAAGTTGTTATGCTTGAGAACTCAGAAACTGCAATTAGTCATAACCAAAATAGTGATACACCTCCAGAAAGCCCTTAATAAAGCATTTTGGAAATTGCACTTGTCCTCTTGCTCTTTCGTTTATTTTGGCATCTTTCATGAATAGAGATAAACTTGCAGATGGACCCTGGAAGAAGAAACCTTTATATCACAGAATCATAGAATATCTCAAGTTGGAAGGGACCCAAAAGGATCATCGAGTCCAACTCCCAACTTACACTCTTATATAAACATCAGTATGGAAAACTTGAACTCACAGCAGATCCATGGTCACTAAACACATATTGGCCCACAATTAGGGCCAAGAGGTGCATGAAGAAGATAGTGAGCTAGTAAGAAGCCACTACAGAAGCATTTCCTCTCTAAAGCAGATTCTTTCCTTCTATGTTCCTTCTGCCACAAAAATGAACTAATGGCACTAGAACTACACAGCTGTTGGTTATCTCCCTCTGTGAACTGCAAGAAAATGAAGATTGTCTTTTCTGCTATTGCTTCTTGCCAAGTATATTGGTGTTTAACTTGTCTAAATGGGAACCGAGTTTCCTGTATAGTTAGTGTGGGACACTGTGGAAGGTGGAAGGGAAATGAGGAGAACGGTGGGTGAGACAGAGAGGGAAATAAAAGCTAGACTTAAAAGTATATAAGGCTAGTTATTGATTATTTTCACTTACCTTTCTAGGAATTAACTTGGCAAGTTGCTTTCTGTTGCTGTCCTCACCTGTCCCTCCCCCAAACCTACACTAGATCGCAGCATTTCAGATTATTGTGTACATAAAGGCTGTTGGCTACAGGTACACATGAATGTGAAAAGTATTATGTCCCCTCTATTAACTATCACAGCCTTTTGTTGTTGGTGTTGGGTTTTGGTTTTCTTTTTTTTAATAGGAATCTGAAGTGACTGACCCTTTCATATGTGTTTCCTAGCTCTTCAACTAATGGCTTCTCAGGCAAAATCAATAAAACGTAATTACAAATATGCACCTGCATGAACTGAGAGTACTTTTCACTCTTTCTGAAAGAGAAGTTTAATATTTTGCTGCAGACAAATAAGATCTAGAAGAAACTATATTTCTGTTTTGCACTCGCTGGAATGACACCACTTGCTCTAAATTACATGTTCCAGAGGGGTGCTCCCCAATAACTGAAAACCTCATTTTCCCTTCAGTATTTTTTGAAAGTGCTATCTGCAACAATGAGTCATCATCTACTGCAGCACAACATCCTGCTCTTTCCAAGCACCTGCAGCCCTCTAAAAAAAACGTAGGGTCTTTTAATGACATATATAATTCCCTGCATTGCCTCGGTGCAAAAAACCCACATTAATCATTGTTTATCTTGCTTAATGAAACTACATGTGAAAACGACAGTAGAATCTCAGACTTCTATGTGAATCTTAAAAATGCTAATGCTAATGTTAAAAATCTTTATTATTGTCCTCATTTTTACTCACTTGGCTCAGTAAAAGATAAGCAACTTCAAACCTGAAAGAGTATACCATTATAACTTGTTTATAGTAGCTTTCCTGGAGTATTTTAAGGGTTTAAAATACTGGGTCAAAAGTATTACCCTTATAAAATGCTTTTTGGTTGTTTTCTCTCAGCTTGCCGAAGTTGCAGCAATGTTCAATTTAATGTAACCAAATTCACTGAGGCATCATCTGAGATTTGGTGTAAACTGCAACTCTAAATAAATGTATGTCTTACTAGCACAGCTGGAAATATTTCACTTCAATAAAACTCATATTCCTTGTTTTAATAAACTTCAGCAGTTCAGCTTATGAAACCAACATTTTACAAATAAAATTAATCAGATGAAAAGATTTTTCTCTCATTTGAGATTACTTTTCTGTTTCCTACTTTTCTCTGGACATACATATATCTATAAAAGTTACCCTGKTTTTTTTGTTCATTTTATGTGAGTGATATGGTAGGCAAGGCTTATAAAAAAACAGAGCAAGTGGCAAAAAGAAAAACTGCATTTCTCTCACCTGCTTAGGCGTCACCCCAGGCATGCGAACATCCAATGCAAAATCTGACAGACCAAGTGAAATCACCGGCCGGTCACTTCCAAGGCATTCACTGGAAAGAGATCTGGTAGTATCTTTATACCTTAAAGAGAAGGAGGAGAGATTTTTAAAAATATTCATTTTTGTTATGTCTTTCTAAAAAGAAGGGTTTTCAGAACTAGCAAAGAAGTTTGACAATGCTGAGTAGCTCCAGGAGTGATCTGGAAATTTCACTCCTTCATGAGCTGAGGAAAACATCTTCGTTATCAAGCACTTACTGAAGTAGTTCCCCTGAGCACTCAGACAGACTAGTTTGGAAAATATTAGCTGAAAATGTAACCTGTCATCTCATCTAAATAACTGTCTGAGGTACATGGATGTACAGATAGAGAATTAATTCACTAGAAAATGTCAAGTACTGTTCATCATTCACGACAGTTTTGGGGTTTTTTTTTAAGACTATGTACCTGATGTATAATTCAATAGAGATTAAATTTAAAGGGAGAAATTTAAAGGGGAAATTTTTAATTCCAACACCACAACATTTATAGCAACTCCTGTTACAAGTAGCAAAGTAAAACAGTAAGTTTCACAACTTCACATGAATATCAAGGTCTGCATTGAATGCAATGTATAAAGAAATTGTAAAAAGATGTAGATCACTGTAAGGAACTAAATGGTAAGACATCTGAAACATGATGCAACATTGATATAAATTTTGAATATGTATATTCATGTATACATAAATATAGAAGTGACACGGTAACTACAGTGCCCAATATACCTCATAAACAGTAAAACACTTTTCTGGAGAGCTAAGAGGCTGCTTCTCTTGTCCACACTACATTAAAGTTTACCTATGCAATTCTGCATTCAAGACCCCCCAAATTTCCCAGGATTGCCCAGTTTTAAGCTAGTTGATGCCTTCTTGTTAAAACATCATTTTATACTGCAAGCTAACTCGAACAGCTGAAATACATTTACTCCCTGTGTAATACAACCGTGGCGTTATCTAAGAAGTTGTATTAATTGTTGTTTTATCATCCTAAACTCACATTTTATAGAGCAACCTATGGATAAAACAAGAGTTTCTGTCTTCAATATGACAGGAGTGCCATTTCAAAATTGCAGAAAGAAAATTCAAAGCAAGTGAGCAAAACCGAACAAATACCATACACATCTTTATCTAGGACATGCTTTTTCATACTTCCATTATATCATAAGTGACAGCATGCATTCAACACATAAAGTCTTCCTGCATAACCCACCTCTTGAAGACAGAAAGTGGGCTTCTGAAACCCAAACAGATGTTTTGAATAACAAGAAACAGTATTAGCAGGTTGTTAACGAGGCCAGCCATGTCCACCCTGCTGTTCCTGGCCTGATTAAGGGAGCAGAAAAAGGGCAGTGCAATTCTATCGGCTGTGATCCTGACAATTAGGCAGCAGCAGCAGCATCAATTCACTACTTCATGATTATGTGCTCTGCAGGCATCCTCCAGCTTCTGACAGACCATCTGTCTCGGAAGGTGATGTGTTGTAAATCAGGAAGGTGGATGATGCTATGTTGTCTTTATTATTAGCTGTAAAAATCTGTTGAAGAATCTTCCCTTGCAGATAGATGACACTGTACTTTCTGTCCACTTAAGGAGCTGAAAAGAAGTAGCACTCCTGATGCTTTCTCCCCAGGTTGTGCAGTTAAATCTGCACGTTACTTATCAGTCAGTATCAACAGTGCCGGAGACTCCAAGTGGCATCACAGAAACCAGTGTCAGTCATCCTTCAGAACCTGTAAAAATAGAAGCAGATAAAGGATGACTAACACATTACAGCATTAGTTCTCAGCAAATCCCTGTTGAGGCATTTTAATACATTAATAAGTTCTTTCACAAGCTTTAGCCCAACCCAGTGAAGATTGCACTAAGTCTGTTGATTCCTCCTTTTCCTCCCCTCCCATCCCTACAGGTTCAGAAACTGACATGTTTCATATTGATACACAAAACACCCTCTCAAACACATTTTACATGATAGGAAAAAATATTAAAACCTACTCAATATGCAAAAGGCAAAGCATGGAGTTTTTCACACGTATAAACACTAGTATAATGTGTTCTACAAGCAGAAAAAAAAAGCCAAACACTGACACAGCAAGAATCAAGGTTTGTAAATTTTATCAACTATCACTAAATGTTTCTGCACATGTTGCAGGCTGGGTGAATATTTTACTTTTAACACAACCTGTAATACACCATTATGTCATTAAGGTATCTGTTTCTTATGTACTTTAGTTACTTTTTATATCCATTTCAGAAAATCGATCCTTACAAATTATTTTCAGAAATCCTGCAACAAGAACTATTGAGATCAGACTGCTTAGTATTAGTTGAATACTTTTCTATCCTTTCATATATTGAGGTTCTATCAGCATAAACAGCTACTCTCCTCATTGCTTTAACTGTTCTTAATTCCCCATTTCAGTTGATGTGATATTTTAATTTCAAAATTTTAAATTTTTTTATAAGTATGCTAGAAAATCACACTGTGTGTTACTGAAGACATACAGTAGTATTTTTATTGAGCATTCCAATTCTGGCAGAAGAAAAGTTCCAAGTCATAAATAAAATAAAAATCTTTAAAATGTATTATGTAGTAATTCTTTTAAGATAAATATTAATAGGAAAAAAACACTCAAACACAACAATCTCCCAGCCCCTGGAGTCAAAATGTTGCTATAAGGATGAAATAGAAAAGAAGGATTCTCAAATAAACACAATTAAAATTTATGTGTTTTATGAAAAATCACTTCCCTCTCAGGGCACATGTACCGAAAAGGCTCCTTATGAAACAAAAGTGTTTATACATAGACTAAGAAGCCATGCTGGCCACTTGCCTGTTGTTTAGCAGCTACACTAGATTTGCACTGAACTATTTTTAAGATTTAAAAACCTAATTACATTAATCATCATTAAACTAGCATATTTTATTCATTGAAGGATGACACAAAAGATTCAGTCACAAACAACTAAAAATAGACTTTGTTTTAGTTTTCAGCTTGCCAAAAACATGCCAAAGCTGTCCAAAATCATTCATGCAAGCAATGATACGAGCCTAATTCTTTTTTTTACGTAAATTTTCATGTCTTCATTTCTGTGATCTAAATCATCTTCATGAGTGAACTGCAAAATATATAAAGGACTGTACTATGACAAAAACCAAAAATCATTTAAAAAAAAAAGACAAGTGTGATATGCTTCACAAAAAGCTAAAACAACTATAAAAACAGAGGGCTTCATTACTTTTACTCTTTAAGGTATAATTATGCAACAGTAAGTATTCAGCATCTTTGTAAGCCACCTGGCTGGAAGTTCTAGTACCTTTTTTATTTGTATTACCCAAGAAATTATGCCTTTATTTTACAGTACCACACTGTAAACACACTTGACAAGCAAGAGCTCTGAAGAACAGAGGCAGGAGGAATACACTGTATTTTAACATACACAGAATTACAACGTTCTGACTTAATTTTTTGGAATCTGAAAAGATATTTTCCAGTGACTAGAAATGAAAACAAATGCTTAATTTTTGCCAGCTTCAAGAAGTCTGAGATTGGTTACACCAAGGCTGTTACAAACATCTACCTGGTATACGAATTAATAAAAGAAAGCTGCTGAGAAACCTGATCATTAATAGTCCCTCCTCATCTGAAATACGAGGGTTTCTTTACAGCAGCTTTCAACTCTCACTGCAGAGTTATGCATGGTAACAGCAAAAATCACCAGAACACACCTTAATGTTACAGAGGAGTATCTGATGATTCATGGCTTTTAGAATGCTGACAACAAGAGAGGGAAAAACAAAAAGAACAATAATCTGGAATTATCTAAAAAAGCAAAGAAATTAAATCTGCAGTGAGATCAATACATGTATGCCTAACATCTGTACATTCTACTTAAAAAATGGGCCAATTTAATCTACAAGCTTTGTTTTTAACTACAGTTTCATCAGCTGGATGGATATGAAATGGATAAAAGTTTAATGCACCTGGTATTTAAGATTAGACCCATGCACAACAAAATTTTACATTTGGGAGAAAAGAAGGGGAAAAAAAAAAGGCAGCACCATTCTGAAAAGATTTCAATGTAATTTTAGATATGATGCAATACACAAGAATACCAGATAACAAGGGAAAAAAGCAAGGATGAGAGATTCAACAATAAGATTACAGAGTTACTTAGGTTCATTATGTGGACATCTTGATACCACTGTTTTGCTTTCAATTTGGGGTAACAGATCCCAAGGGAACAGAAGAAGTGAAAAAAAAGACATAATTAATGACAAAGACTAGAGTAAAAGGAGAGAAGTGGAGATGAAAATTAGATTGGGCAATGTAAGCATGTTATTTTAACCCACATGCCCCACCCAGACAGAGCAGAAAACAATGATATCAAACAAGGGAGTGAAGAAAAACAAAACAGCCAACAGCAACTAGCATGAAGAGATCTTACTGAATAAGCTGAGGGAGAAAAAAAAAGAAAAAAAAAGTGGCCAAGAAGCTGGAAGTCAAAATACAATTCAAAATAGCACGCAAAATAAAGTAACAATATTTCAGTGTGATGTTATACAAATTAAACGGTGAGTCTTTTTGAAGAACAGCAATTAAATGATCAATTTCCAAAAATGAACTACAGAAAAAGAAAGCTCTGTATTAGCCACAAGTTCATAAAGCACATTATAATAATTCCTTGTTCTCAGTTTAGTCACTAGAACATTTCATATACAGTACCAAGTGAACAAGCCACAAACAGAAACCTCACCTTCAACTACCACTACCTTCAAATGGAAAAAAAAAAAGAAGAGGGTCAAAGCTTATGGGGATTGATATGAAAGTCTATCACACGTGATAATTTCTTGTAGTTGAATCTCTTTCTTGTTTCTTATGCATTGAAATCATGGAATTGAGCAAGGATTACTTSAGTTCTGTCTTCAGCTAGAGCAGAGAGTCCACACTTCATCTCAGACAAAACTTTAAGCTTAAGCAACAACTGGGTACACAAACAATAGCCAGTTCAACAAATGAACTGCAGCTAGGCCTCCAGGTTGAAGCACTTCACTTCTAATAACACAGGAAAATCAGTATGTTGTGGGATCAGCTAAGGGATTCATTAATGCACTAAATCCAGCCACTTAACGACACTTTGGTCAAAGATGCACACAAAAAGCGTTTGGCCAGAAGCTGTCAATCTTTTGAGCCTCAACATCAATAAAAACATCTCACAAAACAGTTAGATATCTAGGGGTTGGGAGAGCAGTTATCAGAAACACAGATCTATAATGCTGATGACACCAAACTGGGAGGAGTGGCTCATATGCCAGAGGGTCGTGCTGTCATCCAGAGGGACCTCAACAGGCTGGAGAAATGGGCTGAGAGGGACTTCATGAAGTTCAACAAGGGGAAGGAAGTACGAAGTCCTGCACCTGGGGAGGAACAACAGCCACCAGTACATGGTGGGGGCCACCCAGCTGGAAAGCAGCTTGGCAGAAAAGGCCTTGGGGGTCCTCATGAACACCAGGCTGAACATGAGCCAGCAATGTGCCCTTGCTGCAAAGAAGGCTAATGGTATCCTCAGCTGCATTAACCAAAGTGTTGTCAGCAGGTCAAGGGAGGTGATCCTTCCCCTCTACTCAGCACTGGTGAGGCCACACCTGGAGTACTGTGTCCAGCTCTGGGCTTCCCAGTACAAGAGAGACGTGGACGTACTGCAGAAAGTCCAAGGAAGGGCCACAAAGATGATGAAGGGACTGGAGCATCTCTCCTACGAGGAAAGGCTGAGAGAGCTGGGACTGTTCAGCCTGGAGAAGAGAAGGCTCAGGGGGATCTCATCGATGTATATAAATACCTGAAGGGAGGGTGCAAAGAGCTTGAAGCCAGGTGACAGCTTGTTTAATAATGTTTATCAATGATCTGGATGAGGGGATTTGAGTGCTCCCTCAGTAAGTTTGCAGGTGATACCAAGTTGGGCAGGAGTGTTGATATGCTTGAGGGTAGAAAGGCTCTACAGAGGGATCTGGACAGGCCGGATCGATGGGCCGAGGCCAGCTGTATGAGGTTCAACAAGGCCAAGTGCCGGGTCCTGCACTTGGGTCACAACAACCCCATGCAACGCTACAGGTTTGGGGAAGAGTGGCTGGAAAGCTGCCCAGCAGAAAAAGGACCTGGGGGTGTTGGTWGACAGCCAGCTGAAGATGAGCTGGCAGTGTGCCCAGGTGGCCAAGAAGCCAATAGCATCCTGGCTTGGATCAGAAATAGTGTGGCCAGCAGGAGTAGGGAAGTGATTGTGCCCCTGTACTCGGCACTGGTGAGGCCGCACCTCGAATATTGTGTTCAGTTTTGGGCCCCTCACTACAAGAAGGACATTGAGGTCCTGGAGCACTTCCAGAGAAGGGCAACGAAGCTGGTGAAGGGTCTGGAGAACAAGTCCTGTGAGGAGCGGCTGAGGGAACTGGGACTGTTTAGWSWRGAGGAGGCTGAGGGGAGACCTTATCGCTCTCTACAACTACCTGAAAGGAGGTTGTAGCAAGGTGGGTTTTGATCTCTTCTCCCAAGCAGCAAGTCATAGGATGAGAGGAAAACGGCCTCAAGTTGTGCCAGGGGAGGTTTAGATTGAATATTAGGAAAAATTTCTTCACTGAAAGGGTTATCAGGCATTGGAACAGGCTGCCCAGGGAAGTGGTTGAGTCACCACCCTGGAGGTACATTAAATACCACCATCCCTGGAGGTATTTAAAAGACGTGTAGATGTGGTGCGTAGGGACATGGTTTAGTGGTAGACTTGGTGGTGTTAGGTTTATGATTGGACTCGATGATCTTAAGGCTCTTTTCCAACCTAAATTATCCTATGATTCTATTCTATGACAGGACCAGAGTCAATGGGCACAAACTGAAACACAGGAGTTTCCCTCTGGGCATCAGGAAACACTTTTTCATTGTGAGGGGGACCGAGCAGGCACAGGTTGCCCAGGGAGGTAGTGGAATCTCCATCCTTGGAGATACTTAAGAGCCACCTGGATGTGGTCCTGGGCATCCAGCTTTAGGCGGCCCTGCCTGAGCAGGGATGTTGGACCAGATGACCTCTGGAGGTCCCTTCCAACCTCAACCATTTTGTGAGTCTGTGACAATAAATTCTTTCAACCTTTAAAAATAATATATAAGGCCAGTTCAGTATGTCAATTAAAAGTAGCAAACCAATTTGAGAGAAACAGATGGCAGAACCATGCAAGTTCCAGCATTCTTCATGATATGGAGAAGATAAAAGGCACCAAGGATAGATGATACCAAGGATTTTCCCTTTGGATTGTGGTGGCAGATGATGAAAACTTTCTATTTCCAAACTGATGTCTCTTGGTTACTTTTACAACTCCACTGCCCATACAGGGCAATGAAGGGGTAAGAAAATGCCAGGAAAGCCGAGAAAATTCTCCACAGGTAAGTTGCTTTTACAGCTTAAAATTCTTTGGACACCAATGAAACCATGATTACAGAAAACATAGGGCCTACATAACTTTTAATGTAATGTATGGTCAACCAAATGCAGCCCTATATTCAGACAGTATTTTATTTTTTAAATAAGTATCAAAAATGTCCTGACTTCTGTGTCATGTTTTTTACCAAACTTTTTGGATTAAATAATACATTTATCACCTTAGAAAATTCTTCCTTAAAGCTTTGTTATGTTGTTTGTGGAGAACTGTTTACTTTTCTTGAAGCAATTTTTTTTACACAGTTTTACAGGAAAACGTTTAGAACATGATTATAAATCATCCAAAAACTAAGGAGTTTTTTTTAGAGCAGAAGAAGCTGCTTCAAACTAGACTTCATTGGACTGTTCCTCCAAAAAGAGTTAAAGATAAATTTTCACCATATACCAAACCCATTGTAATTGTAGGCTGCCTTGTATTTTCTCCTCCTCTTGCTCTGCACTGGTTCAGGAAGCTGATGCCCTCTCCTCCGCCCACGCCAGTGGTGTGTTAATTTTCCATCAGATCAACTGGTCAATGTGCCAGCAGGCAGCTGCTGTACTTCTATGACAAAAGAAATGGTGTGAGCGTGCAGCTGGGGTTGGAAAGGAACCCCCTTTTTTGGCAGCAACCCACACTGGATTTGGTGTAATATTAAAGATACTTTTTAAAAATGAGAATTCTAAGTTGTCAAATACAGTTTCCCTCTTGGTTTAATTTAGATTTTACAAATTCATATCTTCTGCTACCAAAACATTTTTCAGATATGGATACCAAAGGAAAATAAGAGAAATATGATTGCTCTTATTGTTGTTTTTATGAACAACCTTTTCTAAAACTTGATCTGCTGAGCATAAGTACAGTGCATATTTTTAAAAGAAATATTTAATGATAAGAAACCTATTGTCCATTCCATCAGAGGAAGCACAGTATTTATACATTGACTAAAGAACTGCGAGTTGAATTGTCTTGTACGTATTACAGCAGTTAAATTGGATGCTTTCTAAGTGGATTTACTCTTTGCATGCTTTCTGAATATATTGATATTGGACAACGTGTATTTCTTTCCTATTTGACTGGAAGTATTAAATGAAAATTTGTATTAAGCAGTGCTTAAAAGGATGGTTTATAAGGGCAACATAGATTATAAAAAAAGCTGAATACCCGAATATCTAAACTTATTTTGAGGGATTTTGCTGACCTGTTAATCATTTATGTGCTCTTTGTTAAATGAAGCATTTTTTATGCGTTTCCTACCGGGAAAGTAAGTTCTACTTACTATCTGAAGACAGGCTATCTGTACCAAGAAAAACAATAAAGCAAAGTCCTTGGAATGCTCTGTCAATTCAGTAGGTATGGAGAATTTTACCTACTAGTCAGCTTTCTTTTGAAATTAATTAAAGCTTTATACAGCAAAGAAGTAGAGGACGAAGAACTGTCATTTAGACTCTGCCTTTCCCTTTTGGAGATCAACAGGTTTGCAACATGACTTGCAGGTTCCTAACTGCTATAAGGAGTGAGAATCATAAACTCTATTACCCAAGCCATAAGCAAACCCTGTTCACTGAACAATAAAGGAAACACTTGAATTGTACTTAGTAGGCAACTCATACAGTAATAGCAGTCATGGAAATCAGAAACAAAAGGACATAAGAAAACAGGTTATAAGATRTGTTTATGCAAAGAAAGAACAAGGACATTATTTCCAGGGGGAATAAGCAAAAAAAGAGTTTATTATCCTCTACTAATTTATAGACTAAATAGGAATTAAAACCAGCCTCAGAATTCTTTTGTGAGCATCAGGAAACGCATGAGGAAAAACAGAAGAACCAAGAGAAGCAAAAAAAGCACAACTCAAGATGTCAGAATCACTGTCAATGCAGGCTCTGAGCTCTGCCCACAGCTGCCGTCCCCAGCGCCTCTGAGATGACCGAAAGGGGCAAGCTTCAAAGCCTAAGCAGACCTGATTTTGTCAGATCAACTTCTAGAATAGTTAATTTTCTGAACAGTGAAAACTCAGTCAAAACAGAAGAAAATCTGTAAGAAAAAAAGATGCAAAAAGGTTTAACTGCTACTTTGGAATGTGATCTTACCAAGCAGCCTTTGCTTAAGACTTGCTTATCTGCCAACAAGTATCTCCCCAGTCACATTTTCTCCCCTTTCCCAAAGTAAATATGACAAATACCACTCCTCAAAACAATGCACACTCAGGTGTGAGACAAATAAATACCTGAAAAAGAAGGAAATTTAATACTACATAATCTAAAGATACATGCTGGTGTGTTTCAGACCAAAATAAAACCAGTTTTGTTAGGAATTCTGGAAACTTAAATCAATTTCCGAATCCCAAGCTAAGATTTTCAAAATGTCATATACAATTCAAGGTAAGATTTTTATTCATTTTCTCCATCATCGTACTGTAAACTATTAGGTATAAACTTGTTTAAGAATGAGGAATTGTACTTCTTTTGATAGAACAGATATATGTAAGCAAACCACCACACAAAATCCTTTCCTGCTCATATTAATATAAATGTGCTTGCATTACTAAAATATTAGAAGATTTCAAGCAGCAATTCACTTTTATAAACTGATTTTTCATTCTTGCACATCCACAGACTAGAAAACCCTGTAGTCAAACATCAGGAAAGTTGCACACCTTTTTGAAAAGTCTAAGAATGAAAGGCTTTTAATTTTTTTTTTCCCCATCATCTTTTAGAACTAAGAATCGTCACAATTTGCTAACTCAATAATAGTTACTAAATTGATAATAAAATCTTTTGTAATTGTGAAACATAAGCTCATGAAACTGCCTGAAGTGCTCCCTACTAAAACAGTAAAATGCAAAACCTCCTTTTCTTCTTGTGGGAGTCACAGACGTTTTTCAGAAGTCTGAAGACCACAGAGAGTATGTGTTAGTTCTCCCATTCTGCATTTTAAGAGCATTCGAAAAGCATTTTATTCACAATAAATCACCTCGTAATCCTTCTGCTTTGACCAGGTATCAAAACAGGTAAAATTCTCTTGTCAAGGAAGATCAACATTTTTCATTGAAAGACAACCTCTTGACAAACTGCTAATTTCACATTGTAAAAATGAACAAGCTGGATGGTACTAATTACTTGCTTAAAAGGGAAAACACATGAGAAGCCTCCACTTTCATTTTAATATCCAGATCACTATCAGTAGCACAATGCAATAAGGATAAAGGTTCACTGAAGTGCCCTTTKTTTTCCCTTTGTTATGCAAAACCAGAAAATACTAAAGGGAGAATGTTTTACAGAGTTACGATTAGCCTCCAAGGATAAAGCAAATGAGAGATCATTTAAAATATTTAAGTTCAATTACACATTACTTATGAACTATGAATTAGTTCTAGACCTACGCATGTTCCTTCACTAAGAAGGACTTGAAATCAGGCTCTCTGAATTCCTTGTGTACAAGTTATATAGTCATACAAGAGCAAAGCACCATTTTTTTCAGTCAAAATGTGTAGAACTTTAATGCGGTGTACTGTTTTTACATGGCAAAGCTTTGGTAGCCGGAGGGCTGCAGGGGTTGCTTCTTTAAGAAGACACCAGAAGCTGCCCCCATGTTGGACAGAGCCAGTTTCAGCTGACTCCAAGATGGACCTGCTGCTACTCCAAGTTGAGCCCATCAGCAATGCTGGTGGTGCCTCTGTGATGACATATTTAAGAAAGGGTAAAAAACACTGCACAGCAGCTGGGACAGAGGAGTGAGAAAATGTGAGAGAAACAGCACTGCAGACATCAAGGTCAGTGAATAAGGAGCGGGAGGAGGTGCTCCAGGCACTGGAGAAGAGATTCCTCTGCAGCGCATGGAGAAGATCACGGTGAAGCAAGTTGTCCCCCTGCAGCCCATGGAGGACCCCACACCGGAGCAGGTGCATGTGCCCTGAAGAAAGCTGCAAGTCCCTGAAGGGCCTGCACTGGAGCAGGTTCCTGGCAGGAGCTGCAGCCCATGGAGAGGAGCCCATGCAGGAGTAGGCTCCTGGCAGGAGCTACAGCCCATGGGGGACCCATGCTGGAGCAGTCCATTCCTGAAGGACTGCACCCTCAAAGAGGACCCACTCTGGAGCAGTTTGTGAAGAACTGCAGCCTGTAAGAAGAACTCATATTGGAGAAGGCCATGAAGACTCTATCCCATGGGAGGGACCCCACGCTGGAAGAGCATGAGGAGGAAGAAGCAGCAGAGAAAGCATTATGAACTGAATGCAACCCCCATTCCCCATCCCCCTGCACTGCTCAGGGGCATGAGATATAAGAGTTAGGAGTGAAGTTGAGCCTGGAAAGAAGGGAGGGGGGTGGGGGGAAGGTGGTTGTAGATTTGTTCTTATTTCTCATTATCCTACTCTGATTTGATTGGCAATAAATTAAATTAATTTCCCCAAATTGAGCTTGTTTTGCCCGTGATGGTAGTTGGCAAGTGTTGTACCTGTCCTTATCTTGACCCATGAGCTTTCCATTGTATTTTTTCTCCCGTGCCTTGTTGATGGAGGGGGAGTGATAGAGGGGCTTGGTGGGCACTTGGTGGCCAGCCAAGGTCAACCCACCACATATGGCTACCAGTCTATTTTAAACTGGTTCATTCTAACCAAAATACATTAGGGAGTGGTTAGGTGAGCAGCTGAACTCACAGAGCACAGACAACAGGCGATGGAGCACAGATGCTGCTCAGACTTCCTGTGAGCACAGCCCTACTATGTTGATGAGATTGTGGAACCATGTGAGTTGCTCACTGTCATCAAACCGGACGTTCCTCTTCTCTCCTCTTTCCTGTCCCCAGCCTAGTTTTCTGTCAGATTAGTGAGTTGAACTGGTTCCCAAAGGTACTGGATGAACATAAGCACTGGAAAAAAGAAAGAAACAGCAGCATGTGGCTAGGAGTGAGGACAGCAGCAGGGGTGGGAACAACTTCTAATGCTAGCAAGTTTCTAGCTCCACTTGGCCATGAAATTGTAATGAACCTTTATGGTGTTTCCTGGTCCTGTACAACATACTTCTGAGTACACTGCAGTGATTACTTCCACATTTCCTATTTGCTTAACACCTGAATAGGATGCTGGAATGTCCTGTCAACCCAAACACTATCTCCCCCTGGAAGAATCCACCTAAATACATTTTCTTCAAGAGGGGCATATGATCAGACAGATGAGATAAAGGGAACTATTTTCAATAAAAGAAAGAAAAGTAGGATTACTGTTATTTGGGAATGTACTTTGAAAATAAGTTAACCTTACTAAATAACAGAAGGTATGGGTGCTAGAAAAAAAAAATAAGAAAAATGCTTGTTATCAGTGAAGTAGAGTTATGTTACAGTTTTGTTATGAGTGGTCAATCTTCTAGCAGAACATTTTATTTGAGAGAAATGTAGGCAGAGGGTTGTTGGCATTCCCTCCCACCCCCCAAAAAAAAATACAGAACATTTTTTTCCTTGAGTTGTACGTAGTAGGACACAGCCTACTACAGCCATTCCAGATTAAAATCTGGAATATTCTCCCACAGATCCAGCCTAAGTGATGTGGTTAAACTGAGATTTACAGCATTGTAGCCTCATAAAAATCACAAGCAACTTCATTTAATGAAAATAATTCAACAGAAGTTCGTTAGAGTTTATTACAAAACTAATGTTGTAGTCTTTCCTTGTTCCAAATGGCTCAGATAACAACACCTCTTAATTAAAGAAAAGATAATGAGAAGAGTGGAAGATGAAAACCAAGTCATTGAATCTAATTTAGTTTAGTGTTAGTTAACAATTGAGCAATATAAGACCCATACTAAAAGCAGATAAATGAATTCTCAACTATTATAGTTCTTTTTATGACAAACTTTTTTCTAGCTGAATATTGTAATTTTTCAGAACTAGTATCCATGAGAGTAAGTAATAATTCTGTAGACATCAAAAAATGCTAAAAATCTCGCATCTCTAGAAAGAGATCTAGATTTTCAATATCACAAAATACAATAATGCTAATACTAAGGTAACTGAACACAGTAAAATAGACCAGTATTTCAGCAGAACAAGTCTTAACATCAAGTGGAATGTTTAAAAAGTAAAAGGCAAGTACAACATAATTGCCTGTGATTACACAGGCACTAGGTTTTTCTATAAAGTTTCCATGTATGTTGAGTATATAGGACATAGATGGATAATCAAGAAGCCCAAGTTTCTTTGCTAGAAGTCACGATTACATATAGGAAAATAAGAGCAGTTCACAGGAGAAAATGGAAGAAAAACAGAGCACACTGGGAAAGGAAAAGTAAAGGAAAAAAAGCAGAAACCAAAACCAATGCGAGAAACAAATGCTGAGAACATACTACAATCTGTACAAAGCGTGAAACCCCATGGCAGAAGTCAGTAGGAGGGACCCCAAAACACAGCAGGCAAGTGTGCTCTGAAGGAAGCTGCAGCCCGTGGAGAGCCCACACCAGAGCAGGCTCCTTGCAGGAGCTGTGGCAGTCCATTCCTGAAGGACTGTACCCCATGGAGAGGACTCATATCAGACCAGTTCTTGAAGGACTATATCCCATGAGAGGGACCCAACATGGGAGCAGGGGCAAGGGCAGGAGTTCATTGCAGTGCTAAACCCTATGGCCTGGTCCAAACGGACAAGGGGTGGAGATTGTAATGGATATACCTTTAAACTGTTGCAACCCATGATTTGAGTTGTATGTTATAGGAAGTACTATAGCAGGAACCACCCAAACCAGTGGAGGACGAGCCTCACACGAGGCAGTTCAAGTGCAGCAGTGACCCTACCTGAGCTGGCTTTGGTGCCCAATAACTCCACACAACACGCCACACCTCTCCTGACCTGAGTGACCACCRTAACAGATGGAGCCCAAAGTCATGGACTAAATGAACTCAATGGACATTTTATGGGCATTTTACAAGGGTGGTCCACAGACTAAGGAAACGGTATCTGCCTATATATCAAAGGACTGGAAGGGGCATATGTGTGGGGTGTGGATAATGAGGATGTACTGGATAGTGTGGGACCTGAGCATGACATAAACAGTATGGAATAAGGGGTGGAGTTTCTACTGGTTTTGGCTGGGACAGAGTTAATTTTCTTCATAGTAGCTAGTATGGGGCTATGTTTTGGATTTGTGACCAAAACAGTACTGAAAACGCTGGGATGTTTTAGCTATTGCTGAGCAGTGCTTACACAGTGTAAAGGCCTTACCTGCTTCTCACACTGCCCCACCAGTGAGCAGGCTGGGAGGGGACACAGCTGGGACAGCTGACCCCAACTGACCAAAGGGATATTCCATACCATATGACGTCATGGTTGGCATATAAAGCTGGGGGAAGAAGGAGGAAAGGGGGGGACATTCGGAGTGATGGCGTTTGTCTTCCCAAGTAACTGTCATGCGTGATGGAGCCCTGCTTTCCTGGAGAAGGCTGAACACCTGCCTGCCAACGGGAAGGAGTGAATGAATTCCTTGTTTTGCTTTGCTTGCACAGCTTTTGCTGTCCCTATTAAACTGTCTTTATCTCAACCCACGAACTTTCTCACTTTTACCCTTACAATTGTCTTCCCCATTCCACTGGGTGGTGGTGAGAGAAGGGCTGGGTGGCGCTGAGCTGCCCACCAGCATTAAACCACAATCAGTTTTCTTATATTTGCTATCTCCGTAACGCAAAACTAGCCAAAAGAGAAATAAGCATGAAGGGGGAAATAAATAATCAGGATTAGTATCTAAACTACTCTGGACATGTTCCCTCCCCTCTACAACCTCCAGCTCCAGGCTCCTGATAAAACTTCCTTATAGAAATGTGCCTTACCCTGGTTCCTAGAGTATGAAGGGGGATTCCAGGACATGTCTGTAAAGCACCTCCTATTCACTCAAGCTTGTTCATTTCCAGAGTAGAGCAAATCAAGTGTTCTTACCTGGAAAATGCTATTCAGCTATACACCAGTAGGACTAGAAAGATGATACATGAAAAAAAATAGGATTTCCCCCCCCCGCCACCCCCAACATCTGAATTTTAGACTCAATCCCCAAATAAATGGGATTACTACCAAAAATATAATATTTGTAGGGGAAAAGGATATGAAATTGGATCTATGCAGGGTTGGGAAAGATAGCTCACTCTTTCTGGATACTGGAATTTAAAAAAAATGTTTTAAAATGTATTTACACAGAAGTAGTTGCTTTCAAAATTTAGGTAGTTCAAATGATGTTTAACCTCCTTTTCCACAAACTGCAGGGGCAGAAAAACCTTTAAATCCAAGACTTACCAGTAACTCTATTGTCTATTTTGGCTCTTGCAACAGCAATGTTTGACTTAGGAGGAAGGACATCTTTACTTCACATTTCTTTTACTTCCTTCACTTGTTCAGACAAAAGTATGTATGAGTAACAGGGAAGACGTGTGTAAATTCTACAGTACCTTCTCCCTCAGCATAAAAAACCCAACTATTTAAACAATTAGTTATCGCACACTTGTGAGATCAATGGCACATGCAATTTTAAAAGCGTACTGACATACCGGTTACTCCTGTTTGTCAGTAACAATAGGTTTTATTCATTCTGAAAATCTTGGTTGACATTAAGAATTTTTTTTTTTTTTTTTTTTTTTAATAGTTAGGACTTGTTGCCAACAGCCATGGGTCATACACATTTTTTCTCTTCCAGAGTCTGTTCAGTAATCTCAAAGATTACAAGTTACCTTAATTTTGGGTTACCTTAACTAAAGCGAATTTCATCATTGTCAGCAATAATTGCAGCATGCAGTTTAAAAGCAGACCTATCGTTCAATGAAATGAACGGAAATCAGATACCTTTGAACACAAGAGAAGGAACAAGAGGCTACTACTAAAGTAAATCTTTCATGCTACAGGTCCTTACAAGTGCCAAAATTAAAGATATACTCTGTCTTTTAAAGATCTGACCTTTGTTAGACAGATGAACTGTGGAAGCTCTATGGAAGAAAAACTTAAAACACTGTACTAGTTTCCTTATTGCAAAAGAAAACATCTTTATAACAAATCTGTTGATGCACACACATTCATTCATTTAAATTATGAACCCTAAAAAAARATTATCATGGCTATCTAATTTCAATTCCTAATGGATAAATGTTAAGAAGCAAGATCTCGCTGTGTGACAGACAACTGCACACATTTGAGAGCAGAGAACTGCAGTAAGCAGAGGGAACAAGTCCAGATCTCACACACACAGCTGTACTGTGCACTCCCGTTCAACAATGTTCAAGTCTGACTTAATTTCACGTATACTTACAATTCAGCTTTAATACATATACACACACACACAAGTTCATAGCACCAATAAAAACAATGAAACAACAATAAAGTTTTAATAAGTTTCACTGTACACAAAAGTTCTTCAGGACTGGGTAGAATCTGATCTCATGTCAGCTTGATTCAGTTTTGGTGTTTATAACATAATTTAAAGCCACATACAAAACACGTATCTTGTATTGTGGCTGCTAGGTCAGTTCAGAAAGATCTGCAAAATCATCTGTTCTCATCCCTAGTACAGCAGTACACTTCGCCCACTCACCTTTGTATTGAACTTAGCAATAGCATTCACTGCGACTACTTTTTTTATCATGTTTTGAATACAAATTTGAATAGGCAGCTGCACGCTTTGTAACAGCTGCACTGGATCACAAAGCCATCTTTTCAGGCAAATATCTCCTGCATCTTAGTTGGGATATCACATACACATATTTTTTCAGTTTATTTGAAATCTTTTTTTTTTTAAGTTTATGTCTGCTAGGGGTTTTTTTGTGTTTTAAARAGAATCTTGCACATAATGTATGAGAACCGTAATACAAGAAGCAATGGCAATAGCTTTGCTTGATACTGCTTTATTGCTATTTTCCACTAAACTCTGACAGATGTGGCTATAAAACTGACCATCACACTGCCCTTCCTATACCACTCTACAAAATCTTAAGCTTTATGTTTTCTGATTTCTGCATGATAGTCATGATTTAAGAATGAGGAAGAATTTTAATCTACTCTAATAAAAAGACGACTAAGGACAAGACTTAGTTTGTCCTTAGGTTAACTAATTTCAACACATTAGTTGCAAAGCATTTCTGGAATACACAGTTTGGACAGAACCTAAGAATTCTGGTTTAATCCCTTCTGAGCCTGTGTATCAGAAAGCAAAAAATTTAAGCTTTGCATTTTACTACAGAAGTTCCCTTGCTAATATCTGCAGACACCTGGCAAGAGAAACCGGAACGTGCTGGGACACAACCAGGCTTTCTTAGCTGTAAAGTACAACCACTGCTTACTGAAAATTGAAGTAAATTAAAATGTACTAGAAATCTCCCTTAGGAAACAACAAAAATTGGTTACTTTTCTTAACCTGAGTACATGTGAATCCCACTGACCTCTGGACTCTCAAATTCTACTACAGGAAAGGAAATGGAAAAAAATTCAAGAGCTGTAACGAAATCTCTTCAGTTTTAAAGAAAGGACTCAGTTCTTCGGCTTAGTATTTGTCTCATTGTTTATGACCACTCTTACAGACCCTATATTGGTATTGCAAGTGATTTCCCCCTCCTCCCTACACTCAATACAACAGTGGTAAATGTGTAGGTAGGTATTTAAATGCAAAGTTGAATCAGTTTTGGGGGGAGGGGAAATTAAAAATAAAACAAATACCTGCTAATTATTTTATGTATTTTGCATTGTTTGCCTTTTTCTTCAGTATGCAATCTCTCTCCTGTCCTATTCCATGTGTCAGGTGATTATTTTGATTCTCTGAAAAGGCAGAAATTAAAAAGGCTGTTTTTATCAGTGACTTGTCATGTCAAAACAGTCTTTCATTAAGCACCATGTAACTGATTTATGCCAGTACACTGCTCTGAATTGCATTTGTCAAGTAACAGCTCCAATGGAAGAAGCAAGTGAGCMAGAACGGACTCGGAAAAACAGAATTTATCAGGAATCAATTCACTATTGGAAGAGGGGACAGGACGGTTTCACAGATGATGGCAACAAATTAAACATCGCAGGAAGCAAGCCTTTAAACACCTTTCAAAGATCAGTTTAACTATAGGCCAGATCTTGAACAAAAAAACCTGTGACTCCTTCCCTAATATTATTCTATTTAGAGATTTCATTTTATKGAACGGAGTTAAGAATAGCCTAGACAATACAGCTTAGGGGCTACAATATATTTTTATGATGCATCTTCATTTGTCCATTTTACCTTTTCCCTGGAATAGTCAACTCTTCTAACTGGACATATTTTATTGTCCTTTGTCAGTATTCAAATACAGAATAAAAGTAGCAAGACAGAAACCTATACTTTCAAGATCTTTTACCAATCTTTCTACTGGTTTATTTAACAATATTCTACCATGTATTTAACAATAGTAACTTAATACAAACAGATAAACCATAAACTACCCTCCTAGGGAAAAAGAGAAAGAGGGATATCTTCAAAGAAGATTGGCCTTTGCTGGAATAGGACGTGAAGAGAAATCCCACAACCTCTCAAAAATAGCAATGATTTAAAAAAACCCCTTGAGCTCCAGATTTCCAAAGTCTTTTATTGTACCCAGTACCAAGCTATTTTGCTACTCCAACAAATTCTAGAAGTAGTAACAAAAAGCTTATTGAGACAGACAACAAAGTATACTTTAATACCATACTTGAAGCAGTGCTGGGACAGACCCAAGAAACTTTGACCCTCAACTCTCTCTCCAAAACAGATTCAACAGAATCAAGAGAAACAGCAAACCATCAAACACTTAAGAAATTTAGGTAAGAATACAATTTTCCCTGTTTGTATATAATTTAGAAAGGTCACAATGTAAGCAAGCTTACTTTTACAGCAGATATTGGTGTTGAGTTAGGCTTTTAGGAAAATACTGAGATTACAAGCTTACAAGGTCAAATACTTCAAAAAAGCAGGGTGTTAGGGGAAGAGCATTTGCTTGCAGACTTAATGTAACTCCTTTTCCCACGTATGCTTTAAAACACAGCCTGTTGTCCAGCTCCTTGAAAGATACGGAATTAAATCAAAACCACACCAGAATCCCATAAATGCAGACGAGTGAATCCTGGTTTTATAGTGCAGAGCAGACTTCAGACAGTGCAAACCCCAGCAGAAAACACACCTCAGGGAAACTGCTTTGTACTTTCAAGCAAAAGCCTACCCTTTGTCCCTCATCCATTCTTCATCAATTCCTTCAAACCTTTCAGAAGATTTCCTAAGGTATACTCCCCAAAGCCACACTTACTGCTGTTCCATGTGTTACAGCATTATTTTCCTAATGATCCAAATAAACTGGCAAATAATACACAACTAGAAAGCAGCCCCATGAATGAAACTTCAAACACAGCACACCTTTGTAAAACAGAATAAAAGTCTAGAAATGAGCAAATTATTTTAATAAGAGGCCTTTAGTATTTACTCTGGTAATTGAACAAAATAGGTATGATTCTGGAAATCCCAGAAAAGAGAAGAGAAGAGAAGAGAAGAGAAGAGAAGAGAAGAGAAGAGAAGAGAAGAGAAGAGAAGAGAAGAGAAGAGAAGAGAAGAGAAGAGAATCCCACAACACTTAAGTTACAGTCTTTACCGTTAAGGGGAATGAATGACAGAGTAATTACAAATTGTATAACGAGTCTATCTTGCAGCAACATATTTAGGTTGAAATTGAATTGTTCACCACACAATAAATTGTCAGTGCACATAGCAACAGTCCAAAACAGTAACCCTTAATATACCAACTCAACTACGAGATGTATGTTGGAGCTGTATTAATACCGCTCTACTAATTTGAAGTAAACAATTCTACATGATGAAAAGGTGGCAGATAAAAGACATGCCAAACCTCTTCCCAAATACAATTAATTCTGAATATTCACCATCTGTCAATCAGGACACCATGCTTTAAAAATAGAGGTAGGAATAAAAGAAACCAGATGATTTCCACCCAACCCCGCCCTCCCCACCCCCRTACTTCTAGAGTATTATATAAATTCAAAGCATAGTTACCTATGACTAAAACCAGCATTTACTACTTGCAAATATCAGACCACAATGTCTGAAGTTAGGAACAACTCATTAGAGACAACCTAAGAATGTTTAATTAGGTAATTGTCCAGCTTTACAAAAGAACTCTAGAGTAAAAGTTCATCTCAGATTCAGGCACAGAGCAGTAATAAAACTATGGCAGGAACAGCAGATAATTGAAAATTAAAGGAGAATAATGGATACAAAGAACCAATTTACATATTTTATTTCAGCATTTCTCCTATTTAGAGGTTGAGTTTTACAGCCTTGGTGATATTGCAAACACCCCGAGAATCTAAAGTTAGAACTTGCTGATAACTAACACCTGAAGTCAGACAAATTACAGATAATGTAGCCACAGATGACTCTTTCCTTTTAGAAGAATACTGTATGCTGAAAATTAATATAAAGTTAGAATTTTAAATACAGAAAAGGAAACCGTATAATTCTTACGCTTACTACCATCAGGTTATAACAGTCAAGATTTGTAACCTGGTTAAGAGAAAGGTTTATGCAGTAGCATTGTGCATCCTTCTGTCAACCCACTCCAAGTTTGTTTGAAATTGGCCAAACTGGAAGTAGCTTCAAAATTCTCCACTATGGCCAATGACGAGGAGAAGAGACGGATTCAGTCCTTTTTCCCACCTTGGGAAGGGCTGCAGCACGGCTCTGCCTGGCCTCCTGCTCAACCCCTTCTGCCGGTTCAGCCCCATGAATACTAAGTCCTGCCTCTCGCACAGGCAGCGGTGAGGGGACAGTCCCAGGAGATCTGGGACTTGGGTGGGGACTTTTTGGGGAAAGGAAAATGAAGGTACAGAGCAGGCAGGCGGGCAATCAAAATGAGAAAGATGTGGTGGTAGGTAAGGGCAGACACAAACTCAGAGGAAGCCAGGGCATGCTGTTCTGCTGTTTATAGCTATAAATTTGGCTTAAAAGTTTTGGACACACGCTAACAAAAAATGAGAGGCATTCACAAAATAGGGACATGAAAGCTGGTGAACAAGCCGCACGTGAACTTTTCCAAAGATCTTCTGCAAAATGTTCAACAGTTTTCAAGTTTTCTGTTGAGCAGCACTGCTGCTCAGTTGAGGTCAACATTTTTTCCCTCGAGAAGAAGGTAATCTGCCTAGAAAGTAGTAATCAAACACCGTAATTTTTTTTCTTCTGTTTTTGCTCCAATTACAGTTAGCTTTAACTGCATCCTGAGGACAGTGTCACAGTCTGACAAAGAAAGGTAGCATTCCTTTACCTGGACATTTACTTGCACTATTTTGCAGGTCTAACCTGTTTAAATTTTAAATAAAATGAGCCATGAGAGGAAAACCATCTAGGCTTTTTTTTTCCTCATCACTTACAGGTTTATTTCAGTTTGTAGTCAGAATGTCTTCAGTCCTATGAATTTTTAATCTCCTACATAAAAATCAGTTTACCCTGATATGCAAGACATTTTTAGACATGGCAGAAATGCCTGGCCTTATGGCCAGAACATGAATTCCTAGCCAAACTGGAACACAGGAAACAGACAAGCACCTGTGGTCGCAAGTCCTAGAGAAGAAGGAAAGAGATCTGCCATGTTTCTGGGCTTGTCAAGAGATGACGGGGACAAACTTTACCAAGATTACGACCAGCTGAGTGCCTTTTAAAAAATAAAATTAAAAACTAATCACAACCCATGAAAGGGTATCAGAGCTACTGCAGACCACTGACTCATCACTGACATATAAAAAACAATGAAGCATCACAAACATTTCTTATTCACCGATGAGATGCCTTTTTTTTTGCACAAGTTTTTCAGTTAGCAAAAAAAGGAAATGCGTAAGATTGACACTCTCCTATTCAAACTAACCAGTATGCAGAAGGAGATTCAAACTGTTTGCACAAATATCGACAAGCCAAGTTTCAGAAAGGCTCGCAATTCCTTTATGCCAGATTCTCCAAGGCAATCATCATATTGAATACTGAATACTCTTAAAAATACAGCCTATAGAGACTAAATCAGCAGAGACATGATTTGGCCACGAGCACAAGTCTAATCCCATGAACTCAGTTGGATTACTCATGAGAAGGCTCACTCATGCACATATGCACTGGAAACCTGGTCACGATCCAGGCTACATAGCCATCACCAGCTGGCAAGCACACAGGTATGTTTGCAGGAATGTTGGAATGATTTTTATGTGTAGTATAACAAACACTATTTTTTCTGGTTTGTATTTTAATAATCAAGTTCCCATAAAGAAAAACTGCTTTGGCACTAGTTCAATTAAAACCTAAGAAAACTACTTTGTTAACAAAATTTGGTACAAAATTGTTATTCTTAATTAATTTTAATTATTAATTAAAATAATTAATTCTTAATTAATTTTAATTAAGATTATGTTTTAATGTTTCATTTTAATGCAGTGGCATGAAACTACAAACCAGAGATAAGAGACTGTCCTTCCAGAATCAGATCTGTGAAGAAACTCATTTGCACATTTGTATTTTGTCTAGTTCAACTACAGAACCTTCACACTAGTTTAGTGAACTTTATGAACCTGTAATAAAAATAGTTTTAGACTAGTAAAGGGAAACACTTTTTAATTAACATATAAATGCTTATTAAGGGCATGTTACTGAACTTTTTGATAATGGAAAAATAGTTGATTGAAAGGTTTCTTACGTATTGCAGTGCTATTAGAAGTTTTTCCAAATGCAACACAGGCTCACCTACTTCCACAAAACAATTTTTCAAAGTAGTACTTTAGCTCCTCCTAGCACGACCTCATCTGTTTCTTTAGCAAGAAGTCCCAAATCCCCCACTCCCCGTTCCCCACCCCACAGGATTGATTTTTCTGACAGAGGGTGAAAGCTACGGGGCGGAAGGGGAGATGGGTCGAGGAGAGAAAAAAGAAAAGTCACTCATATGCTGTATAGAAATAGCAGTAGAAAAGCTAAAAAAAAAAAACAAACAAAAAAACAAAACAAAACAAAAAACAACAGGATTTTTGAACAGAATATTTTTTAGCTTGTAGCATTTTTTACATGTCTACTACTCTGTAAACTACAGTATTTTGTTTTCCTACATTTTGTTCCTCCTGGGACAACAACATGCATTTTTGCAGGGAAAGAAAAAAATCAGTATAGATTTTTCCAAAATGTTCAATTAAAAAATAATATAAAGAGAACTACATACTGAGCTAGTTGCAGCTTTTTTTTTCCCTTCACCTATCTCTTAAGTGGTAAGCAAAACATTATACAGACTTTTAGCGTAAGTTACTTCTAGTTTCAGACACATTTTTACTCAGAAGTAAATTATTCAAACTGAGTCCCAAAAACTGAATACCAAAAGACTTCAGAGATGCAGTAGTTGAAAGGAATCAGATAGAAAAAGATCTCAGAGCAAACTACAAAAATTTCAAAGATTAATTTTTTCAGGTCAGCATTAAAAATTGTTCATACAAACATTTCATTGTCACATTGTAAGTCCTCCTTAACCATTGATAAAATAAAAAGAAACATGACTTTTTAATGTGTTTTGGTGTGAAATATGACAAGAATTTTGTACAACAAAATTTGCTCAGTGTGTTACAATGGAGAAGCAGGTCAGCTATCAGACTTAAGCACAACAACCAGAAAGGTCAGTAGGTACATCAGGTGTTGAGAACAGTTAAAGTTTTTAACACTATTACTATCTCAAGTGAGGAGACACTTGTTTTGACAGTTTAGTACAAGGCAGGTTATTTCACTGACTAGTAAAATAAATTGGTGTAAAATAAAAAAATAAGGTAGTAATTACGATCATGTTTTAAAAAATCTGACCGCACCAGCTAGCCCATAGAAACTGGATAGCCTGAACAACCATCATGGAAAGGGGAGAAAGACTTTAATATTACACATTAATTCTGCTTCTGATACTCTAATGCCTGTACAGAGGCATACAGCTTGGCAGGGAACACGTAACATACTCCAAACTCACCTCTAAGTACAGTGCTTACCTGTCCTTACCCTTTCAAATTAAATTTGTAATTTCCACAATTACAAACATACCATAAATCTGTCATTTTTACCTCAACTGCCTTCTGGCAATACAGACTTGAAATCAAGGTACTAAAGAACATGGCATAATGATGTGAAGATCAAACTCCAAGTCAAAGATGGAAGCCAGGTGACCAAATAACAAAAAGAGACAGTAATTCTGTATTAAACAGTGTAATTGGCATGGCCTTTTTCAGCTGGAATCAAGACATTTTAAGTATTAGAAACGAGGGTGTAACTCATACAGCAGAACGTCCACACCAGCAGGAAGAGAGATTTGTCTTTTCCCCAGGTTCAAATCGCATCCTGTGCTTACCTTCTCTCTTTTTATCCAAGGAGTACTTTCTGACTCTTCTGCAAGATAGGACTGCAGGTCTGACAATGTGCAGCTGTTTTCCAAATAGGCTGTTTGCTCTCATCAAAGACAACAGCCTCAGTGACTCAAATGCTTTTACTTTGTATTTCTGTCTTCCCTTATCCTCCAGAAGTGGGCTTCTATCTTTCAATTCAGACTTTAGCAGTGGGAAGGGATAATATCAATACTTTTGTTATTCAGAGCACTTTTGGTAGGGTTTTGGTAGTATCTGTAAAGCTGTTATATTTCATACATTGCATCAGAAGCAGAATTCTCTTCCCTAGTTTTTAACCAAACCTGTAAAACCTTACTGTCACAAAAATCCAGATGACAAAACTGGTTTTTAGACTGCCTTTCAAATCATCTTCTCAGCAAAATTTTTTGTAACATTAGGGACATCTGTCTTTGTATCAAGACGTAACCTGGCACAGTAATCCATAGAAGTGCCAGTGCACACTGGCAATGTTCGCATTCTTCTGTCTTCTGTCTATAGAGGATCCACCAATGCCATAGCAAACTTAAATTTGGATGTTTTAAGCTAACAAAAAGAAAGTTGGAGTGGGAATTGCTGTGTGATGACAAAATACAAATATGTGCCAGAGATACTAGAGGGTAAGTTGGAAACTGGGACATGGGATACCTCACCGTTGAAACTCCATGGTCTAAACTGCACTTTGTATCCAATGATTAAGGCATTGTAAACTGTTTGCAAACTAAAAATAAGAGTATTGATTTTAGATATACACATTCTTCTGAAAATTAGGCTTGAGAACTCAATGTCAATTTTTTCTTCTTGAAGCTGCATTACTGTAACAGCTACTCATGCCAGCCCAGTAAGCGCTCCCAATTTCCCTTGGTAACACATTTTTACAATCATCTTTGTATGGCTATGTAATGGTTTATTTAAAGTCACATTGTTTGTGAGGCACACAGAATTATCACAGAGCACCGTTTCTCCGCAGTGAATAAATGTCATTTCTGGCTAAAGCCTTCAAGGGAGAAATGGTGTGCTGTATCATCAGCAAAGACCCCACATCTACCACTTTATATAAGAATTAACCACAGCACTTTATTAGATCTTTATAAAACATGTTAATGGTGTTTTTTCAGATAATACTTGAACGCAGATGCGACTCAAACACTTTGGTTGGCATCTCATCAGAAAATTCGATAGTAGACTTTTTTTGTGCACTTGTGTAGGAGAAGTTTAGGAGATGTTTATGTGTGATGTTTACATGATGAAATAAAACTATTCATTAGCAAGATAATACTGACAGTTAGTCAAAATACTGAAAGGAATGGGAAAAAATGGCCATTACCTTGTAAATGGTAACTTTCTCCTATATTATGCCTCTTCCTTCCCACATTCCGTCAAAGTTATTGCCATGGCTGTCTCTGAGCCCAGGGACTGCCAACAGCATCTCCTTTAAGGAGTCATGTGCAGACACCAGAGAGGCACCAACACTAGGGGGTGGCAGGTAAGTGTATAGAAACTTATTACATGTTGTATCAAATGGTTACCTGGTGCAATTTGGGGGGATTTTTCAGTTTTCCAGCATGTAGCAACTGAATGTTCTTATCTTGCCAGCACTCTCTTGCTAATGAACAACCTAAGCTCTTCTTTTTGTAAGGTACTATCCTTAAAACATGATTGCATTCTGCAACCGCTACATGTCACTATTAAACAAAGAAAGACTAAGAAAGATTTTAGTAAGGTTTATAGAGTTTTATGTAGATGGACTCTGTTATTATTGTGAAGGTAAGAGCCACCTTAAAAATATGAAGCTGAAACTGCCAGTTTAAAAATATTAAATAAAAGCAAACAAAAACTAAACAAAAACCACCACAGACATGTTTTGGTATCCTAACCTGCAAACAAACAAGTTGAACTGCAAGATCATTAAAGTTGTATCTATATGGCATTTAAGAAAAGATATAGTAAGCAAGCAAGCATTAACTGGGTCATTGCTTTACAAAGAGTAACCTAATGCATGCTACTTTTTCTTTGAGGTGGGGGGTACAGTATGCAGAGAAGTATCAGTTCCAAAACCTTATTCCTCCCCAATGCAACAGAAGCGATTGCTCTAACAAAACCAGTGATGTTACTCTTCTGTTGAAGACAGCTACACGAATGAAAAAAGCCCCTGCTGGAAAATTAATTGCCTTAAAGTTTGCACACCTTATTTATTCCTTGAGGAAGTTTGCAGAAACACTAAATGAAATTAATACTCACTCATGGAGAAACACAACCATCCTTACCGTTCAATTCCATAGTACCACACCCAGAGGAGACCCATCACAGCATACCTAGAAGTTTAACTCCCAACTTGGGTCTGTATGCACTGCTTGCTTCCTTGCGTAAGCTACCTGAAGCAACAGGAGTGATAAAATTTTTTTTGTAACTGCACAGTAGCGTGCATGCAAGCTCCGCAAGCACCACGAGATGAACTGCAGCAGGCTGCCAGGAGCCCAAGCTGCACAGTTGCACTGGATTTGCATGGGATTTCAATCATAGATAAAGGCTTTATTTATTAGTGCTGTAACTGTACAAAATAAATCAACAAAATCTCACAATGTGTCACATAGCTACAGTTTCGTAACACGCAACCTGCTGACATATAACAAACTATCTGGACCAAGTGGAAAGAAGCAGTTCTGAAGCAGGAGGCACCAGTGGCACTATTACGCCTCCAACTATAGATCTCAGAGAGGCCACAGACTGCTTTATTCTTTACTCGGGCTCCACACTCCTTTTAAAGGCAGTTAAATGAGGAGACAGCTGCAAACAGAGCTTAACTTCTACAGAGTGAAGGAGATGGGCAGTGCAGAGGAAGAGCACGAAGGCAGAATAAAGGTGGCACAGCAAAAAAAACCTAACACTGTTTAGTTGCATGTACTCTTCAMGCATTTTTAACATAACTGCTGGATGGAAGGTGATCTTCATTTCCTTGCCAGATACCCACCACATGGAAGAACTTTCCAGAAACTCATGACTAGCAGCTGAGTCATCTCAAATTTGTTTTCAAACAGTTTTAACAGATTTTAATACTTTCAAAGAAATTGCCATTGAGGTTTTAAAGGGGAAGACAGAAACACAGGATGCTGCAAGCATTCTCTAGTAAGAATAGGTAGAATTGGTTCTAATATTGTTTCTTGCTTTCCCCACATGTTTGAATTTTCCTATTCAACCCTTTCTCAAAACAGGCAATTCTATTCAATCTCTAACTACTTATCCAGTACTTTCATAGGTGTTTTGTATCAGATGCATCAGATGATTCCCTAAAGAGAATCAAATCAGATTCTTCATTAAGCTGCAAAGAAAAACATTTTCTATATTCTTAAATTATTTAGCAGTCAGAGAGGCCTGATATAATTTGATGATCATTGTGATGCCTTTGGGGAGGGAAAAAACCCACAAAACACCAAAAAACATAGCTGTGTTAATACAAGCTATATTTAACACTGCACGAATAAAAACCAATACTGCTCTCTTTCACCACAACACTGGCAGTACCAAACAGAAAGCCTGACAGCTTTCCAGGGGCTACCGCTGACGTGCTGCAGACAACAGATCGACACTGAAGCATCTTTGCACTGTGTGATTTCCTACCAACCAGTTTCAGAAAGTTAAGCAAGAAGACATCAACTACAAATGCCCTTCCAAGATACTGCTCTGAAAATAGATGCAGTGTGTATCTGAAGTTTGCTTTCCTGTTAAGCATTTGTTGGTTTTAAAGACAGGGAAACAAAGTAGTCATAAAAATCTGTTGTCAAACATAGTGGGAAACCAGGTATTCAGTAGCAGCCCTAACTCCAGTTTTGTCAGTCACAATGTTGTACAAACTAAGAATCAGAAAAGTAAATAGTAATGCCCATAAAATAAATTGAGAAATTAAAATCTGACAACTTTCTTTTGAAAAAAAAGTATATTTATAAAGCAAATCTTCCGGTTACTCATAAAAGTATATCTATTACACAAGAAAGGCAAAGTCCCCTTTTTAAAATACAATCAAAAAAGGTCAAGTTGTTTTCTTGTTCAAAACAATCTTACCAGAACAACATTTTCCAAATTCAGTATTTCACTGATAGCTGTAACTATTCCCATTAGAAGTCAGAAATCACAGATTGTTTTGCATACCCTGTTGTACTTCACCCATAACAAATGAAACGCTTGTTTGTATATGGCACCTCCGAGACAACAGAAACATCTCCATCCTCATAACAGCTAGCTAGCTGAATTCACTGAAGAGGTTTTTTGTTGTTTTTTGCTTGTTTAAGCAGCGGTTTGTTGAAACTTAAGCAAGTCCCTTCCCGATTCTGCACAGAGCTCTTGGCCTACCCTGGCAGAACAGGAGAGAGGTAAGCTCCAGCAGGGCAGTAAAATTAAGCAGCTTTGTGCTGACTGAAACGAAAAAACATAGATCGTGTCTAAATAATGCAATCTATCTGTCAGCAGACTCAACAAGCCCAAATTAAAACAATACAAGCAGCAATTTTAATTTTAAGAAGACACCTAATCTTTGTAGTACAGGCTTTCCCAGTTAAATATGTCATTATTTTACGTTCAGCCCATCTTGAAAACTGTACTACACTGTAAGAAAGAAGAGTAGTAATAGTAAAGACTGCTTTAATTTCCACAGCTTGTGATGGTGATGAACATGCTTTGAGTTGAGAAAATCAAGCTGCCTGAGAAAACAGCTCTGGCTTCCCAGCCCAGATCACAGTCCGCTCCTACTTATACGCTAAAATCCATAAAACCAACTGCATTTCAAACAGGGAAACTGCAGCCCAATTGTTTGAACCTTTGCCTACAGCATCTATTTTGTGTCTGCTTTGATCAGCAAGGAAATGGTTACTTTTGAAGTTTAAAACATTGTACTTCAGAGTTAATTCAGTATTTGCTTGAAATGAAAAGCATTAATACTTCACCGTTGTCTTTGATCTTTTGTCTCAGGATGTCAGCTCTAATACACATGACCGAATTGTTTCTACTTAACACCCGTTTTTAAGGATGTCCAGGAAAGCACAAAAGGGACAGAAAGATTTTATATTACATAATAAAATAAAACTTGAGATTTGACTACACGAGAGATTAAGAAAAAAACTGACAAGGGTTAAGTTTAAAAACAACTAAGATAGTCTCCTACTGGGAAAAAAAAAAAAAAAAAACAAAAACAAGTAAATGTTTATACAGAATTTTTCATCAGTCTAAGCTTGATCTTAAATTATCTCAAAAACCTAGAAATGTTCTCTTATGTAGATAAATTCTGAATTTTACAATACACTAGCTGCAAAACGAAATTTTTTTTTAAAGAGTATCTACAAAAAGTAGTCCATGGTATTGCCTAAAATTGGAAACATTGTCACTGATATTTTACTGTATTACAAACTACCCATTTATTAGATGCAACAGTGGACACTAAATGTTCAAAAAAAAGTTACTGACCAATGACATCACTAATAATTGCCACTTTATTAAATATTACAACCCTAAAATTTCCGTCTTACGCAAGAGCGTAGATTTGTTTTCCAATTATCTTTAGTATCTTTGGGCAGGAAACGGATATTTTGCTAAGCAGAGAAGTTAAAATTACCTCGTGATAATCACAAAAAATTCTCCTGAGAATACCCTTGCAATCAGCCTTAAGACAGATGGTGCTCATGTTCAGCACCAAGTAACACTGACTGCCACTCAAATACACTTCAGCTATTAGTTCCATCTGTGTTTTAATCACTATAGCAAAACCATTCATTATACCTCCAATGGCTCCACAATTTTGTAATATTAAAAGATAAACTCTTTTAACTAAAGGAGGTTACCCATGAGTAACCGTTGCACACTGTTTGCAGAGCAAAAGGTTAAAATATCAAAATATAGATAAAGCTTAACAGCTTCCTGAAAAAAAATAGTTTTCTGTTAAAGTGTATGTTGAAAATATCTACTTAAGTAAATTCTCATTCACTCATAAAATAAAATTGCAAGTTTTAGGCTTATAGTTTGCACTCAAGTACAGAAGATAATATTATGTTTGGGTATTTGTTTTCTTCTCAGTTTTGCAGCATTCTTCTCTAAAATCCAGCATAAAGCTTTTAAGACTACATTAACACCAAAGAATTTCATACTCTGTTGTCCCACATAAACATGACAAAAAAGTAAAAGATAAAAGATGTAACCTACCTCTGTTAAATTCAACATAACACAAACAACTGTGCAATATTCAATCCCACTTGAAGAGTAAAGCACACATATTATGGAGCACTGAAACAGCAAATAAAGCTAAGAAAAAAATGATACTACATTACTGAGTCACAAAATCATTCCTAAAGAATACTGAGGATGAAGAGTATGAAACACTCACAAAACCTAATTCTTTTGGTACTTCTGTATACATGTGGATATCTCAACAGGTATATCTGAGAGAATAATTCACAAGCGTTACTAAATTCTACTCCTAGTGCTTCCATGATACGAGGAAGTAGCTAATTCACTACACAGATTGGGAACTGAAGCACAAGTTCATGCAAGCCGTCTTGGGACCAAGCCAAGAGCTAAAATCAAGTCCACCCATACCACAGCACTGTTCACAACAAATCATCACAACGGTTCTTATAAAGTCACACTGCCCTCAATAAAACTCACCAGAGCTAGCATACGCCGCAATTAAATGGGACACTTCTAAAAGCTTATATTGGAGTCAAGAGTGACAGGTACAGCACTTTCCTATTACAATATCACATTTTAGTTACAGACAAACAGAAATACAATACTTACTGTTCATAATTTTTACATGGTAACTTTATTACTGGTGAGCTACTGTAACCAACAGGTAAATTAAATGCACACTGCATACTTAATTCCCTGAGAGAGTACAGATTTATAAAACCTCATTAGATGTCATGATCAGAATTGCTTTAAGATTTCATTTTTTTTAGGCTGATGAATTGAAAAAACAAAGACAGTTTTGCATCAAATCAAACTTGAATTTTTCCCAAACCAACAAAAGAAATTGCCAAGTATCACTTTCTTGGGATGAAAGAAGCAGGTTCAACTTCTTTTACTGCCCCAAGTGTGGTGACCTTACATCTCTCATCTCCCAGGATACATAATTTTCTATTTGACACAAATATACATGAAACAAGACAGTCGTCTTTCTGAGATTTCCTGAAATCACAAGTTAGGGACTAAATGTCTTTCTCCATTTTTGTCTGTTATAGAACTGATGGCACGCTTAGCTGTTTGGGTTCCCCTGTTTTTCTTTGAGGATGCTTTGAGAATGGCAGATGACATTCAGATAAAAGGGGGAACTGAATCAGCCTTCTACCTCCTCTGTGAGCCCAGTGCTCCTTAAGAAACTGGCCAATTTAGAAGAGGGAATAGCTACTGTTATTAGCAGTTTTGCAAATCTGCACTGATATACCTTCATACTCAGCCAAACTGATGAATTGTTTCAGGATTATTTAGTAAATTCAGCTGCATTGGAAAAAAAAAATGCATAAAAAAGCACCCCACCCTGCTCTGGTCATTCACTAAACAGTTATCATATCCAAAAGGTCTGAAGGAGTGATTACTCTGAGGTGGCAGTGAGGCCAACCTCAGAGTTGTCAGCCAGGGAATCCCTGAGGTATCCCTGTTTCCAGGTAGGGTCCTTCCAAGTAGGAGAGGGAGAGATGGCATACTAGTAAATGGAGTACTTCACAACTCTTCAGATCTAGGTTAGGGTACTCTAGGGGAACCTCAAGGAAACTTTCTTCTGTCATGYTCCTTCTGATTGACTATAAAGCCCGCTCTAAACACCAAGTCACTGCAACACTGAAGTTYTACACTACTTTTCTGAAGAACTTGCTCCTTTCCTGACAAATCCATGTCACTTCCCTAAGGGGATTTCTGAAAGAAAGCACTACATAATAAACTACAACCCTCTTTTCATGGATGTCCTTACTAATAAAGCAAAAGCCCTCAAATCCTTCAAGTTATGTTAAATTTTTAATTTAAAACAAAACAAAACAAAAACCAACTAAAAGTAGTACGGTGATTGTAACAGTGCTGTTCTCATAGTAGCAATCCGATCCCTCTTCACTAGCCCATCAACACTATTTCTCTGCAGCTGAAGCATTTAAGGAACAAGAGTGACTGACCCACTGTGCTCCTCATGCACTAAAGCTTCTTTCAGGTGTGTTACAAGGACACAAACAGTTGGTAAGAGACTCCTTACATACCATCAAGTAAAAAAATTCATCAGCCTAATTCTACCGCTCAACTCTAAAAAAAAACCTCCAAAACCCAAAAAAACAAAACCAAAACCAACTAAACAAAAAAACCCCAAAAAACAAACAAACAAAAACAAAACAAAACAAAAATAATAAAAAAAAACCACCACACAAACCTACTGGACTTGCTCAATAAATAATGGAAGTCAGACATGGAAATCTTGCAGAGAGGTCCAAGACTGTTTCATTCCTTTAGAAACCCAGACAGTCTGGTTTAGTTCTGGACTTAAAGCTCCCTTCTGACTCCCACTCTTTTCCACTGTAAATCACTTATGGATTTACATTCAGAAAAATGAAAATCAAATTCATTCCCAGTATAAACCTTGCAGCTTTCACTGAAGTCAACATAATTTCTTTTCAGCCAAGATTCTTGCAGCACCTCCAACTGAAATCCTTTTACCTTGGTATTAATTCTAGTGCATTGAAAAGAATAGCACTGTTTTTTAAAAAAAAGAAAAAAGACCCTCACCTACCACCTCTCTGAGGTAATACACGATGGAACTGCAGGAACAGTGGTACTTAATTGAATCATAAATTAATGCCTCTGCTAGATGCATAGCACTGCTTCTATTCTGAGGTTAAATAGTCAAAAGATTGAGAGCAAGAAGGCAAAATAATTGTGTGACTTCATAATTTTGACTTTTATTCAGGAAAAAAACCCAAACCCAACAATACTGCAACTTGGGGGGTATGGAAGAGGGGGCTCGAAAACCAAAACACAAACAAAAACTATATAAGCCCAAAATGAAATCCTCAAAAAAATCAGTGAAGTCCTACTTCCCCCTCATGCAGAACAAGCTAAATACTGTCAAGGGATTCTTTCGCTTTTTAAGAAATTCTCCAGAATCAGGTGTTGTAGATAAACATGGCAGACACAAATCACCCGGTTCAGGATAACACAAGCTCTACAGAATGCCAAAATGTTTTTCTTAGTAGACTATTATTTTTGTTGTGTATTTGCCTTTATACTTTTTTTCTCCTAAAGAACGATCACCTAAGCCACCCGCCATTGCAAAATAATCATATTTACAGGATATCACAATATTCCCAAGACCAGAAAGCAGTATGTTTAGAACAGGAGAATATAATTTTGGAAATAAATGCACTAGAATGAAAACAGATTACCAGTCAATATGGACTGGAATTATTTATAAAAACCCTGGAACTTTAGGAATTCATTCAGGAGAATACCAGTTCTAGCTACCAGTTCTGCCTGTTTTATTATTATTTTGTTACACACATTTAGACGAACATGTACACATGGTTCCAGACAAAAGAAAGGCACTTAAAGCCAGTTAAAAGAATTTTACGCAGATTGTTCTTCATTTTCATACAGCTACAGAGAGGAAATTCTACATCTCAGGGGCACAGCGAAAGGGAGATTTTCGGAATAATGCAAAAAAAAGACACACAAGTGTTGCATATGGATTTTTCTACATTTGTAGCCCTCCTGATTAAAGGATCCAATCTTACAGAATTCTCTAAGTAATTTCATTTATTTTGACAAGACTAAAAATATTACATATATCTTGTCAGCAAATCTTAGCAAGATTAGGGCACTATTTTTCTCCTGTTGACTAAAATGCAAGCTGCGTGGCCTTCATCTCCCCATTCCA
Organism: Phoebastria nigripes; assembly: GCA_035582835.1. NCBI lineage: Eukaryota > Metazoa > Chordata > Aves > Procellariiformes > Diomedeidae > Phoebastria > Phoebastria nigripes. The sequence continues at coordinate 223,324 of JAYKAV010003325.1, forward strand.
CATACAGATGTACAAATAACGTCCTAAGAGACAGGAGGCAACTGAGTAAACATCACTGATTGATTCTGAAAGACTACACATTTCCTCCATTATAATTAACTTATGTGGAAAAAAGGCAGAAGCTCCATGCTTTAAAGATATAACTATGCAAAACAGCTTAAAAGTTTGTGTTGGGGGAAAATCTAGTCAGATCGAGCAGCCTGAGAAAGGCAAGGCAGCCGCAGCTCCATGTCCCCACGTCCAACCATAGTGAGGTTAAGCATGTATTCCCATTAAGCACATGGACACAAAGCACACGTATATACCACAAACACAATTATACACATGGCCAGCCACACACATCAGACAGACAGACACAAAGAATGCCAACAGCCTCCTCCCGCTCCCCTCTGGCTGAGCAGGATGTAGGTCCACTGACAAGAAGATTCACTACATGCAATGTGGGTCCCTCCAGCAGCTGGGCTCAGACACTTGGTCTGCCCAATAGCTGGTTCCTGGTTTCCCCAGTCTCCCCAGTTGCTGGCACCTGGACATACGAGGCCCCCGAGGCGACAGGCGTGCTCCCATTGCTGACACAGCCTCACTCACGCACACACAGACACACAGAGCTGGCTAAGACTCCCCTGGTCCCCCAGCAGCGAACCCTCTGTGGTCTCACCCATAGAGACCCATAACAGCAGGCCTCACACCTAGAGACCTCCAGACCTGCAGTCTGTCTGGCAGCTGGCCAGCACCCTCCTGGTCCCCTCACTAGCCAGTTCCTCCCATGGTCTTGTCCTTAAGAGAGATGCACACACATCTGGCTCCCAGGCCACTTCACCTACTCACCAGCTAGTCTGGTTTTACATTTGTTAGCCAGCATAGCCCCACTTGCACACCCATACTTGCTCCAGCTGCTGGTGCCAGGGACACACAGGTCGCCAAGGTCCCACTACAGTTACTGGCACTTAAATCCACTCACTCTGGTCTCTCCAGTCACTGCACCATGGACACGTGGTCCCTCCAACCCATGGTGTGACCCCAGCGGCTGCACTCGGACCCCATGCACGCATGTGCACGCAGAACAGAGCCCTCACCAGGGAAAGAGTTAGAAAGGAATTTAACAAGCAGACAGGACAGACTGCGCTGACCAGGCGCAGGGCATGGCCAGACAAGCATACCAACCAGCATGCTATTTGCACACGACTGGCCCTTTTTTAACCCCTCACCCCTCTATTTTCCCCACCCTTGTTCATCCCCAAATCACCTCACTCCTGCCTTTGGTTCCTCCCCTACACATCCTGTAAGTAGCCTTGGGGAAACCCAAAACGCTTGCATTCCATAATGTGTCCCACACCCCTGGGCAGCAACTCCCCTCAGTCCGAGAGGTGCTCCCATGTTGATTCATCTTGATGGGTTTCACGGCTGAACACTGATGCTGAGGCTCTGCCGGGACAGCCCTGGGAGGGTCCCCAGGCAGGATGTATCCCTCCTTTGAGTCCCTAATTTGGGGTACCCCCCACTGCCTACCTTTGTGCTCTTGTGGGTTCGCAGAGACCAGGCCTTGTCATGCTGATGGCTCCTGTGAAGGGCCTGGGCACAGCCAGGGCAGGATGTTATTTGGGTTCCCCCACCTACCATTGTCTCTCTGCTCCTTCGTGGGTGTGCAGACCAGCTTTTATTACATAACCTAACATTTCAGATTTTAATCAAACAGATAGAAAATAAATATTAACGTTAATCTTGCTGCAGTGGCCTTCTATCACCCTTTCTTGAAAGATTTTTGGGCGGGCGGGTCAGGCGGGATGTCATCATTTAAAAACAGCACACTCCTAACATCAGATCTTGAACTGAATTCCCATGTTCAAACAACGTCAAAAATTTCTCTAAGATTTCTATCTGAATAGTAACTTCCCTAAATTTTAGGGAAAACATTCAGAAACTGTTCATTTAAATCAGCTAAATCAATTAACTAAAATCTCCTGTGCCAACCAGCTCTTCTATTTCACAGTGGAGTTTGAACAGAGAGATTTTAAAAACCATAAAACCCCACCACAATTTTAGGGTATGGTTCCACTTTATGGCTAAGCTAATAAAGTGGGGTGTGCTCAGAGCTCATGCTCCATGGGGCAGTTGATCCCATCTTCTCTACTGTGACAGACTTTGTGAGTCCATAGCTTCAAGCGGAGTAGGTTCATCTCACTTATTTGGTGGCAAAGCTATTTGTTTTGTTACAGATTAGGTTTCTGTCACATCAGCCAGCTTGATGAACTCACCCTATGACTGCTGTAGGGAGAGAAGAGCATCAGAGAGCGAGGCCAAGGAAAGCAAGAGCAAGACTACTCTTTTCAGCAATAGCCCAACTTTGAATTGACTTAACATCATCAAATTTTATTAGCATTAGCTTACATAATTTTGTTCCCTTGTTATATAATAGAAACAGAAAGGGTTTCCAATTTATCCTGTTCAAGCCTTTTTTTTTAAAAAAAATTTCTCTTTCAGTCCATTTTTAAGGTAATTATCTTCATCTCTTAATTCTCAACATCCTTTTGAAACTCCCTCTAATTCTGTAATTTCCTTCTGTATGGCCAGTATTACAGACTTGAAAAAAGCATGTTTCTTTTTTTAAAGTAGTCTTTATCCTTCCCCTCAGTCCTCCTATAATCCTGCTTGCTTTCTGCTCAGAACAGAGAAAACATGCCAATGATTAATGACACCACTGTAATAGAAGATCTCGAGTACCTCTACAAGTATTACAACACAGAGTACACCCAAACATGCACCCCTGTAAATGACCTAACAGGAATATAGTGGAAGAACAAACAGAAGTCTTGTTTCTGTAATGAATTGTTTGAATGTGAAATCTGAACATAGAGACAAAAGCCCTGGTAGGGAAAAAAAGCCCTATAAATAAAGAAAAAAGAAGCCCCCAACCCCAAACTAGTGCTATGTCATTAGACAGAAACAGTCATTAAAGAAACAGTTGAGCCTTGGACAATCACTTTTCCCTTGCTACATGTATTACTTACTGGATGGCTGTGACTAATGTGCCAAAGTAAAAAAAATTCTTACAACTGCTCCCCAAAACCAATACTAAATATTTTTCACTGGGTACAGAATTTCACTTTTCCTCCTATGCCAGGATACAAAGCAGGAAGAACTCCTGAAGAGAAGAAAAATATAAAAACAAAACAAAACAAAACAAAAAAATATCAGGCTTCCTCCCATAGAGGAACTGCCAGGTGTCTGCCACTAGTTGAACACAGCTGACTTTCCCTTGCTTTTTTAAAGTCACTTAAAGAACTGCTCAGGATATAATTATGCAGAATTAAAATGAACTAGAACTGAAACTTAATCTCCATCTATGTATGCAAACCCTCAGCAAACTGTCAATGTGATCGGTGGTCAGATCATTAGCCTTTACGATAGCATTCTTCAACAAACTCTCTCCAATGGCCAAAATGTCTTTTTTTTTTTTTTTTTTTTTTTTAAAAAAAAAAAAACCAAAACACACCTTTGTTTCCCTTCAGTGATAACCATGTAACATTGTTTGCATCCACAAAAGAACACAATCAAAGCTGTTTAAAAGCAAATTTAGAAGTAACAATCCATAGCTAACTGTCATTTTAACAACTTTTAAGATGATTTGTAGTATGCTGCTTTTAATTGGGACCATAGCTAAAAGCAAATGCATATGCTTGAGAGGAAATACAATCATAAAAAGGTAATTAATACAATGGTGTCTTTTGGGACAAGAAATACAGTCCTAAAGGTTATAAAAATGTCATTGCTGCTAGCACATACTACAAAAAAATAACACTTGAAAACACTAATTGCATTTCAGGGGTTAATTATTAATATCTAGATTCAACAGGGTAGAATTATAAATTCCATTTATATCTGAGTAAGATATTTTGAATTAATAATTCATTTTAACACTTTCCAAAATGTTGTTATAGTCAACTTCGACTTGTGGCTGGAACAGGGTCCATTTACATTTAAATATAGCAGGTATTCAATATTAACGAGGAACTGTACTGACAAAGATGGAGTATTTACATTTGTATGTAAAGTTTTTATTTCTTTTTGCACATTTAAAGTGCTTATTCAAGAAAGATAAACAGGTTACACTTTCTATGATAAAACACTGTATTAATTTTTACCCTGAAAGTGACAATTACACTGATTTATGATAAATTTAGAATATGATTTTGTTTTGAAGAATAAGACTTTCCTTTTTTCAAAGCATTTTGATTTGTTCTTTCATATATATGATAACTTAACTTGCAAATCACCTCTGTATGTATAGGTTCACTTTGGCCCATTGAAAAAACATGCCAAAAAGTACACAGAAAATTGTTTAATAAAAACAATTTACAAATACATGAAAACCATACACCATTATACACAGTCTGCTCCACTTACATGTACTCCAGATATGCATTTTTTTTTTCCCCCTAACTGAAATCTTCACTTGTCTTCTAAAACAGTTTCTGGCTTAAAAATAGTATTCCTAATATTTGGGATCATAATCTTGTTTGCATTTAAGCCCACCATCAACCTTCTCAACTTCATGAGAAGATACATGAGACAATCAACATATATATGCAACTTGAAATATGTTTCCTTATTCATATAATATGGAACTGCTCAAATGAAATTCAATAGAAAAATGACAAAATCCTCAGAATCGGCTCTTTTCCCAGAGCTTTCAGGAAGGGAAATTATGAGCGGATCTTAAGTCTTAAATTCTTCTGCAGAATTATATAAAACTTTTGACATTTAACCAAAGCAGTTTCAAAGCTCTGACTACAGAACCTTCAGGATTGGCATTTTTTTTCCAAAATCTTGGAAAGCAACTTTAAAATAATTCAAATTCTAATAATTAAATATAGTTGATATAGTTAAATATTCTATTCCTGAATGTTTTATGCATCTTTTTGTCTTTATTTGCTAGGTAACCTTCCAGATTAAAACTGAAAATGTGCACAACAGCTAAAGCCATAAAATAAAGGAGTACAGTGTGACCAATACAAGATTGCGTTTAGTACATAAACAGACTTTTTTTTTTAAGTATCAAATATGAAAGTTAATAGATATCAGCATTGGAAGGGGAGTTGGCTTCTTCAGCTTACCTAAAATATTCTTCTTCTCTATATTAATATCCAAACTAATAGCTAGGCAGTCAAGTAGAGAAAAAAATAGCACATATATCTTTGTACTAGAAAGCAAAAAATCTGCAGTCTACATGGACTTAAAAATATACAAGAAAAAMCATAATATTGTCACTAGACAGTCTTCCTCATTCTTCTAATGCAACATGTTTATTGTGATTAGTAATATTTCCACATCTCATCTTGTGAGTAGCATTATACTGGCTAAGTGTCTTATTAGTCAGTGCATACTAAGCACTTTGCTTAAGAAATTTCAATAGAGGACCCTATTCCCAAAAAAGACTTAGTGTCTAAATAAACCAATGGATGTTATGGTCAGAAAACATGAAACAAAACAGGTAGAGGGTAAGAAAAATTATTTGCATACTGTATACTTAAGGGGGGGGGGCAGGGAGGAGTAAATTGGTAGGCTTGTACAAAACATACCATCTTAATGTAGAATTTCCTGCAACACCAAACTCCCTTTTTACAAATGTTTCCATTTACACTAATAGTTCTTTCCCCATTTCCCACCCCCATCCCAAAATTCTTCTACTTTTAAGTATTAAATGCATAGATTGGTTTATAAGTAAAACCCCACAGAGTTTTCAGGGTGGAKAAATCAAAATACAATAAACTCGAAGTTATAAGACATTAAAAGACTTAAAAAGGGACAATTATTATAGTTCTGCAGCTTAGCTCCTGCAGGGTTGGGGTTTTTTTGTTTTGTTTCAGGGTGGTTTTTTGTTCTTTTTTGGTAAAAGACAGAATCAGACACTTCACATTCTGGGCATGGCCGTTTGCAACCAYGGGAATCTAAAGCAATGCAGAAAGTGGATTGGGAGAAGGAAAAAATTCCAACTGTGAAACCAAACAGTTAACAGCTTAGCATCTCAGGCTTACAAATAAACTCAGCTTGCAAGGCCAAAATGTGCAGGAGTCCTCTGAATTTCTCATAAAATCAGTTCCTTCAGTGTTTTATTATGTTTTTCCACTATTCAAGATAAACAACAGAACCTCTGCTTTCCTGAAGAGTAACAGTAGATTTTCAATAAGAATTCACATTTCCTTATACAAACAAAATTGCATGCAGAATAGTTGCATGAGAGTATGTTCATCCACTGTTCTACTATCCACATAAAGAAGACAAGAAAAAAGAAAAGGTAAGTTGGGGGTTAATTTTTGTTGTTGCTTTGTTTTAATAAAAAAAGCTTGAACATTTTTCTCTGAGGTAACACTCCCATTACATAATTTGTGTTCTCTTCTTATGTTTTAAAAAAAAGCTCTGGGAATTTTAATTGGTAAAAAACCTCTAATTACTTAATAAACCGGTTTTTAACTTCAGGAATTTTTAGTTTGCCTTTTTTTCATATTGTTGAAGATTAGCTAGACTTTGCCAAGTTTAAATTACACAAGCTATGCAATTGGTTCAGCTAAAACACACTTTATGCATTTAGTGAACAATGCAACAGAGAATAAAAAAACAACCCTGACACCTCACAGTGTAAGGATACATGAAAATTATTAAACATGAAGCAAAAGCCACTTACCTCCCAGTCTCATGAATTCCTAAAATGACACTAGATAATAGAACATATGGAGAGATGCTTATGATCTTTAGCAAGGGCTGAATCATCTTCATGTAGATGCTGTGAATAGCCCCTGTATGCATACTGACATCATCAGTAAAGACTTGGAGGCAGAGGATACTATGGTAACCATGCAATGTGCTGAGAGAGAGAAGCCTTTAATTGCTTTAACAACTTCCTGAGGCTTGTGCTACTGGGCTTCCATTTGCTCAGAAGGAAATGAAGGTTGTCACAGAGGCAATGAGTGTGACACTGTGCAGAAAAAACACACTGAATCCTGCATCTATTAATTGTGATGTGACTTTTTAAATGACAAGTGTCATAGCCTGAATCCATTACTGCAATTTTCTGACATCTGCAAGCTCTGCCAGGAGTCACAGGTCAAGAAGTAATACTGTCAGGTAGCAATTTTATAAGCATTTGTATTTTGTTTTCTCTATTTGCACATGTTGATACCACCACATTGAGATGTTCTCTTCTTCAAGTCACGGCATATTTTTAAGTATAGGGTGTTCTTCTGTACCGGAGGGTCAAAGACTGATCACAACAGAACCCAAAGTCCTAATACTAAGGCTCAGGTACAATATAAACTGACATGCTGTAAAATGAAGTATTTATCCTAGTATCATGTCTCTCTCAACTTCAATAACTATATGCCAATATATCACTTATGAAGGACAAAGCTCAAGTAAATATTACGAAGAGATGACATGATATGGCCAACGGATAGCTGAGTAAGAAGTTCTGGCTAAGCTTTCCAGAAAACTGCAGTATTACCTCTTCATTTTGCATACAAATAGGTCAGCTGGGGTTTATTTGTTTTTTCAAAACTAAAGAATAACCACATGACTAATGACCCAATCAGAATTACACAAAACCAGAATGGAAGCATAGGGGATGGAGGGGAAAAAGGACAAAAGAAACCTCCAAGTCACATTTGCTTTAGTTTTTAGTTACAACAAGTTTGGGTTTTTAATTCTTAAGGGCATGTGCAGGAGGAAATTGCTGTCTGTAGGTCTGGTTTAACTATGACAGGGTTATTGTGAAATCAGTTTCACTGCTTTAATGCAAATAAGATACAAATTCGAGAACAATGATGCAGACACTCCAGTTTTGAATCCTCTAGGCACTCTAGTTCCCCTTACTGGTCATTTCCCCAGCTAATGCTCTGCCTGAGCAGTATGATCAATTAATGGTTCTTCTTTTAGAAGTGTTCTATTTCCCCAGAAAAGACAGAATCAATCATTTTATTTCTTAGATTTGGCTCAAAGCTGCAAGTTAGAATCTTGAAATTAATTTTATTTTTCSCTTAAGGAAAAATGGGTAATCTTTGACAATTTCTATTCCAATCTAATCCTAACCTCCCCCTCCCCACAACTGTTAAGATATTTAAAAAAAAAAAAAAAACACCAAACAAAAACAAACCACAAACCAAAAAACCCAAACCAACCAAAAACCAAAGGTGTCTGTCAATATATCAATACATTAAATTTTGCAAGAGTAATCATTAATTTCTATGCTTTCACTGATTTCTATGATACTTAGAAGTCTAAAAACTTCATCAGAAAACCCATTCTGAAGAAAAAAATAGTTCATAGGATGCTTTCTTACACAAGTTTTTTAACGTGATAGCCGAGACAGTCAGTTCATACTCTGCATCTGTGGGAAAAGAACACAGCATACCATGCTGAACTTCATGGCCAGCAACCTGACCTCCTTATGGACCACTGTCACTTGCTATCAAGCACAAGGGGCTAATTAAAGTGTGCATAGTTCTGTTGAGACTGCAGCCTGCCAGTGCAAAAATATCTATTTCTTTCTAAGGAAATCAGCATTGCCTCCTATGCAGGAGGCTGATGGCAGCTTCCTACCAACACACAGAGTTTCTTGACACACACTGTCAGTTAGGATTCCCCCGATTTGGAGTATCTAGAAGAGCTACTGTAAACTGGTTGTTTAATGAATGTCATTGTTTCAATTCCAACATCAATCAAACCCTTGTGAAGAAGCTGCACTTTCCACAGTTAGGTTGAAAACTCTGATCATGAGATGGTAGATTAAGAACACTACTGGGCCAACCACTTCCACAGCCAGTTGTCATTCAACATGACAAATCTTGCAGACTAAATTTTGCACTTCTTTTTTTTTTTTTTTTTTAGGAAAAGCACACTTTGTGGCCCCCTTTTCAAATAGAAGTGCAAAATGCTTCAGATACTTCACATACATAGACTGCTTTTCACAGCAAACTTTCTGCACACACACCTGGTTTCAAAACCATCGACCTAAGGTACAAAGAAGTGTATTGCTCTCCATCACAGTCTCTGTTGCTTTATTCATATAATGCTATGCACTTCAGGGAAAAGAAAAGGTAGAGGACAGAATTAGAAAACAGTTGGAAAATTGTCTTTAGCATAAAGTTATATATACAACTCAAATAAGTTCCCTCTAAGTGCAGCAATGTAGAAAGCCATAACTAGTTTTTTTTTTTGTTGTTGATTCTTCGTTGAGACAGGTATTAGGTCCCTAAAGGACACTAACAGCACTCATCTATGTGGATGCGTAGATACAGAGACAAATAGCAGCTCAACAAAAGCAGAAAATTGTACCCACTCTACTCCCTCCAACTCCACCTTTAGAGATTGACATAATAAGCTAGTTAGCTCTTGTTAGGAAGGCCCAAAAGCCAAAAGGGCCACAGCAATATGAACACTGAAACTTCTTCTAAAGCCAGGGTGTGAAAGATGCAGAGGTGTTTACCATGTCCAATTCATTCTCAAGTGTATAATTAGAAAAAAAAAAAACCCAACCAAAAAACCCAAACAAAAAAACCCCAAACCAAAATAGATCAGCCTGAAGCCAAATATAAAAGCTTGTTCCAGAATTGAAGCACTGATCTCCTGACTACAAAGTTGAAAATGTAGTTACAAAGGATGAAAATGAAAACATATACAATCTTAAATTACTAGATGACACATATAGCTTTTAAAGTGGCATTTATCCAAAACACCACTCCCACAATCTCCTTTCTGTTTTGTGAAGAGGAGGAACAGACAGTATCTGGCATGTCTAGTAAACTACATCCATCCCCTCAGAGGATGTAATAATAAATAAATCCAATAAATCCATCACCTTAGAGGTCTTGATTTAGTAGCTAAGTGGCTATCTCAGTTTTTTCAACTCAGAATCTCATGTGAAAGTATTTCTCTGGGCAAATTCTACAACTTCCTCTTCCATCTCAAGCTAACTCACTTGACTGCTTTAAAAATGAAATAAAAAGAAAGGCTAGCTTGTTCATTCCTTACCAGTAACTTAATTTGGTATGGAAAGTTGATAATGTCAGCCATGAGGGTTTGTATACACAATACCCCTTTTGGAATCCTCACAGAAACCCAACCAATTTAGGTCAGATACAAGTATCAATAAGAAAGGGAAAAGAAAAAAGGAGAAGGAAAAAAAAAAAAAAAAAAAAAAAAAAAAAAAGGGAAAGAAAAAAAAAAAAAAAAAAAAAGAAGAAAAAATGCCAAATGACAGTTTTGCATGCTTCTTAAGAGTCTTCATTTGAGCTGAATAAAGTGTGGGTTCCACAAGGAAAAAAGAACAATTAGCAGTCACATTATTTTTATATGACTGTAGACAGGCACGAGGTTAGGATATCAGCATAGGTTAAGAATGGGATTGCAAATAATGATGCGAGCACAGCACACAAATTCTTTCTTAAGGTCAAAAAGTCAAGTACTAAAAAAATTAAGGTTGGTATGTAGAAGAACAATCTTGACTTCATTTTTGCAGACACGTGTAATGGTTTCCTCATATGCCTAAGCTTCTAAGACTATTAGACTAAGACTTCATAATCTTCCAAGAATCTCATTTCTACAGCAATAGAAAGGAAGATTGTTCAAGCAATCACGACAGCATATTCTGAAGTCCTGTTCTTATTAAGAGAAATTCCAAGCTACTTACTCCCATCTCTTCTGCAGATCTCTTCCCCCACCCACAATTTCTGCGAAAGAGATCAAAAATACACACACAAAATTTACCACTGTTTACCCAGAACATTTTCAGCAACTTTTGCCCCCAATCAATATTGAAATGTGGGCATAAGCCATTTAAGTCAGTAACTGTTAAACAGGTAGGTACAGGACAAGTTATAAAAGGTACCAGCTTATAAAGTAATGAACATTTATCACGTTAGAATATTGCTGAAAATAATCAGACTATTATTTGTCAAAGCAGAAAATGATAAACTGGTATTACACACAAAAAATATACTATTAGTATGGTGGAATGTAAGGGATTATAAACACCAAATTCAATTAGAAAACATTTTGAATTAGGAGATCATGGTGTTTTATTTCATATATGTACACCTGCAACTAAAGGGTTTCTCTAATTTTCTACAGTGATACGTTGCCAAATCAGAGCTGCAATTCTTATCACCACCAACACTAGTGGTAAAAAGCAGGGGAAGTACTCTCAAGCAGCAACTCCTTACTCTACGGTATCAATTCCTGAACTTGGTCATATCACAGAGCATACACACATAAATAATATATGGCTGTTACAGGCAAAGCGAAGTATTTTAATTACTTCATGTGGTTCTACTACCAAACCTATGCAAATCTGGCTCTTATTTGGCACCAGTCCCACTTCAAGCATATTATGGACTGGGTAGTCCTATGAGGCCTTCACAGGAGCAGCATTAACAGCAGAATGCTAACAAAACCTTCTTTTTTCAGATGTTGTTTATTCCTGCACAGATCTTCATGACAAACATCTTTTCCGAAGTTGTAATGCTGGGGGAAGGGACCAACATGTGCACATACTTCTGGAATGACCACCACCGCCAATCTCTTCAAGGACACTCTTCAAGGAAGCGAGGGGTGCGGGTGGGGTGGTGGAGGGAAGCAGCAGCACCACTCTGTTCTCAACAGGTGATTCTGACTGTCTCCAGCTACACAAATCTCCTCCCCTCAAGCGCCTGAAACACATCCTATTTTTCTAAGTCTATGCATCCCTTTAATTAGAATTCTGAACAGAACATCTCCTGCCTGGGCAAATTTGCTTTATGTAACACACAGGGATAAACTACAAAAATGAAAATCAGAAAGAGACAGGACTATACTACCTCTTCTAAAATAGTTATGGTGCAATGTATTTACTAACAGCATGCACCTAAGCACTTGTATTAACATGCTTACATTAGAAAAAAAAACGTAAGAAGGAAGGTGCTCAGTAGATCTTTCCTATAGTTCAATCACAGCTCTGAAGATTAAGGTCTACATATAAACACTGTACCACAATACACAGGTGCACTTAATGCTTGTAAACATGGATCCTTGAAACACACAAGCAGTTTTTTTGTAAAAAACAAAATTTCTCGTAACTCTGATACGTCTTTAAAAGGAACATCAGTGCACACAATAGTATCTACTTGTATTTGTAAGGGTGGAGCATTTCACATCACGCTGTCTGAGAGCAAAAAATGAGGCACTTGCCAAGACTGCTGTCTCTACTGTTAAAACTTCATTTCATTTTACATTTCTGCATTTCAGACAAGAATTCCAAAGTAAATCCCAACTTTCCATCATCTAAAAATGTTAGTCTGACTCTGTCCAACTGCTCCTCACAGAAACACTGAAAAAGAAATACACATTAACCTCCTTCCACCCCCTTAGCTTTATATATGCATGTTCAATTATCAGAAACCTTCTGCAGCTCTGCCAATGGAATGACAACAGAGTTTTTCATTCAATACTTACAGCAAAATTTCCTGCTTTGCCCTAAAATAGGGTTATCCCTCAGTCATTGACTGCCACCATTTCTTTACTGCTTTGCTGGCATGAGAGCTGACTGAACTGCACCAAAGATCAGCTAGATGCTTGAAAGAACCAAATACCGATTCTTTTAAATTCCTCATTCCACTCCACTGTCCTGCAGTAACTTTAACAACACTTCCACTTCAAGGAGCATACTGAGTTTATGCTGCTTCCAAATCTCAAAAAGGTCTCAGTGACACGTGCATACCTTGTTTTCTTGAGTCAGAAATTTATCTCTAGAAGAAGGACCTTTCCACAATCACCACATTTTAAGATGCCTCTAGCTTTTATTATAGGAAAATGAGTTATGAAGAGAGCTCAGCCTGCTTATGGCACAAGAGTAAATCACTTGCCATAGATGCTCCCAGCCTCAAACTCTACCACTATTAGACAAATAAAAGAGCCACTGTCCCAGATTAAGTGGGTTACTTTTCCAGATAAGCAACTCCCAACTGAACAGAAAAATGAGAAAATTTAACATTGTGGCTACAATCTCTCTCCTGTAACCACGAAAAGTCTGAAAGAGGGGCATGTAGGAAGGATTAGAATATCTGACTTTGTTTTCATGCTGAAGTGATTTACAGTTTCACAGTGCTTTACAACTGGCAAATCTCCACACCGGTTATTTTACAGATGGAGTGTGTTACTTCTGTGTCTTCCAGTAGCTCCTGTCTAGCTTTTACACAGAAATATGAAAGGTAAATTTTGATCAAGGAACCTTTAATATTTAAGTAGGACAAGCGAATGCCTTGCAGAACATCTGGTAAGCAAGCTGAGCAAGGCAAGCCACACTCCCTAAATTAGCTCAGCTGAGACAGACTTCGCAGTGAAACGAGCACCTTACACTGCCAGTTGTTCTTCCATCTTGGCCCTACAGGTGAGCAAACACAGATTATGTTGGAAGGTTTATTTTTATGTAAAGTTGACACAGAGTGGCCAAATTTATTACAAGAAGACAGACATGCTTGATTTAGTCAATTAAAATAAAGGATTTGTACCATGGATAAGGAAATGGGAGTTACAGCAATGATCTTCACAAAACAATCACAAGAGCAATTTCTAGGGCTGTAATGTTTTCTCCAAGAAGGTTTCACATATAAACAAGAAAAKCACAGATATAAAAAGAAAACAGAACCCAGTGCCACTGCATCATGTTTTATTACTGATTTATTTCTTTGTCCTATGCATAATACCCATATGTAGGCATAAAGAATGCAAATTTATAATTCCTTGCCGGAGTACAAAACACGTAGAAAATTGCTTTTGATGAGGATTTGTTGTTTAAGTGGAACTTGCTCTGGCAGTGTGCAGAAAACAAAAAGTAAACAGAATCAGTGAAAAGATTTTCTTTAAAGTAAGTTGGAAAGACAGAGCATGCTAAGAGAAGGAGCACTTTTACAGGCCTTCAAGCAAAGCACCTTTTTGCTTATCTGCAGGTAAATCTATTAAAAGATCCCTCTACTGTATTAGCTCTCCTTTAAACACAACAACAACCCCTCCYCAGTTATAATCCTAAACCCGTATCTACTGGTAACATATGCAACACTTGCCCTTACACCAGTTTAAATAAAAACAAAATACTCCCTGTAACAATCCGTTTGAGTTTCACCAGCAGACAGCTCTAACAGAACTATAAACAATGGATATGACGCTAACGCTCCTAAAGTTTATCAGGAATCACAGACTGCTTGGAAAGCAAAGTAAATCGTATTTTGGTTTTGTTTTAGAGAAGAGTACTACTGTTAGGTAGCACTATACAACAGTAACTGATGAACTCCTCCCCTAATGCCTGAGCAGAGACAGAACTTCACAGAACATGCTCTCGTTAGCTCCCAATGATGAAAAGGGAGGAGGATGCTTGAGGCATTCCTTCAAGCAGCATGCACCACACCAACACCTAAATATCTCACCCCCAGAAAGCTTCAGCATTTATATTTGAGAGCTGACGCTGCCATGTCAACATAGCACTTGAGGGAGGCCCAAAACCATAGGGTTGGGGCCTATGCAGCTGCTTGGTCTACAAAGTGAACCTCAAGAAATACTTGAGAGAGAGATATGCATTAAAATGTTAGTAAAATCAGAGAAAGAAAGGACAGTTTGACACAGCTCTCAAGAACTTACAGAAGATGAACTGACTTAGAATTTGATACAAATGAAAAATGCATGTCAAAGTATCATCACAGCATGCTCCTACTAGGTGTACCATTCTTCACGTCCACAGTGCAGCATGATTGCTTTGTATTTTACGTAACTGTTGAAGTTACATTATACTACCAATCAGTAAGTTACTTTTCTAAATGTGGATACATGACAGGCTTCACTTCTGAAAGAAAGTTGTGGCTTGCAAATGATCTAATGAGAGTCATAAAATTGGATATGCCAGGCCTAATCTTATCTGATACTGTGCGATTAAGCTGAAACAATCTAATTTTCCCTAATCCTCCCYTGAAAGAAGGAAATAACTAGGGTATAGTTCATTGAAAGTTATAACTGTGTATATTTAAGATCTGCTACAGACACCTCAAAGATTAACAGCAAGGAAAAAAAAAACCACCTGACAGCTCATGCATAGCAAGGGAAATGGCCTTAGAGGATTCAGATATGCAAGATACTAGAATTGCTTTTAAGATGAGAACTAGTTTGCTCCTTTACAAAGTCTGTGCTACCATCCCTACCAACCCATGTTAAATCAAAGACAAAAGTCCTGACTGTAATAATATTTGTTCTAACTGGGCTCAGAGGACATTCTTTGAGTACATACAAACAAAGCTCATGTTTGAAATTGAAGAGCAGGCACAGAGCAACTCAGTTACCTGTGTAAAAATGCAGCTGACAAGAGCTGCAGGGGTTGAAGTAACTGCCCATCCACCTGCCTAGTGCATGTGCCTTGGCCTAGATATCACATTTTCATTAAAAGCATATTCTTCTCTTGTAGATCAACGCTAGACTGACACACAGAAAAGACTGCTCCAAGGCAGACAGCTGACTGCAGCTGTACTCTCTCACATACTAGATAAAAGCTAAGCCAGAGCAGGAGCTGATACTGCTAACAGCAGCAACGACCACCATCGAAATAAATAAAATCCACTGAATTACTGCATAAAATCGTAGAATCATAGAATAGTTTGGGTTGGAAGGGACCTTTAAAGGTCACCTAGTCCAATGCCCCTGCCACGGGCAGGGACATCTTCAACTAGATCAGGTTGCTCAGAGCCCCATCCAACCTGACCTTGAATGTTACCCAGAGGGCATCTACCACCTCTCTGGACAACCTGTGCCAGTGTTTCACCACCCTCATCGCAAAAAATTTCTTCCTTATATCTGGTGTAAATCTACCCTCTTTTAGTTTAAAACCATTACCCCTTGTCCTGTCGCAACAGGCCCTGCTAAAAAGTTTGTCCCCATCTTTCTTATAAGCCCCCTTTAAGTACTGATAGGCTGCAATAAGGTCTCCCCRAAGCCTTCTCTTCTCCAGGCTGAACAACCCCAACTCTCTCAGCCTTTCTTCGTAGGAGAGGTGTTCCATCCCCCTGATCATTTTCGTGGCCCTCCTCTGGACTCACTACAACAGGTCCATGTCTTTCTTACGCTGAGGGCTCCAGAGCTGGACGCAGTACTCCAGGTGGGGTCTCACCAGAGCAGAGTAGAGGGCCAGAATCACCTCCCTCGACCTGCTGGCCACGCTTCTTTTGAGGCAGACCAGGATACGGTTGGCCTTCTGGGCTGCAAGCGGACATTGTTGGCTCATGTCCAGCTTTTCATCCACCAGTACCCCCAAGTCCTTCTCAATCCCTTCATCCCGCAGCCTGTATTGATACCGGGGGTTGCCCTGACCCWGGTGTGGGACCTTACACTTGGCCTTGTTGAACCTCATGAGGTTCACACAGGCCCACTTCTTGAGCTTGTCCAGGTCCCTCTGGATGGCATCCCATCCCTCAGGCATGTTGACTGCACTCAACTTGGTGTCATCTGCAAACTTGCTTTATGTCCACATAGAGGCAAATAACTAACTGTACTTGAAGCAATCTCTTAGCCTCTTTTTATGTTAGAAAATGAGAAGAAATATCATACTAAGTATCACCACATGATCACATCCCCTGCAAGGCACCAGGGGGAAAGTCTGGAGCAAGGAAGACATACCCTTGATAACATCAGGCAATAATTAAGCCAACTGGACATACATAAATCCATGGGCCCTGATGGGATGCACCCATGAGTGCTGAGGGAGCTGGCTGATGTCACTGCAAGACCACTCTTGATAATCCTTGATCAATCATGGCGACTGGGAGAGGTGCTCAAGGACTGAAGGAACCACCTGTGAGGGTGACCAGGCGCAGGCACAAGTTGCCCAGTGAGGTTGTGGAGCCTCCATCCTTGGAGACTGCACAACAATTGTCCCCAAAATGGATTATCTATATTATTTTTAACATCAAGTTTTGAATTTTCATTAATAGTCTTATTGGGTTTACGTACCCAGGTGCTGGCAGTTGGGTGGCTGCAGGGGCAGCCTCTGCGAGGAGAGGGAGGGGCTGCCCCGTGCCAGACCAACACAGACCCAATGGACCCACCACAGGGCACAGACCTCAGCCAAGACGTCGGTGCCTCTGGGAATGAGTATTTAAGAAAGGCAAAATTGCTGCACAGCAGAGCGTGAGAGTGATGAGTGAGGAACAGCCCTACAGACATCAAGGCCAGTGAAGGAGAGGAGGAGGTGCTCCAGGCACTGGAGCAGAGATTCCCCTGCGGCCCCTGGACAGCCCCACATCAGGGCAGATACCTACAGTGCAGCCAGTGAAGAACCCCATGCCAGAGCAGGTGGAGATGCCCAGAAGGAAGCTGCAGCCCGTGGAGAGCCCATCCTACTCTATTTTTAATTGGCAATAAATTAGTCTTCCTGTCCGGGTTCTGGCTAGGACAGAGTTAACTTTCCTCCCAGTAGCTGGGGAGGGCATGCTGTGTTTTGGGTTTGGTATAACAGGAGCGTTGATGGCCCACTGATGTTTTGGGTGGTGCTTGCACCAGGCACTTTTCGGCCTCCCATGCCCTGCCAGGTGCATGGGAAGCTGGTGGGGGGAGCATAGCCRGKGCRGTTGACCCAGCTGGCCAATGGGGTATTCCATACCATGCAACGTCATGCTCAGTATAAAAACTAAGTGGGTCTGGGGGGGACCTCTGGGTTCCGGGACGGGCTCACGTGTTTTTTGGGCACGCGTTGGTTCGGCAACGCGTCGGCTCGGCAACAGGTCTGTTCGGCGGGTGGTGAGCAATTGCATTGTGCATCGCCTGCTTTGTATATCCTATTGTTGTTGTTGTTACCACTGTTATTATTACTGTTCTACTTTGTTTTATTTCAATTATTAAGCTGTTTCTATCTCGACCCCTGAGTTTTCCTACTCGTGCCCTCCCAATTCTCTCCCCCATCCCACCAGAGCAGGGGGGTGAGTAAGCAGCTGCGTGGTGTTTAGGTGCTGCCAGGGTTAAACCACAACAGTCCTTTTTGGCGCCCAACGTGGGGCTCAAAGGGTTTGAGATAACAACAGACTAACTAGAGCATATTAAGGAATTTATATCTATTAACAGTTGTTGGTCACCATATTAGTTTATCTGACCTGCATCATGCTCTTGTTTTTGCTGTACATGTTAAAGAYTGGTGTTGGTTTCTGCAGTCTGCTGTGYTCTGCAGTGATTAGTGATGTTYTGCCGGGGAGATTTGTTATTAAAACGCTGGCATTGKGCATTATTTGGTATCTGGGTGTTGTACTGAAGCYGYTACTGTACTTTGGGTACCACCTCTTGGAGACAATTAGCAATTATACCTCTTCCTCTGAGGAGCTTTTTATGGAGGAAATACAGAATGGCACCTTCCTCTGTGAGGTTTTCTCCTTTGTTACAACAACTTGTCAGTACCTTGAACATCCCTGGGTAGTTAAGATACACCTATTGGTATTTCTTGGGAATAGTGTTTTGGTTTTGTCTAAGGTTAATAAGCAATTTAAGAATATCATCCAGAGATCTGCCCCAAGGCCGGATAGTTATGAGTGGCAGGGTGCATGGGATAGCATGGGCAAATGCCTAGGACGGTGGGCACCCCCAGTGTTTTGGAACTTCACCCCTGAACAAGTGCAAAATCCTGAGAAGTTAGTAAAATATTTGGAAAAAGTATGCTGCCACCCTGGCAATTCGAGGGAGACACAGATCACTGCAATGTGCTGGGGCCTGGCCCATGCCTACCGAGCCCTGTTTAACACTATTCAGAACCCTCAAGGGGAACAAAGGGTCTCTGGATCCGAGGACAAAACAACAGGCCCTGCAGCTACCCCAGCCCCCACAGCAGGCACGGCGGCTACTCCAACCCCTGCAACAGAGAACCAACCTGTGCCGGTATCAGTTGCCCCTATACAAAAAAGAAAGTAYGCAAGAAAGTCAGCTCGCTTAGTAAGGGATGAAAATGAACCAGGGCCATCACGAGAACAGGAGGAGGAAGARGCAGAACCCATAAATGAGTTGGTAACCACCCGATCCCTATCCCTGAGTGAGCTGCGAGATATGCGAAAAGATTTCAGCCATCGTCTGGGCGAGCACATTGTCACCTGGCTGCTCCAATGCTGGGATAACGGGGCCACTGGCCTGGAACTAGAGGGTAGGGAAGCCAAGCAGCTGGGATCCCTTTCTAGGGAAGGGGGCATTGACAAAGCAATTGGGCCAGRGGCACGAGTCCTCAGCCTCTGGAGGCGACCCCTGTCAGGCGTGAAGGAAAGGTATCCCTTCAAGGAAGATRTTHTATGTCACCCAGGCAAGTGGACCACCATGGAGAGAGGTATCCAGTACCTGAGGGAATTAGCCATGCTGGAGGTGATTTATGATGACCTGAACAACAAGCCGTTATCCAAAGATCCAGATGAAGTCAAGTGCACCCGACCCACGTGGTGGAAGTTTGTACGGAGTGCACCAGCATCGCATGCCAACTCCTTGGCAGTAATGGCCTGGAAAGATGGAGAGGAACAACCGGTGGATGAMCTGGCAATATGAAGAAAGTCTCTCCTCCTCCCTAYGGGCCTGTGTCTCTGCTGTGGAGAAACTGTCTCGGGAGGTCCAGCAACTCAAAGAGGATATGTCCTACTCCCCACCTGCAYGGGCCAGTATCTCAGCCATTAGCAGTAAGCGTCCCTCTGCTCAAGAGAGAAATATCGTGGTTACACACCCCGGGGCAACCTGTGGTTTTACCTGCGTGACCACAGAGGATACATGAGGAAGTGGGATGGGAAATCTACCTCGACCCTAGAGGGAAGGGTACGTGAGCTGCAAGGAAAAACAATCACAAAAGGGGGTTYTTCCAGGAAAACTGCTGCTCCAGTCTCCAGTGAGCAGTTCCCCAGACAGCGCAGAAGGGCTGATTCCACTTCCGATCTTAATAAAGGGACTCCTGATTCATACTTAGAATAAGTGGGTAGCGAATACGATGACCAGGACTAGAGGGGCCCTGCCTCCAGCCAGGTGGAGGAAAGGGACAACCGGGTTTACTGGACGTGTGGATTCGATGGCCTGGCACATCACACCCACAGGAGTATAAGGCTCTAGTGGACACCGGTGCACAGTGTACCCTGATGCCATCAAGCTATAAAGGGGCAGAACCCATTTGTATTTCTGGAGTAACAGGGGGGTCCCAAGAGCTGACTGTATTGGAGGCCAAAGTGAGCCTAAGTGGGAACGAGTGGCAAAAGCACCCCATCGTGACTGGCCCAGAGGCTCTGTGCATCCTTGGCATAGACTACCTCAGGAGAGGGTATTTCAAGGACCCAAAAGGGTATTGCTGGGCTTTTGGGGTAGCTGCCTTGGAGATGGAGGAAATTAAACAACTGTCTACCTTGCCTGGTCTCTCAAAGGACCCTTCTGTTGTGGGGTTGCTGAGGGTTGAAGAACAACAGGTGCCGATTGCTACCACAACGGTTCACAGCGGCAATATCACACCAACCGAGACTCCCTGATTCCCATCCATAAGCTGATTCGTCAACTGGAGAGCCAGGGAGTGATCAGCAAGACTCGCTCACCCTTTAACAGTCCCATATGGCCAGTGCAAAAGTCTAATGGAGAGTGGAGACTAACAGTGGACTATTGTGGCCTGAACAAAGTCACGCCACCGCCGAGTGCTGCTGTGCCGCACATGCTAGAACTTCAATATGAACTGGAGTCAAAGGCAGCCAAGTGSTATGCCACCATTGATATCGCTAATGCATTCTTCTCCATCCCTTTGGCAGCAGAGTGCAGGCCACAGTTTGCTTTCACRTGGAGGGGCGTCCAGTACACCTGGAATCGACTGCCCCAGGGGTGGAAACACAGCCCCACCATTTGCCATGGACTGATCCACACCGCACTGGAACAGGGTGAGGCTCCGGAACACCTGCAGTACGTTGATGACATCATCGTATGGGGCAACACAGCAGAAGAAGTTTTTGAGAAACGGAAGAAAATAGTCCAAATCCTTCTGAAGGCCGGTTTTGGCATAAACCAGCTCTAACGTTCTCATACTTGTGGGCAGTATTGTCAAAATAGCACTCCTCCCCCCCGCCAGACATAAAAGGTATTGACAAGACAAGGTCAGGTTACAGATCCAGTTATCTGAACTAAAAGCAGGAAACTTATCTTTCCCTTAATTTCCCCCTCCTCCCACTTCCTTGCCATTGTAACAGAGGAAAAATGCCCAGATTTCAAATCAGAGACTGCCTGACTAGAGCAAGGGAGAAAGAAATTAATGGGAACAACTTTGAGGAAAATATGGTCTACATTGGATGTCAATTGATTGAAGAAATGAAAAATTGAGACTGGCTAAACAGAGAGACAGAACAAGACGGAGAAAAAGTCAGCCTGGGTAAGAGCCAACAGGGAGTATGGGGATCTGGAACCATGGGGACAGGAAATAACAGGCAGGAGTGGCAGGCAGCTCTGCCCACAGCCAGAAGGGTCCATTAACTTGCTTCCAGAAAATCTTGGCAGCATCAAGAACTTCAACGACAAAGATGGCTTTAATCCATAGTTACCCCTTTTTCTGGCACACATATTTGTCCATCAAGATTACCAACAAACCTTAGTAACTACAGATGGTATCTTACAGCTGAAATTGCCAACATCCCAAGAAATGTGAACCTTGAGAAACTTCCATATTGTATTTCACAGTAAACACAAATTCTTCAAGTACTTAAGTATAACAAGATAATAATTTATATAATAGTCTATTTTGCAAATGTATTTAGTACAAATGTGTCCGCTAGATGGATAGTCAGAACAGAATCTGAATAAAACAGGTCAAATAGAATAACTAAATAATGAGAACGCTATTTATAGCAGCAAAAACGTGCAAATTGCCTGAAGATGACAGGAAACTGCACTTATGCAAATAAAGAGAGTTGGGTTTGAGATTAATTGAATCATTAATCCTTTTTGTTTGCAAGCCATTTTCAGAAAACACTTCACCTTGACATTAGGAAGTATTGTATGTGCAATATTTTATACAAGCCATCTTCAACATTTTGACATTGCTTCTGTATTCATAAGAAAAATACTTAGTTTGCAGTTTCTGAAGCTTTTTTTTTTTGGTCTTTTTTTTTTGTTAAAGCTTATTTTCCAATGTGAACTCATTTTAAAACCTTCTTGACACCACCTTATTCTTTTACTCCTTATTGCCATACAGGATCCTGAAAACACCAGAAGTGTTAGGCTATGAAGCATAGGAGTTAGTTCTTCCGMAACTAATAAAAATCAATGGAATATGCTTACCCAAGGCCAGCTGCTTTTAATTCACATTGTTAGGCTCTACCACTAGATATTACAGAACACTGCTAACCTCACCTAGAGGTACTTTCCTCATGCAAAAACAATACTTCCAGCTCTCCAAAGGGAGTGTGACGTGGCAACAGTAGAAGCCCCAGTGCAGATTTTCTAAGATGTCTAAGCACCAATATTCACGTGAAAGCACTTGCTTAATATTGCTACACTATGCTGAAGCTTTATTTCACTTTGAGATATAACACCAATGTCACTGTTCTTACACTAGTAATGTATTTTTCCAATTTTAATTTTACACAATTCAAGTATCAGAGATGGCAATAAAGGAAGCACTTGTAATGAAAATTGACTTCCCTAAAGAGACAAGAGTTATACTAGGTCTGTTAGATCCATTTCCTACCTAGTCACTGTTTCTGGATCTAGAGCAAGGCCATTTCAAAAATAAATTAAACTGGGGTGTGTGGGGGAGATGGGACAACACTGGACGATGACAACAACAAAACTAGCCAGCAATGGCAACTACCCTGAAATAAGAAAACAAGTAGCAAACAAAATCCATATTCTACACAAATATTTCGTTTAACTACTGTATTAAAATACATTTTAAACAGAACTTAGAGACTGCGTGACACAGTTCTCATAGGACACACTTCTTTTAATGCCCTGATAATCATTTAAATCCCATGTTAGCTTAAAAAAAGTTCACACAATCTTGATGACATACCTGCTCAAAATACACCACCAAACCTCCCAACTACAGTGCACTCTAACTCTACAGTCATGGGCTCATCTCTAAGTGTTGCACAGCTAACAAGTTTTATATCGACAGCAGTGCGAAGAAATCCTCTTTTAAAGTATGAGGATATTTCCAGTAAAGCCAAAGATTAGTTACATAGGAATATTTATTTATATTTAGACTCTTACGGAAAAGTAACAAAAAAAAGTTAATGTTTTAGGCATCTTCCTGAAGCTTAAGGCTGTAAAACACAGTAAGAATAAAACATTCGCGTAATGAATCCACTGAGAATACCAGCAAGTTTTCTACTGCTTTATTATCTAAAAAGTGAGAGAACTGGTGCTAGAAGCTAATTATTTACTCCCAAGCAGCAAGAACAGGATAAAGATAAACTTCAGTATAAGCCAGAGTATAGCCTTTGGAAGACCAAAGAACCAAACGTTTCCACAGATCAAAGATCCTCTCCCATGATCAAGCAGTCGTCTGAGAGTAAGCACAGGCATCTGAAGAAAGCTACATCACTTCAAAGCAAGTTTTCCCAAATAGATTGATTCTAATCAATCAAAATCATGCTTGCAATTCATTTCTGAACCAGCAGCTACTGCAAGAAATAGTCACAAGTAATCAAATGAACAGATAACTTCCTTACTACATTAGCTAACTATGGAATACCTCTACCAGCAGGCAAAGGACAGCAAAGAAACAACACGGTACCAAAAAGAATCATTACTACAATGCACAAACAAGACCCACAAGGTTATCACAATGGTATAAGTATATCCAAAAAGGTGATCTGACTTTTGCAAGCGGCCAAAAACCATTCCCAGTTCCTTAACACGTTGCTAGCCTGGACACCTATTGGGGGGGGNAAAAAAAAAAAAAAAAAAAAAAAAAAAAAAAAAAAAAAGACTAAGTATGCAATTTCGCTTTCAGTCTGATTTGATTCAAAAGCCAACTAAGGCAAGCAAAAGAACTGAACTGATCACTATGTTCACTACACTGATCACTGAATTCACTACACACACCCACAATTTCCACTGATATGTATCATAAATGCAACAACAGTACATGAATCAATATAATAATACAGATAATGTAGTATTGCATTATCTGTATTATCCTCACATATCCGTGGGGAAAAAAGGCTAAGTATCACATGACACAGAGACTACTGTTAGAAGACCAACCTCTGAATCAGAGATGTCTTTTGAAGACCACATAAAAATAGTAATGGGTCTCTAAATGCAGCTCTGAATATTTTTTTTTTCCACAAGCAAACCATAAGAAGATTCGGTAGCTATTCACTTTGTTCAATTAAATTTCTTCTGAAGATGAAATGGATCACATTAGATAAAAAGCAGTTAAAAAGAAGCAATGAGCATTCTATATCCCATGGGGGAAAAAAGCCGGTATCAAACTTTTCAGGATAGAAGCAGAATATGGTCCAAAACCAAGGCACTGCTTTTGTTTGATCAACTCTTTTCAGAAAGAAAGGTGAGAAAGTTTCACTGCAACATGCTCTTTTTCATGATATCTGGTCATTACTGATTTTGTTTCAGGTCAGACATAGTCTCAGCTTTATCAGCTTTTTCACCATACAACATCAATGTATAAATACTCATTATGTGCACTTCTGCTTTCAAAAGTGATACAACTACGAGCCTGAAAAAGACCTCTTTTTTTATACTAAAGGGAAGCCTGCTCTGAAATGTTCTGTTCACTATCTCCTCTTTAAACCCTGGCCCAATCATTTCAAATTCAACAAACCATGAGGTGTATTGGTAGCCCTATGGAGGACATTGCATTTGAGGAGTTAGTGATCTTGGGCAAGGCACATCTGCTCTATCAGGCCTTGCATTTAAGGCTTGGGAAGCCCGTATGTTAGCATGGGCAGCTGCTGCAAGGGAATCTGCTGGAGCACCCCATGCCAGCCAGTGCTGTGTGCTGGTTGGTATCATGAAAGAAACAACCCTCCTGCTTGTCAGGGGAAGACATATTGTGTACACTCTGTGGATATATCCTCTGCAACAGAAAAAAGTTACCCAAAATGAGCTGGTTTTAGTTTTACTCCAGTCTGGAGTCCCAAAAGACAAAACTGATAGGAAACCCACCCTCTATTTACAGGAAAAATATAAACAAGTGAAGGGAAAAAACAGACCACAAAAAGAAATCAGGACAGTGGATAGACTGATTACACCCTCTGCTCCCCCATTCCGTGCGGAAAGGCAGAGTACACCAGGACCAATTAATTACCCCAATCTGGTGGCTCACATACAAACCCCATATCGAGTGACTAGATTTGGATCTTCCCCCCAAAAAGGTGCAATGGGCGGCTGGAGTCCCATAGGGAAGTAACAAACCTTATATTCCGCTGACAGTACACGGGAGCAGTCATAACCATCACGGGTGATGGCTCTAATGGTTACAGGCCTGAGGTCACTGTAATTCACAGGGACCCATCCCTATATCTGAAAAATAAACTGATTAAAATTAATCCATGTGGGGGAGGTAGAAGAACCTGCTTGTTAAATCTCTTTGCTATTACAACTGGGTTCCTACCTGCCTTTTATGGCCAAAGTGCAGGTAAAGTACATGAATATATTACTGGGCATAACTTGTTGGCAGGCAAAAGTTTCATGACAACAGGGGGCAAATATTCTTTTGGGATTCATACTATCACTGTGGGAAAAGTGGTTACAGTTCCTGCTAATTTGGAGCCTCCCTCAAAACAGGTTGCATCCAAACAGTACAGGCTGCCCAGAGGCAACAGCGATCACCCAGATGATTACAGCTATTAGAGGCTGGAGTTACTCAGAGAGCCCATTCTCCCCTTCAACAGCCCCATCTGGTCAGTGAAAATGCCTGACAGCTCCCAGAGAATGACAGCTGGTTAATGATCACTAAACAAGGCTGCCCCACACTCAGAGCTGTGGTGCCCGACATTATCACTCCTCCAGCAAGCTGTATCTGAAGCTGTGGCATGCTGCGTGGGATCCAGCGAGGGCTTTCTTTGGCATTCCAACTGCTAATGAACCACAGGAGCACTCTGCACGCTCGTGCTGGGGTCAGCAGTACACCTTCACAGTACTGCCCCGGAGGTATCCACACAGCCCCATGATTTGCCATGGGCTAGTAGCCCAGTGTTTGAAAGATTTCAATACTTCCCCACATTGTAAATTGCTCAGCTATGCGGATGATGTTATCCGCACCACTGGGGAGACCACTGGTCCCATTGAACAAAAAGTGGGAGAAGCATTGAGTAACGTCACTGAGACAATGCAAAATCATGGTTGGGAAATCAACCCCAAGAAAATTCAGAGAGCTGCCACAGAAGTAAAATTTGGAAGGGACTTTGCAGAATGATGACCGAATCAGCTAAACAAACCATACTTCATATGGAAGAAATGCAGAGCAAAGTAGAAACACAGAATATTATTGGTCTTTGGGTGTTTTGGAGGCAATTTATACCATATTCGGCCCAGATGATAATATAGTAAGAAAAAAAAAAAAAGGAACGTCAGTTCTTTCCAGAAGAAAAGGTAAGAGCCACCTTTGAACAAGGAAAGAAAGCAGTTTCCCATGCAGTAGTTTTAGGCCAAAAACTAGCCAATAAGCCTTTCAAGCTCAAAGCCCTAGTATCAAATGAGGACATAGCTTATTGGAGCCTCTGGCAGCAAGGGGACAGGTGGCACGTACTGTTGGGCTTTTGGTCTCAGAGGTTGCCCCCATCAGCGCAAAACTACAACAGCTTTGGGCTGCTTATTCAGCCCTAGCTGAAACAGAAAGAATCACCCAAGAGGCCAAGGTTACTGATAGCAGGGCTCCCAACTTTACAGTGGGTACTGTCAAATGATTCCAGTCAGTAAATTGGGAAGGCGCAACAGACTAGCACTGTGAAATGGAAATCGTGCATTTCTACACTTACATCTCCCAGCCCAAACAAAGTAAGTGCCTTACAGGAGAAAACAGCACAAATTGGCCTGGGTAATGACAGTGTGCCCCCTCCTCCTGGTCTGCCCCCATCTTGGGCACAGCAGGCTCTACCATATGAGCAATTAACCCAAGAGCAGAAGCAGAATGTATGGTTCACTGATGGGTCAGCAAGATATGTGAAAGAAAAACTGCAATGGAAAGCAGCAGCCTTTGAAATGGCTGGACAAACCTTCCTAACCTATCAAGGGAAGCGGGGAGCAGCCAATATGTCAAATTGATGGCTGCAGCTATGGTGCTGGAAGAACCATCAGCTTCAGAAATCTTTAAACTGACTCTTGGGCAGTATAAAAAGGTCTTACACTGTGGGCTAGTAAATGACAAGCAGATGACTGGATAATACACGGTAAACCTCTTTGGTGGCAGGATTTGGTAAACACTAGAGAGCAAGTGCAAAACCATTGCTCTCTGGGTAAGACACGTAGATGCTTACGCTTCACATCATGGTGAGCCGGAGTAGGAATACAATGCTGATGATGATCAGTTAGCTAAGGTATGTATTTCTGCAATATCCCCCAATGAGGAGTTGTTAGCCAAGTGGGCTCATAAGAAGTCAGGTCATTCAGGGATAGTTGCTACCTACAAATGGGGACAAAATAGAGGCATTCCTTGCTCCAGAGACACCATTCAAAATGCCTTTCAGGAATACCAGATCTGCAAATTAACAGAAGCAAGAAAACTGCCACAACAGACCTATGAAAAGATAGAATACTGGGTAGTCCCAGGCCACACCTGACAGACATTACATTAGGCCACTTCCAAAAGTGGCAATAAATACTGGTGATGGTAGATACATGTACAACCACCTGGCTGTATTGCCTACTTCCCATGTCGACCAGAAAGCCACTATGAAAGGCCTTCACTTTTTAAGCCAATGGTTAGGTATTCCCACTTGTATTAAATCAGATACTGGTTGTCTATTAAATTAGATAACAGTTGTCATTTCCAGGACAAATGGTCCAGCAGTGGGCTGGTGAAAACCAGCTACCATGGGTTTATCATATATCCCATCAACCTGTGGAGCCAGTTTAGTCGAGCATACTATGCCTCACCAAAAAGCAATTGTGAATTCTTCCATCCACCCACCCACTCTTTGGTGGAATTGGCTAACAGTGCTCCACGAGTATTGATAAATCTGAATAGCAGGGCGGGAGTCCAAAGTTACACCACTTACAAACTTTTGTTAGGCCATCACCATACAGTAATGCCTACCAGGTTCCTGTCTGAAACCAAAGAGGGGTCTGTCTTGGCACTGGATGGGCAATCTTGTTTATACTGATCCCTGCCAAGATACCGGCCCAGGTGCTAGGGACTATGTTCTTAATTTCAGAACACTCAGCCAATACTCCTTAATATGTTCTGCAACATATATCTCATAAAAAGTTGTGCTTTCCATCTGTTTTGCAGAAAGCGGATAGGGGTATCCTCCCCGGGAGGGCTCGGCATTGCACTAGCCCGCAGCGACATCTGTCGGCAACCCGCCGGTTACAGCAATGCTCAAAGTCCCACCTGCCCGGTGTATTTCTGGGGACAACAGACATTCTGGTGGGAACTAAAAGGCCAACTTTTAGGAGATGTCTGTACTGGTCAACATCCAAGGATGCCAGGAAAGGGAGCCTTGGAAATGGGTGTGTGTGAGAAGACCCCCATGCCTTGATGACCCTTGCAGAGATTGCTTTAAAACCACTGCTATGTATTACTGACCTCTTACAGAGAGAAATACAGATTATTCTCATCAGTAAGAGTTACTATCTTTCTTTCATACAAACGATAATGTTAAAACATCTTTGGCGTGATAGACTTACTAAGGTCTATTCCACAAAAGAAAGACCATAATAACCCACTGCCACTACCATTACTGCTTGTGACTTATGGAAAATATGAAAGATAATTGCCCTTCCTGAGTAAATTATATGGGCAGTTTCTTATGGGAATTAGAAGGTATTTTCACATAAATCACTTTGTCAACCAACAATTTAAGCCCACTTTAGATTTTGAGATCACATCCTAAAGAAACACATTTTCAGGCCTGCAAAGCTATTGTCAGCAAAAACAACCTCAAGCCATTGCTAGARTTGGACTCTTACCATGTAGCAGCAGGTGGACTCAGAACCCCAAGATAAGCTTTTTCCTTCTCTGTGAATCTCCAGAATAGCCATTTAACACACTGGTTTGGAGAACTGTTATTTTAACTAAACAGACTTAGTCACCCAAGTATGTGTGTTTTACACAGTCTCTCATAACATCCTCACAGAGAAACTGGTGAAATATGGCCTAGAAAAACAGACAGTGAGGTGTACTGGCTGAACTGCCAGGCTCAAAGGGCTGTAGCAATCAGTGGCACAAAGTCCTCCGGGAGGCCAGCCACAAGCAGTGTACCCCAGAAGTCAACACTGGCTCCAGTCCTGTTCAACAGCTTCATTAATGATCTGGATGGTGGGGCAGAGTCCACCCTCAGCAAGTTTGCAGATGACACCAAACTGGGAGGAGTGGCCAATACACCAGAGGGTCATGAGGCCATCCAGAGGGACCTCAACAGGCTGGAGAAAGGGGCTGACATGAACCTCATGAAGTTCAACAAAGGGAAACACGAAGTTCTGCATCTGGGAAGGGTCAACTAGTACTGGCTGGGGGCTGACCAGCTGGAAAGTAGTTTTGCAGTAAAGGCCCTGGTGGACAAGGTGAAGAGGAGCCAGCAACGTGCACTCATGGCAAAGGCAGCCAGGGGCAGCTTGGGCTGCTTGAGGAATAGCATCACCAGCAGGTTGAGAGAGGTGATCCTTTGGCTTCCAGTCAGTACTGGTGAGGCCACACCTGGAGTGCTGTGTCCAGTTCTGGGCAACCCAGTACAAGAGAGACATGGACATACTGGTGCAAGTCCAGAAAAGGGCTACAAAGATGACTGAGGGACTAGAGCATCTGCCATATACAACCATAGAATCATTAAGGTTGGAAAAGACCTCTCAGATCATCAAGTCCAACCGTCAACCCAACACCACCATGCCCACTAAACCATGTCCCTAAGCGCCTCATCTACATGTCTTTTAAATACTTCCAGGGGTGGTGAATCCACCACTTCCCTGGGCAGCCTGTTCCAATGCTTAACCACTCTTGCAGCAAAGAAATTTTTCCTAAGGTCCAATCTAAACCTCCCCTGGCRCAACTTGAGGCCATTTCCTCTCGTCCTATCACTAGTTGCTTGGGAGAAGAGACCAACACCCACCTCACTCCAACCTCCTTTCAGGTAGTTGTAGAGCGCGATAAGGTCTCCCCTCAGCCTCCTCTTCTCCAGACTAAACAGTCCCAGTTCCCTCAGCCGCTCCTCGTAAGACTTGTTCTCCAGACCCTTCACCAGCTTCGTTGCCCTCCTCTGGACACGCTCCAGCACCTCAATGTCCTTCTTGTAGTGAGGGGCCCAAAACTGAACACAGTATTCGAGGTGTGGCCTCACCCCCAGGAGAGGTGGGACTGTTTATAGCCTGATGAGGAAGAGGCTTGCTGGGGAGGGGGTGGAACCTCATCAATACATATAAATACCAGGTTGATTGGCGCAGGGTGAAAGCAGAGAGTGCCAGACTTTTCTCAGCAGTGCCCACTGACAAGACAAGAAGCAATGGGCATAAATTGAATCACAAGAAGTTCTGCCTGAGCAAAAGAAAACACTTGCTTATTATGAGGGTTATTATTATTCCAAACATGGGAAAAAGCAGCCCAGAGAAGCTGTGGAATCTCCATCCACAGAGGTACTCAAAACCTGACTGAACACAGTCCTGGGCAACCTGATCTAGCTGACTCGGCTTAAGTAGGGGGGTGGGGTTATACTACTTGATCTCCAAAGGCTCCTTCCCATCTCAACCATCCTGTGATTCTGTATTAATCTCACAGGGAGAAAGCCCAGTGAGCCAGTCAAAGGAAAAAAAAAGGAAGTAAGCACATTTTTGCAGTCAAAAAGAAACAAAACTAGAAATCACTGTTTAATTAACATTCTCATAACTGTCACATGTAATAAAAGCTATGGTATATAGGAATAGCTTTTATAGGAATAGCTAGGTTCTCTAAAATTAGGTATCACGGAAAGTTCTTCTGAAAGGACTACTCTAAATTAACATACTTAAAAAATTAATAATTTTGTGATCAAAATATATTAACACTGTTTCAATACAAACGTCAGTAACCAAACAGAAAGCAAAAGCTATTTTAAGTCACAATAAAAAAGATGCATTAAAATCCACCAGAAATCCTTAATCTCTTCCATAATGAGATTGGGATTCTTAGTACCATGCAATCCAGCTTCTTAACTTGAGTTCAGGGTACAACATGCTTGCAAAAGGAATTAAAACCAACTGAATTTAACCAGTCTGAATATAAATAATCCATGGAAAACCAAAGAACATAGCATAGAAGTCTGCAACGGAGCACTGCTGATTTAAAATGAACGCTAGCTTTCATAATATTTTTTTCTCCTCTTTAAATGGACTGCTGTAAGCTTGCAAGAGYGGCTTGATCAGTTTTCAAGTTCCTTTTCTCCACCCCTGAAAATATCCAGCTTTAGGGCCCACTAACGAGGTTCAAGGAGAAAAGAACTCTATTAAAGGAAGCTTACTTGTAAAGCAAAATAATCACTGGCACTCCAGAATCAAAAACGGTCCCAAAGCAGTAAGCACTGTTGTTGTGGATAAAACACTGAACTACAACCAACTTCAGTACCTGATCAGATGTAAATGTGTAGTTTCACATAGAGTTGACTCAACTAGGAAGGTGTACAGGGAGGAATCATAGATGACAGACAGGTATTCTGCTTCTAAAAGAAAAGCCTATGGCTTCCTGGAAAGATATGGATGACGAGGTAAGTATAATTGTGTATCACTGATGCTGGATTATGAATGCATGTTAATAAACCCCACTGAACAAAGCATCCAACTATACTCAGTAATTATAGATGTAATCTTTTAAATACCTGTTAACACAGACATGAGAAGTAACACATTTGCTGCAAGACAGGTTAGATATATGACCCATTCCAGCCTGTCTTTCCTGTCTCCTTCTCTCTTATACCTCACTTCACATTAGCCTAATCTTCAGTCTTCCAGTCTTTCACTTCAGTTTTTTGGTCAATAGTTCAATATAAGCCCTTCTCCTATTCCAGTTTTCCAGTTCCTCACTGATCCACATCCTTGTCAGCTCATCCCAGACTTCACGGGATTTCTCCCTCTCCTGGTTGTACATCCCCACTGGGTCATGGTCCCAACAGTATCTACAGGTGCGACATTTCTCTGCACACTGGCTTGCTTCAGCGGATATACCTTCATCTCAACTCCTCCTCCTCCTCTCCTCAGTTCACCTACTTCTCCTGAAGTTCTCTTCTAATCTCAGCTTCTTGGTCCTCTATTCTCTGCACAGCAAAGCAACACCTCAACCCTGACGTGGAAGACTTCACCACCAATACTTAACAATTTGTCAATGTTATAAGCTACAGACCTCAGAAACTTATTGTGGGAAGTATCAGACAGGCTTTTTAAGTGTACAAGTCTGACCATCATCCTGTAGTTTAGAAATGTACCTTGGAGCTACTTCTACTTAACATCTACGTACCTGTACATGAATTCATTTTAGTTTCACTGAAGGTGCTTTTAATAAAACAGAATCAAAGAGAAGGGGAAATTGAACAGCTTCTGAAGTAAAGAATAATTAGAAACAGAGGGAAATGAAAAATGGAGTGGCAGAAGACATGAAATATGAATTTACTTACGTTATCTTGGCAGATTATACCATCTTTCTTTGATGAAATAGAAGACCCTTCCCCCAGACAAAAGAAAATGCAGTAGAGCTGGTCTGGGGGGGACAGAATTCGGTACATTTTCATCCATACTACAACACGGAAAATTATTAGTTAAGCTCGAAGAAACTGGATTAGAAGATGTTAAAAAAAAAAAAAACCACACAAAAGAAAACCCCAAACCAAACAAAAAAAACCCCAACAGTATGAGAGTGGTTAAACAAAGACAACTGCAACTAGCATTGAAACAAGAATGATGTGATAGAGTTTCATTAACTAAGAGCGTTTCAAAAATACAGCCTTAGTATTTGCATAAAGGAAACTGGCACAAAATACAGGAGAGAACCTATAGAATCTGCTGAAGCAGGGCTGAAGAGATACTACTCATTCACAGAAAGATCAGTGCGCCATAAAAAAAGAAATGGATAATTTTGAGAATCAAAACAACAAAGGCATCTGTTTTTTTAATTTCTGCTTTTATGCCAAACACTTTGGGACTTTCTGCTCTTAGCTACGAGTTTATCAGCTAGAAAGAACAGATGTATAAGGTGATTACATGATCACATCTACTATGATGTACTCAAAATAACAAATAGCAACAATAAAAAGCAATTTTAAGGGGTATTTCGTAATTTCAACTTCTCTCCATTACAGATCTGCTTATACTAACGTCACTGCCTTCATGTGCAACCTCAAGTACAGTCCCAGTCACCATGTACAAGAAAGATGTGTTCAAACTGTAGGCAGTAGGAGACAGGGCTACTGGAATCATAGAATATCTTGCACTGGAAGTGACCCATAAGGATCATCAAGTCCAACTCCCTGCTCCTTGCAGGACTACCTAAAACTAAGCCATATGACTAAGAGCGTTGTGCAGATGCTCCTTGAACTCTGACAGGCTTGGTGCCGTGACCACTTCCCTGGGGAGCTTGTTCCAGTGACCGACCATGCTCTCAGTGAAGAACCTTTTCCTAATGTCCAGTCTGAACTTCCCCTGGCGCGGCTTCATTCCATGTCCTCGTGTCCTGTCGCTGGTCACCAGAGAGAGGAGATCAGCACCTCCCCCTCCACTGCCCCCCTTGAGGAAGTTGTAGCCTGTGGTGAGGTCACCCTCAGCCTTCTCTTCTCCAAGCTGAACCCAACAAGCTCTTAATTTTCCAAGTACGTAATGAGACAAAGACAGCCTGGATTGTTCAGCCTAGCAACATAAAGTCTAAAAGTAAACATGATTGCTCTCTATAAATAAACCAAAGTATATACCAATCACAGGGAAAGAACTGAGAATTAAGCTACTGAATGATACTAAACAAGAATAAATGAGTATGTGAAGGCCATGCATAATTTAGGCTGGAAATTAGATGGACATTTTTGAAACAAGCCAGAAAGGGTATGCTGTGGATCATCATTTTTAAGATGAATAATTGTTTTATCATATGGACTGAAAGACATTATTTACAGGCCTGCAACAGAAAGCAAATGTACAGCTAATAAAAAACTCATTTGTATACTTGGGTGGAAGGGATAAAAGCAAATCAAATCTTCTATAGTTTTGTAGTGGTACTCTAATGTTAATCTAGTCCTATGCCCCCCCCCCCCCCACAAAAAAAAAAAAAAAAAAAAAAAAAAAAAAAAAAAAAAAAAAATAAAAAAAAAAAAAAATAAAAAAAAAACTAAACCCCCCCCCCCCCCAAAAAAAAAAAAAAAAGAAAAAGAAAAAGAAAGGTTTCACAAATCTTAAGTTCAATGTAAACATTTCTTCACAACCCCTTTTTGTTCCCAAGTATGAAAGACTAATAATCCGTTTTTGTTCCTAAGTATGAAAGACCTGAGGTATACACTAACACAGAAGACTCTGAAAACAAGTAGGCCACTTGCAACATCCAACAGGAGTGTCCAAAGCAAACTTTTTTTTTTTTTTTTAAAGTTATTTAAGCCTTGATTAACCCTCCCCATGCACTAGGGAGCATGACAGAGAGATAGATGATTTTAAAATAGACTATGAACTTTTGTGATACCCTTCTTTTGTAGAGATTTATATAGTAAATATTGTATTAGTACACCAGGACCATGGACGTACAACAGCACAGATTAAAACAGCAGAGCAGGAGTAAGAAGAATGGCACACCTGCTGCAAATTAAGAGATCAAGCGGAGTCATAAAATCCAAGAAAGAATATTGGTAACAAAAAGGAACTGGCAGGCACTGGTGGAGTGTGAGACCGTACTATGTACATGGAACTGCAAATATGCAATACGACCCAACATCACCCTCGGCATTCTTTGTCAAAAGGGAACATAAACACAGCAAAGATCATGCAACACCATTACCAGTCAAGAATAACCCAAAAGACATGATGAGGACTTGATAGTCAGCATCCCTTGATCCCCTTGTCACTGCAAGTAATCCCGGCCAGACTGATGGGATACCCATCTGTCCTGGTCTTCATAAATGTAGGACTGCAAAAGCATGAGTATGAAAGGATGAAAGAAATCTATGAGATAACAAATACAGGTTACTGAAATTGGTTTTGTTCAAAACAAAAGTCATGTTTCCTTCTATCCAGTGATCCATTGTGAGCTGCTGCACTTTAAACCCTTTCACTTCACCTGGTTACACATCCTGTTTGGCTGTTGCAGAACCACAGTATCTTAAAACAGACCATTTGCCAAGTGACACCTGTTGCATAAAATGTAGGAAGTTCATCACTGCAGGAGGAACAGCCTAAGTTATCATTTATTGTCTTTCGGTTTCAGCAAAAACCACTTTTTTTTTCTTTGCATAAAATGGTGGATTCCTCTAATTGAGTATTTTGATTAACAATAATATAATACATTGACGGGTGGAGGGAGAGTGAGAAAACCCCTTACTGTAAAAATTATGGTAAGTGCTCACAGTGCATGGAGTGCTGTTATGACAGAGCTCTTCCAACTAATGACCGCTAAGCGTCTTCCTTAGACGGAGGTCAGGCAGCTTGTTTCTATTAACTAAACCTGAAAAGCTTTCTTTCTTCTGGCATCTCTTCACATATAATCTGCACGTATCCTTTCAGAGGCTACTTTTACATTTCATTCACATTCTCACACAGGGATGAAAAAGAGAGTCTCTATGCAACTTGTGTTTCTCAAAAATAATAATAATTAAAAAAAAAAAATATCTAGAAGTATACCTGAAGAACAGTAAGTTTCAAAAGCCAGCACTAACCATGAATTTTGTTTCCCATTTATAACTACACTACTTTTCTTCGTCAGTACTTGTTGTTTGCTCCCATGGTCACAAGTTATATCTCATAATCTTACTTGATTTCACCTTATGCTTCCAGAAGTTTATCATAATCTTAACATACAAAGCGCTCCACACTTTCATTCCCACATACTTCTAATAGCAAATTTACAAAATTGCACTGAAATATTTTTTTAACACAAATTATAAAATAACCCATAAAAGTTAGGAGATACTGAATCAAAGTATTTTTCAAGTAAAACTTTTAGATCTTTCTGTAGGAACATGTTGAATCATTATTTCAAAAATACTTTTAGTTTGATTCAACACCCCTGGGCAGTATATAAATAACACCCTCTCCTCCTTACCTTGGCCAATTGGAAGAAACTGAATCTGAGTACAGGTAAGATTGACAGGACATTAGAAAAGAGTCCTCCACTTATCACAGAGAAATGAAAGGGGTTACTCATTAAGGAGTATGTGGTAAATCCTCACTGTCTTTCAGCAGCACAAAACATTTCAATTTTATACGTTCTCACTGCCTTACCAAAAAAAAAAAAAAAAAAGTTGAAAAAAAAAAGAAAAGAAAAAGAACAGTATCAGGCAGAGAGGAAGGAAAGCTACCATGTATTATTCTACAAATATTAAATGTCTCAATGGTTCCACCCCCTTCCAAACTACGTGTAGTTTGGACTACTTCATATAGTCAGAAAATACTTAGGAAAACACCCTGTGTTTATTTGATTGATCCAAGTTCTGCAGCATGAAAAATGAGAACTTCAACTAGGCTCACTAGTTAGAGAATGTTCAAAGTTTCTTTCTGTCACTTTAACATTAGACTGAACTATGATGCCTCAAGTAGAGATCTTCTTAAAAATTATTCGGAACACTTTGAATATACAAACTGTCATTCTAGACCAGACTGGAAAACCATTCTAGCAACAATTTTCTCAGAGCAGCCAGCACCAGATACCGTTTCTCAAGATACAAGACGACTAATACAGTATAAGCTACCATGCAGAATATGGCAGATAGGGTATAAGCTGCTCCATAAAGTGTTTAATCCTAATTGTTATAAATTGTTTTCAGGTATAAACCAGAAATAATTTTTCTAGCTTGTTGGGCTTGATTTGTGATAGTTTTCAAATCTTTGTTTGTACTAATAGCTGTAATTTTGGATAGTACTATTATATGTGTAAGCATCCCAGGAGATTGATTCATCTCAAATATCACCAGTGATGGTCAGATCCAACTAAGTGTTAAATGGAAAAATGGAAACCTGGCAAGTTATAAAATTACTTTTAAATATAGTCTTCATTTTATGGTACATGCCATTGTTCTTGAGTATGCAACATGGATACTTCTGTAAAACGAGGACTGCAGAACAAATCCCAACCTCTTGGCTCCCTTTGAGCCATGACTACATGTAAAATGGAAGCAATACGCTGAGAACAAGTCTGTCTCCAATATGTATGCATTTTACAACAYAGCTCCTTAGGATTTGTATGTAAGGAATCAAGAAGAAAACTCCTCTCAAACTGAACATTTTGTGGTATCAGACACACGCAGGGAAATAACTTTCAGAAGTGCAGATTCAATCGTATCCTGTTTTATTTGACAGCAGCCCAGAGGTTATCTCACTTGACAAGGAAACAGATAAAGCCACGAAATGGTGGGTTTGTATTTTGGATCGGATCTCTGAGTTTATTTTGAGCCTGCTTGCACACATGCTTGTGCACACCTCTGCCTCCATTTGTCAAAGGAAGGGCTGTGTGTTCTGTATCTGCTTTTGGCTACTTGTAAGCTCCTACCTCCTAGATCTCCCATTTTCACCTGCACCAGTGATGGGATCACCACATCAAAGAAACTAGCTGAGTACGTGAGGATTAAATTCAACCTGCTTTCCATTTTTTCTGCAAGCACTAGTCAGCAAACTTGCATCAATCTTCCAGTAAAGTTAGTTTTAAAAACTATCTCCTGATTTCAGACCTACAATACAAGACAGACTCCTGATTTCAGATCTACAGTACAAGACAGAAATATAAATAAGAGTCTAACATATAAATCATCTAAAAAAATTAAGTTCGGTTAAAATCTAGGGATTGAACTGTAATTTCTGAAAGCTAGATTTATTACTGATGCTTTTAACACTGGAACACCTGTAAAGACACAGAAGGAGTATGCCAAATCAAAAAGGAAACAAAAGGCCTTATTCATATCAAGTGATGTATCATGAAGAGACTTGAGATATTAAAATGCCTGTCTTCTTATAAGAAGACTTCCATTTCCATGCCAAACAAACACTTAGTCCTCAATAAATAGCTTAAAAATTCTAATTAATGCCAGTAGTTTCTCTTTTTTATTGGAACTTGTAAGAACGCTCATCTGCAAGCCTACAGTAGGTAATCTGAAAACAGTCTATGGTAAAACATACCAACTTGTCAACGCCGCACCTCCGTGTTGGTGGTCCACAAGACAGTCTGAGAACTTGGTTTTACCGTTCCAGAAGGGCTTGGGACCTACCTGTTCATACACCAATTCCCACAGCACGGGCACGCGCTGGCAAGTGAATAGTTATCTGGCATGTTCAAAAACACGTGCAAATCAAAATTGTGAGAGACTGACACATAAAACATACATCCTTCAAAACTAACGCACAAGATCTAATACGGGAGTTTTTAAAAGAATTAACAGAATGAGCAGTGGAGGCTCAAAAAAAAAAAAAAAAAAAAAAGAAAAAAGCCACTCCCAGGGACTAATGGGAACCATACCACCACAGCTCAAAACAGCTGGAAGTCAAGACTAACAAAATGTCAACACTTGACTGCTTTCCACGGCTGGACATCTAGAGGTGAAGAAATGACAGCCTCAACAGAACAGCGCCAAAGTCCGAAGGGGCTCTGGCTCTCCCGCGTTCAGCCATCTTCCCCATCACCGCAGCAGGCGGCCGGGATGCCGCCCAGGCGCACCGCCCCCGAGCTGCGCCGTCCCTTTAAGCCGGACCCCATGACAAGCGGGAGGACCCGGCCCCCGGGACGGCAGCCCCGCTCCCCCCCTGCCCTCCGGCCGGCCCGGAGCCGGCCGCGCTTTCCCCCCGCCGCCCCCGCGGTGCAAGGGCTGACGGCGCCGAGCGCCGCAGGAAACTTTGGCGGGAGGGGAGCGCGCCGTGCCCGGCCGCCCCCCCGCCGCCCCGGGGAAGCTCGTCCCTCCCGTCTCCCTTACACAGGACACAAAGCGCCGGCGGGCGGAGGGGGGGCTCCGAGGGAGACCTCGACGCGCCCACCCCGTCAGGCGGCGGCAGAGCCCTGCCGCCCCCGGAGCCGGCAGGACGGGGCTCCCCCCACCCCCCCGCGCCGCAGCCCCACAGCCGCCGCAGTCCGCAGCCCGACGGGGGAGAGCCGGACCCGGCAGCCGGACAGCCGCGGCCCCCGGCGGCCTTCCAGCGGCTCCCGGACAGTTTCCCCCGCGCCTCGGCCGGCAGCCCTCCCTCAGGCACCCGCGGGGAGGCGCCGCGCCTCGGTCAGCGCGGCCCGCCCGGCGGAGAGCGGCGCCGCGGCACGTGTGCCTGGGAGGGAGCAGCGCAGCTGGGGGAGGCGAGCGCCCAGCCGCCGAGCGGGGCACGGGGCCCCTCCACCCGGAGAAGGGACCGCCGCGAGGCTGGGGCAAATCACCACAACTCCAACTCCCTCCCCCCCAGCCCCGGTGCCCGGGCTCTCGCGAAGCACGTGAAACTCACGGGAGAAAACCGCGCCGCGCCGCCGACTCCCGGCCGAGCCGCCTCAGCGCTGCTGGCGGCGGCAGCGGCGACACCGGGGGCTGCCGCACGCCGTCGCCGCGACCCCCCTTCCTGCCGCCGCGCCGGCCCCGCCCCCCGCGGGACTGCCCGCCCCCGACGCCCCGCCCCCCTGGCCGCGGCCCCGCCTCGCCCCGCCCGGCGCGGGGGACGAGGCGCCTCTCACGTCTGCCTGCGCATTTCTCCGGGGGAGGGGGAGCTGCTGCCCGTCCCCGCGGCGGCCCGGGTCGGGACGGGACGGGACGGGACGGGGCGAGGCGAGGCGGYGGCGCTCCCGCTCCGGCGGCGCCTGCCTCCGCCCAGCGGCGGGGGGACGCGGGGAAGAGTCTCGAGGTCAGCCTGGCGGGTCCAAGCGGTGCGGGCCCAGGGGGGAAGGAACAAACCGCTCCGTCCCCTCGCGGTGCGGGCGGGCTCGTCGGTCTGCCGTGCCCTCCGAGCGGCGCCGCCCCGCCTGGCTGCCGGTCCTGGCTCAGGCGGCCGCGGGAGAGTCGCGGCTCCTCCGGAAAGCCAGTGCTTTCCCCGCCAGTGGGTCGGTGGGGGTCAGCGGGGATCCCCCCCGTGGGCCGGGACACCCCGGTTCGCTCAGGAGGCCGCGGGCGGCGCCCGGGCCGCTGGCTGCGGTCGCTGCGGCCGCGCCTTGCGGGCGGGAGCCGGTGGGTCCGGGTGCTGTCGGTTCTGAGGGCGGAGAAGTCCCTCCGTGCCGGGGGCGCAGGGGCTGCGGTCGCGGGGTCGCAGGTTGTGGCAGGCGAGGTGAGGGAAGCGCTCTGCAAAACCCGCACGCTCAGGCGGGGGGGTTTAGAGCCGGGCCGCGGGGCGCTGGGGTCTGTACGCCCTTTGCCGTGGTGAACAGCAGTAGGGCCCGACGGGCGCTTGCAGCTCCAGCGAGGACAAACACGGGCTTTTGCTAGGATGAGAAAGTTTGCCCCGTCTAGAGCCGAGGGAGTTTAGGTGGAGGAGCTGTGACAGCTCCCGGCTAACCGCCGGGAGTTGCTGACTCAAGGTAATGGGGAGCCAGAGTAAGGTAACCTCCGAGGGGTGGGTGCCAAGAATAGCACAGTCAGTTGCTGGGCATGAAGAATGCAAGTCTGACATGCGGATTGTTGTTGGAAGCTTGTTGAACTCCAGTGTACTTGAATAAGATGATGATTTCGGTGGAATTCATAACATATAATAGCAAGCTGAAGCTTGGGCATGTCTTACAATGAGCTGTATCTTACCACGCATACCCACTGCATGTGAACATTGCTCAGCATCTCTGGCTGAACAGGTTTATGCAGGAGACCTTCAAGAGGTCCATCTGCATAGGTCAGCTGGAAGAATTAGGACCCAAATTTGTACTATATTCCAGGGGCATTGTAATGAAGCATTCATTTGTTAAGCAGGACTGTCTTAATGCTGCTTTAAAATATAAATATATATATATATGGCAAGACATGATTCTGCCACCTTCAGGTTAAAGTCATACCTTGTTTTATAAGTAGATCTACCGACTTCTTTGCGAAAACAAATTTGGGTAATTCGGCCTGTGATGGATGTTTCAGTATTTCTACAAAGACTAGGTGTATTATCACGATGAAGGATTTTCCTTATTCATACGCAAGATACACAGACTTCGTGAATTAATTCTCTGAAAGCCTATTCACATTTCCCAAATTAAGGCACATCAGTGGATTTTTGGTTTGGTTTCAAATGCTGGGTCCTTTTTCTTCAGAAGGTGAAAACTTGCCTTTGTGGGGTTATAGGACATAGCAAGTAAGTAGTGATTAATGTGTCCCAAAGATGTTTTCATTCTTTGATGACAGGAAATATTAAGCTCTTTGAACAGCAGTGGTGACTTACTGGCTCCAGCTGATTTGCAGAGTCATGCCAGCATTTCTTTGTAGAGCTCTTTGTCATACCAAGTGCTCATGTAAGTTTGTGCGAGACTTCCCTTATATTATTGATCTGGCTCATGAAACTGAACGCTGTAATTGCAAAGGCCCAGTCTAAGGATTTCAGACCTTGCCTTGAGCAAAGTGATTCAGTGGTGCTTTTGTGAAATGACAAGCTGATACACACATCTGTTGCCCAGGCAGCAGCATCCCAAAGGCCTGCCCCTGCCTTTCATTCTGGCATTCTGGCTGGGATGGTGTGGCATACAGAAGGGTGCAGCTTCACAGTCTCTCACTCGCAGGGGGCTACATCGTCCTCCAGCAATGTTTCCCATGCTAGCTGCTCTTATGCAAATTCTTTAATTGGTGTAGATTAATTTAAATTCTCAAAGCAATCTTTGTAAAGGAAAGTATGGACAAGAATTCGGAGTAGGAGCTCAAAAGAGTTCTTAGCGTGTGAATGTTCCCTGAAGTAGAAGGTCCTATTTTATGAGAATATTAGGGCCCCACAAAGCCAGTCCTTTTTGTAAGTGCAGAATGTCTGACTTACAGGTATTAATAAAAGGAATCAAAGTATTTGAAAAAAGAAAGAAAAAAACGTTGAAGAATTATATTATCAACTCTTTGAAAAGTAATTGGGAAATAGAGCAAGCTTGGGGCCTCCTAAGAGGATATTCTTCAAAGTTTCGGTTCTGATTTTTAAAAGGTTTTTCTTCAAAATTACAGAAGAAGATATTAAAATCTCAGCTTTTTGTGAATACCTTTGTATTGAAGTCATAAATTTGAGTAGAATCTGCCAACTTTTTTATTTTTCATTATGGTAAACATAAGGCAGTCTACCTTAGACTTCACGTTTAATGGCTCTCTAAATAATTCTACTGTATTTACCTCCATTTGCTCATATTGCTTTCATTACTTTGAGCGGTGTTTGAATGCTTTTTGACTTTAATTTCATTTATATTACCCACCTGGTGATCTCTGCCAAGTGATTTCGTATTGCTTCACAAAGGCAATAAAAATAAATACATTAAAATGTGGTGGTTAACTTTTGCTTCCTCCTCTTCTGAAATCCGAGACTAGACTTATAGTGCCCTTTTCTTCAAATATGAGATTTCCTAGCACAGAAAAATAAAATAACTTTAAAACTTTATTTTGTGACTTATGCTGTAGCCTCCTAGTATGAAGTGCAGAAAAACAGACAACCCACACACTAGATCCTTTAAAGTACTAAGCTTCCTGTGAGACTTACTTCACTGAGTTGAAAAAGAATTTCTCATCTTGCACGATTGGGTATCTGCTTTTACTTTAATGACTTTCTGATTAAAAGCAAAGTATTCTGAATGTTCTTTTTTCATAAAAGATCACTTATTATAATGTTTTTGTGGGAAATAAAACAGTGTGGGTTTTCTTCAGCTTGCAGATCCTTTCTTTAAATCTACAGACTTCTGCATGAGGTGCCAATTCAGCAAGGACTTTAAGCATTTGGAAATTAGGTACATGCTAAAGCAACTAGATTTAGACCTTTGACATGAAAGTTATAGCAAAAGACTTGTTTGGTCTGTGGTTACAATCTCATGATAATGTACTTGGGCTTCCTTGTGTGCAGGAATAAACTTAAAGTCCTGAGCTCTTGCATTGTGGCAAACATATCTTGAAGATTTTCATTATCCGTGTCTGAGCCATGCCGGCAGTCGCCACCTGCCATTTATAGATAACGTGAGAAAGTATTGTCTGAATGTGTCCAAAAAGCTTTTGAGTCATGCAGTCCTCTTGCTTATACTTCCATAACACAATAATATTGTTACTGGCAAACAGCTATAATAAATATTAAATCATAAAGGTCAGTAGCATATATCTTGATGAAGTGTTTTAGATAGATAGATACATAGGTAGGTTGATTGATTTCAGGCTTTGAGCTCTTTGCTTTGAGCACCGTTTACTCTATTTTTGCCACATTATTCCCTTTTTCCCTCTTTTTTAGGCAGAACAAAATGCCACCCTTCCCTTTATTCTCTAGCATGTCTAAAAGCACAGACTGCATCAGACACCGGAGAGCTGCATGGAGATTTTACTTTGCAAATGGAGCAGCACGCTGGCAGCATAAAGGATGAACGTCTTTGAAGAGCTCTTTTGAGGATAGAGATCAGCCCATGATCTCCTTCAGGCTGCGATCTTATTCATTGTTATTTCCAAGATTTTTTTCAAACGCTCACCAAGGTAAATTCCAATTTAAAAAAGAGTACCAGTGAGGTGGTTATATATTATATAGAT
Source organism: Phoebastria nigripes (assembly GCA_035582835.1). Taxonomy (NCBI): domain Eukaryota; kingdom Metazoa; phylum Chordata; class Aves; order Procellariiformes; family Diomedeidae; genus Phoebastria; species Phoebastria nigripes. Next base: position 267,297 of record JAYKAV010003325.1, read on the forward strand.
ATGTAACACAGATATATGTTACAGTTAATGCACTTTTTATACCTCAATATAATGCAAAAATACTACAGAACAAATACCATTACATCGGAGGCTTAATTTTATCCAGGCAAACGGAAATGCGCCACAAATCCAGTTACCTCAGCTAGCACCCTTAGCAAAACTTTAACTCCTGTGTGCAATAACTGGTCTCTGCAGACTGCAGATGAGGTAGGCTTTTTGTGGCACTGCTGCTTATATAATGCCTTTCCTGTGAACAGAAGATTTTCATCTAGCTCTGCCAGGCCAATACTTAAAAGAATAAAACAATAAATCATATAAATGTTTTGAAGACAAATTATTCATAACGCTGTATTACCTAGAGTGATGCCATATTTTACATACCATTGAGAATGGTTTCTAATAAGACATAATTTCAGAGCAGAAAATATTTATTGTTGTATCTAGCTCATCTATTTGTGTGTTGCTGTCCTACATATACACTAGCCTTTGGATCTTAAAGCGTTAGAGAAATCTGACATGGCTGAGTGTATGTACGAGTGATTACTGGTGCCCYGGTGCAGGTAATTCAGTTAGTTGTCATTAATCTGAATGTGCCAACTCAAATAACCGTCCTTGGAAAATTATCTGCATTTCTCCTGAGGCTTTTCATGTGTCTTGAAATAACCTTACTCTTGCCCCTTTGCCTCTAGGATCTCTACATAGGTCTCACTGAAAGGTTTTTTTTCATGTACTTACCATTTTTTTCCTTGTTTTGAGAACAAAATTGTCAGATGCCTATGGTAATACTGAAAGGAGACTTGCAGAAAATGTTAAGTAGATTTGAACTAGACCTTATATCTTTAAATTGTCTCCAAAGAATTTGGTGTAGGAAAACAGTGGTTTGACATTCACTGTTTGTACTTAATTGCATTAAGCAATGACTGGTGGTAGATCCCAGCTCACCACTAAATTCTGCCATATTTACTGAGAGACCTGATGACTAAGCTGCAGATACAGTCTCTAGTGAGATACATTACTCTAAAAGGTTAATTTTTCCTAGTGCAAGAATACTTGTGTACAGAAAGAGAAGTAACAGTAAACTTCAAAATGTTTTGAGAAAGTCTAGCAGTAGTCCTTTCTGCTGCTTGGAGGGTTGTGCTGCTGCTACATTATAAGTATTTAAGCAGTACTGCCATTACTCAATTTCAAGATGAAACTACAAAATAGTCCCAGATTTCAGAAAACTAACCACAGGCACACTGAAAAGGGAGATTAGGTGGTTTTTTTGTTACGAAACCTTGAAAGAAGAATAGCTATAGACAGAGGAGGTGAAAGAAGATAAAGGGAGAAGAATAGYGATGCCAAATTGTCCTTTGCATATACATCCCTAATTGACTATACATATAAATGATTGTTTGCCTAGAACAAGACAAAATCTGCCAGCAAAGTCTACTGAACAAACAACGATTGTTTAAATAACTTTTAGAGGCCATTTATTCTATGCTAACACTGGTTTTTAAAGATAACTGCAGCCAGGAACACATGAACAGAGAAGCAATTCTTGAAGCCAGAGCAAATCATGCTGTGGCAGCTGTGTATAAATGAGCAGATTTATGTCTTAAAGTGTGGGAAACAAACACTGAAAAATAAGCAATTGAGAAAGTGGCAACATTTAGTCATGATTTATCTAGGGGTAAATTTGCCAGTGTGGTGCCAGGCTTACAGCACTTTTTTATGGGTTGAGTCATGCATCCATGCCTTTTTAAAATCCAGATAGCTGGATTTGTCAGGGGCTAACTCATGGTGGGTTCCTTACAAGCTAATTATTATACACAGGCAATGCAGAATGTCACAAAATTTAATATTCTGGACAAGGATGTAGCATCAGAATGAACATTGGGGGAGATCTTCAGCCACAAATATATAACACGACCAAGAGTGTATGTGGCACAACACATACAGTGGGATGCAGGACGGATGCCAGCTCTAGCTTTGCTTCACTCAGTAAAATCAATCATCTGTTCAAAATTAATGAACAAGATTGAACTTATGACACTGGTGAGAGAGAAAGGGAAAGAAATGAAATGGTTCTATTTAATATTTACTTAGTACTTTAGGTTTATTACCAAGTATTTAAATACTGACTAACTGGGCAGCGTAAAGAAGATAAGGCATTTTTTCCCCATTTCTACCATGTTCCAGAGAATCTGGTAAACTCTTCATTTCTCTAAGACTACAAATAAAGATATCCAATTGTGGATATAGAACTAATGAGATAATCTGCCAAACTCACCATAGTATTGCACCTTTATTGTACTATCAGTAAATAAGACCCTGAATTTTAGGAGAGCAAACTTTCAGTTGTTCAACAATTAGTGGATGGGATCCCCTGGGAAATTGCCCTCAGGGATACAGGAGCAGAACGTAGCTGGCAGCTGATGTTTTTCTTAAAGCACGAGAGTTTTCGATTCCCATGTGTAAGAAATCAGGCAAGGAAGGCAGGAGACCAGGGTGGCTGAGTGAGGACCTCCTGGTCAAAGTCAAGTGTAAGAAGGAAATGCATGGGCAGTGGAACCAGGGACATGTATCCTGGGAAGAATACAGGGACACTGCATGGGTGTGTACAGGTGCGATCAGGAAAGCTATTTGGCAAGGAATGTGAAGGACAATAAAAAGGGCTTCTACAGGTTGGTCAGAAGGAAGATTAAAGAAGATGTACCCCCCCAAAAAAAAAAGACAGGAGAACAAGTGACAACTGACATGGAGAATGCTGAGCTACTCAACTTTTTTTTCCTCATTTTTCACTGACAGTCATTCTTCCTACATCTCTCAAGTCCCTGAAGCTCAAGGCAGGGACTGGGTGAACAAAGTCCCTCCCATCTTAAGAGAAGATCAGGTTTGAGACCACCTGAGGAACCTGAACATATACAAGGTTATGAGACTAGACAAAATGCATCCCAGGGTCCTGAGGAAATTGGCAGACATAGTTACTAAGCCACTGTCCATCATATTTGAAAAATCATGGCAGCCAGGTGAAGTCCCCAGTGACGAGAGAAAAGGGAATATCACACCCATTTTTTAAAAGGGTAGTAAGGAGGACCCTGGGAATTATTGACCAGTCAGCCTCATCTCACTGCCCAGTAAGATAAAGAACAGATCCTTCTGGAAGTTATATTGAAGCATATGGAAGACAGGGAGATGATTAGAGACAGTCAACATGGCTTCACCAAGGGCAAACCATGCCGGACTAATCCAGTGGCCTTCTGCGATGGAGTGACTGCATCAGTGGACAAGRGAAAAGGTACTGATGTATCTACCTGGACTTCTCCAAGGCCTTTGATATGGTCCCCCACAACATTCTTACTTCTAAATTGGAGAGATACAGATTTGATGGATGGACTGTTGGATGGATAAGGAATTGGCTGGATGGTCACATCCAAAGAGTTATAGTCAATGGCTCAATGTCCAAGTGGAAACCAGTAGTGAGTGGTGTCCCTCAAGGGTCCGTACTGGGACCGGTACTGTTTAATATCTTCACCAACAATGTAGACAGTGGGATTGAATGCACCCTCAGCAAGTTTGCAGCTGACACTAAGCTGAGTGGTGCAGTTGACACGCCCGAGGGACAGGATGACATCCAGAGGGACCTGGACAAGCTGGAGAAGTGGGCCCATGTGAACCTCATGAAGTTCAACAAGGCCAAGTGCAAGGTCCTGCACCTGGGTCAGGGCAATCCCCAATATCAATACAGGCTGGGGGATGAATGGATTGAGAGCAGCCCTGTGGAGAAGGACTTGGGGGTACTGGTGGATGAAAAGCTGGACATGAGCCAGCAATGTGTGCTTGCAGCCCAGAAAGCCAATCCTATCCTGGGCTGCATAAAAAGAAGCATGGCAAGCAGGGCGAGGGAGGTGGTTCTCCCCCTCTACTCTGTTCTCATGAGGCCCCACATGCAGTACTTAGCCCAGCTCTGAGGTCCCCAGTACAAGAAAGACATGGACCTGTTGGAGTGAGTCCAGAGGAGGGCCATGAAAAATGGTCAGAGGGCTGGAACACCTCTCCTATGAAGAAAGGCTGAGAGAGTTGGAGTTGTTCAGCCTGGAAAAGAGAAGGCTCCAGGGAGACCTTATTGTGGCCTTTCATTGTATAAACGGAGCTTATAAGAAAGACAGAGAAAGGCCTTTTTACCAAGGCCTGTAGGGACAGGACAAGGGGCAACTGTTTTAAACTGAAAGAGAGTCAATTTAGATTGTACATAAGGAAGAAGTTTTTTACCATGAGGGTGGTGAGACACTGGAACAGGTTGCCCAGAGAAGTTGTGGATCCCCCATCATTGGAAGTGTTCAAGGTCAGGTTGGATGGGTCTTTGAGCAACCTGATCTAGTGAAAGATGTCCCTGCCCATGGGGGGGTTGGACTAGATGATCTTTGAAGGTCCTTTCCAACCAAAACCATTCTGTGATCCTATGACTCCATGATTCTATGATTCGATTATTTTAAGACTTGATTAACTTATTTTCCGTATTCCTCATTAACCCAGAATTTATTTGTCCCTCAGAGAGCAAAAGAGTCACTAGGAATCCTGTCAGAAAGCAGAGGTCTCAAACTATCCCCCTTTTCCAGAATGAAGGAGGCAGGATCCCACCAACATGAAATGTTTGCGGATGATGTGCAAATTGCTCTTTCTTCAAAAGAGAGCAAACAGTTCAGACATCCACTTTCACTCTGACGTCTAACGAAGGAACCCATCCATTGCTTGTGGTCTCTAGAGAAAGATATCTAACAATTTTTTTCAGACAGTTTTACTTCATCCTCTCTAAACAGATCCTTAGAAGTGCATTTAGTCCTTAACACAGGAACACATCTTTCCCTTTCTTGTAATGTATTTACTCATTTTCTGGTTCACTTCCTTTATATCTGATTGATATTTGCTTGCAAGAAGATTCCTCCTGGAAGCACCTCCAACCAGATTAAGAAAACAGCAGGAGAAAGCGCTGAGATCTGGCAGATGGCCTTTAGGTTAATGATTAGATATTTCTTTGCAGAGGCCATTGTCCCTCAAATAAACAGTGACCACCTGCGGAGAATGATACCAAGCCACTGAATTTGGAGTATGTTGGGAATGTGACTCCACAGCATGCCACCAAAACCAGTTTTTTCCTGGCTCACATGCAGAAAGCTGAGCAAGGTATGTGAGCCTACTAGAGATTCCCTCATGCATGATGTGCTTATGTCTGTGGCCAGTGAACCTAGGTTTCCAGAAACGGAATCCTTTCTCTTGATCCTGCAACAGAGCAGATAACAACATACGAGACTAAATTTTTACCTTGTTATATGATTCTTCTGAAATAATTGAACATAGGATTGCTAGAGCCAACTAAGTTGTTCTTCATCCATTTTAATTTCTAACATTGTGGCAGAGGTAGCCATTCATATTATGTGTCTGGAGTCCTCTAAATGTAAACAAAAAGGTTTAACTCCACTCTGCAATCCATTTTAACTCTAATATAAACTTAAACCTGATTATAAATTGCCTGTTTCCATGGGGAAACGCTGGACTAAATATTAACAAAAATGCAGTTAGTGCTTTTAATGCCTGTCATGGTCAAAGATGCAGGATAGTTTTTCAGCCACAATCAAACTGAGGTTTTGGTTTTGGKTTTTTTTTGATGTCATGAAATCAAGATATTTATCCCTTGTGAGATAMCTATCCTTGTCTTGTAGATTTCAATATTTTCCCCTCTGTTTTTTCTAGTCCTCTTGGAAATAGTAATGTTTCTTTTTTGTAAGATTTGCTATCAACCTACCTTCCTTATAGTTTATAAATCGAGAAATTATATCCACTTCATTCATTAGCTGATGAAAGATCTGCTATATTGTATGAGAATATTCACATGGCAATGAAGACCTGGAACATCTATCCAAACATAACTAACATTTGAAGTACCACATTACTTCCATTACTTGGATTTCCTTTGGCATTTGTTGCAAATTCCTAAAAGTGAATGAACAATGCAAATGTGGGAATGTTTCAGCAGTGCTTTTATATGTAAATATTCTGTGCATTTGGAGCAGATGTTTGTATAAATGCTTGTACTAAATTCCTCAGTCTCTGTGTCAAAATGGTATTTCCTTGCATTCAAACAAAAACATGTCTTCAGTCAGCCTAATGCAGCAGAGATTTAAAGACTTCCATCATGGCAGCTACTTATTATGGATGTAAAGTTCAAGCAGGAGCCACAGTTGTGCAAGTGTAGGTAGACTGCTGATGACAGGCTATAATTGCCTGAGCCGTCAGAACAACTAACAGCAGTTCTTGTAGCTTTGTCTTTTTTTCAAAGGTCGGTGAGAAATACTTGTCATAGTGTTCTTAAATCTCTTCCATGTCATGAACTTTTTTAGGAGGAACCTAGATGCCTCCTGCACGGCCAGCCAAGTCAGTCCTCTTTTGCCAATCGTATAGTGTTTCTACTGAGGCATTGGAAAGTGTGCTGAGGGATGGGTCTGACATGGTTCTGGACTGCTCTGGATGTAGAAGGTACAGTGATACTTGCTCAGACCCCCCAGGAAAACAGTAGAGGAGGCATAGCAAGACCAATAGCCCTAAGCGCAAAGTTAATGAAACATGCAAGTTGATCAGTAGAAGAATTATGTATGCTTAAGCAGATCTTTCGGATCTTATGGAAGCAAGTGAGGGGAAGAAAAAAACACCTGTGGATGAAAACTGCTGTTATACTATTTTTCTTGCATTCAGGAGGCGATAGTTAAGTAGAGGTTCAGTGAAACACCTAAGTAGCATCAATGTCTGTCTTCTGATCAAAGCATGGTATGGCTGAAGCTTCTCTGTGTTCAAGTGAAGCTGTAGTAATAATCTCCAGGTAGGAGGTCTCTTGGGAAGTAGTCTTACCACTGAATATGGCAACAGCACCCCAGCATGTATGTTTGATAGAAAGTTCTGTCATGATCCATTAATGGGGGGGGGGGGGAGAAAAAAAAAAGGTACACTATCCTTTTGAGAAGATTCCCATCTCTGTATCCTTAAGTGTAAAGATGGGCCTTCAGGCCTGATTCCAGCATATAAACCTCGGAGAACTGAAAGGTTCGATGACTGCCTTTATTTCCTCCTTTTGTGTATTTCCTATAGGTTAAATTTAGGGGATTTCCTACTCAGCATGTAGATGTTTCAAGTCACCATTTCGCTGTAGATTTTTTAGGATACCTAACTCTTTCCCACATTATATATGGAGCCCAGGAGGCTAACCCTAATCCTGAGCTTCTAATTCCACTAAGTGAAGTGTTGCACTTAACTGCTAGGTCTTGTCCTAAACCTGTAAAATATTGCATTTGTACAAATTATTTTCAGCCAACCTTCCCTTACTTGAACTTTCCTTCATACCACAGATAGAATCTGCGTATGAAAGTTTTTAGGAAAGAAAGTATTAGTTCTATTAAACCACAATTTCTAATAGTGGACCTGTTGTTTGGAATGGCAGAGTGACAAAACACTAACACAGTCAGTCTCTTTGTGAACTTTATACTGTAGATCATAAAATGAAGTAGCTACATTTCCATTAAACTCTATTAACAGCAGGGGTGGGGTTGCATAATTCAGACAACCTACCATTAAACTCTTCATTTTAACCGTAGGGGAGAGGGCAGTGGGAAATACACTGTAGAAGGTTATTCTATTCATAACTGTGAATTAGTGTAGCTATTAGTATGGCCTTTGTGTAAGAAATAAAAGAGAAGTGTTGCAAGAGAGGTGTTGCCCATAGTATACTATGTGCAGTCTTCATTGAATAAGAAAGCAAATACTCATTTTCTGAGGCAACATTCCTATTGATAAAATTGCTAATTGATTTCTCAAAAAAACCCAACCCAAACAAGCCAAAAACAGATGAAACATTATAAGAACTGAGAAATGCTTTCACATTTGGGCAAATACTCTGAAAATATATTTGAAGACTTCTAAGCGGTCCCTAATGGGTGCCCACTTATTTTTTCACTAGAGTTCTGGAAAAGAAAATCTGAAGAACCTGTGTCTGAGTTTTCTGTTTTATTATAATGGATTTTCCTTAAGGTGAAGTAAGTAGTTCTGTTCACACATTGCAAATATTTGAAGTAAGCCTGGTCTCAATCCCTGAAAACACACAAGCATTGCACTTGACATGTTAGAAATCCGGACTTATTTCTGCCTACAAGCTTTCCTTGGTAAAGACTCTTAAAATAGAGAAAGAGTTTGTGAAAGTATAGCTGCTTTCAACACTATGAATGCAAATGAAAAGTCATGATTTTGCAGATAACCGTCCAGTCACTTCCATGTCTTTGTCTCCTAGACTGTACTAATGCTGTCAGTGCTAGCTTCTATTTATTTTTGCAAAAATTTTTGTTGATATTTGCTTTTATGAAAATAAAAGTTGTTAGAAATGTGTCTCATTTCAGTGGCATTGCTGTTCCTTGGAAGTTCTTGGAACACTGTAAGCATCATCTTGTTAAAGAGAAGTGGAACGTCTCGCATTTGTTCATGTCCCATAGCCAGGTCCTTTCATGAAAGTAATTTGAAAACTCTTTAATTACATAACTTTAATAGACTAATGAATGTACAGGATAAATGGCCAGGTTTTCCTAAAGCTTGGAAGGAGCTGAAGGGTGGCTGAGGCCAGCTCAGACTTCTGTTAGTGAGTTATCCACAGGGTCAGCTATGCTCAGCTGAAACAAACTGTCTTGAAAGAACACGTCACTGAGACAAGGGGATTCACTATTACAAGCTTTGGATTGAACTTGTACGGTTAACAACATACGTAAAATACGTGTGCCCGCCCTCACTCAGTTTTTGCTATGTCATCACAGGTATAACTCATGTTGGAGAATTTAATTCCAGAATCCTATTACAAAATTCTATGTGAATCTATGTGGTTATATTGCTGGGCTATATTGAATTTCAATTATAATTTTTACTTTCTCTGGAAATCAGCCGGACAGATTTCTTCAAGCATCCCTCTGATATCATGGGATGAAGACAGTCAACAAAAAGAAAACCCGTCAGGTTCCAAATGCATTTTTTAACCATATTCTTTCCATATTTTTTGGTATTTGTAAGTGAAGTATTGAGCAGAGAGTCCTGATRTTATGTATATCCTACAGACACATCTGTCGGTACAGTCTATTCGACACAAAGTAGTATAAAGATAACAAAATTATTAGCAGGAACAGTAATTCCTCAGTAAAATCTTAATGTCTTGGTTGTGAAACCTTTATTCATGTAGAATCACCGAGTGAAAGAGAGCCCAGAAAGCCACCTGTTCCATTACACTGCCTCAGAGCGGGGTCACTATGCCTAAAATGAATACTTTTTCATTTAAATACTTCTGAAGATTATAACCAGTATAGTTTCATAAGTAAATAGTGTTCAAACATCATGCTTTAATGCTCTGAATTTGACAAAAATTTACAACTGATAAAGGGAACTTACACCAGATGTAAACTGGCATAACTCCACTGATCTTAAAAGATGTACATCACAATCTACCAGAGGATGATTTGACCTGCCATAGACAAAGAAAAGTATGAAATTTGAATGCTCACAAGCAGCAGCTGGCAGAGGCCCAGACAAATAAAAATATAATTTTCAGTTCATTATATTGGCTTCTCTTCACTGAAGGGAAAAAATGAAACAGCTAACTATTCCTTCAGTAAATATGCATACCCCAAATGGTGCAGAACAGCGGCATCTGGATTACCTGCTGGGGAGCCTTGTGGTGCATCCCAAGGTTCCCCTGTGATCACCTAGACTGGAGACCAGTCTCCAGTGCCATGGTTCCCAGTGGTAGATCCTCTTATATCAAAACAAGGATAATGTGTGGGAAGTTGTGCACAAAGCTAAGCTTCTATATGAAAAACCAGGGAGCAATTCCAGGTTGCTTAACATGCGGATTGCTGTAGAAACATACAGCAATGAAAAGTTAGGATTACTCAAAAAATTTAATTATGTGATGAAGTCCTTAGCAAAATGTCATTAAAAGTGATAAAGTCTCAAAATCTCATGATTTTTCAAGAGAAAAAAAGAGAGTTCTGCCATAATCTTTGTCAGCAGAGAAAAATGAACCTTTTGGAGATATTTTGAAACTGCTTATTTTCTAAGGTGTTTTCTTTTTAAATATAATTTTTCTATCTGTTCTTTCTGTTATCCCCAGCCTCGGACTGAGGTCCCACTCTGAGACAAAGTAGGAGACAAAATAGGAGAATTTCAGGCAGCTTCATCTGATAGTTAAAACTTTATTTATGTATTTATTTTAATTTAGAAGAGGAAAGACTGAGTGAAACAGATTTTGTTATCCTTGTCATACTGACAGGCTGCAACACTACTACAATTTCTAATATGCAAGTGTAGGAAGTCAGAGTCTTGACTGCCTGAAAAGAGGGAAAACTTAAACAATTGCCAGGTTGCAGTAGCTGACAGGGACAGAAATGGACAGTAACTTTTCTTAGGGGAAAGAAATGAGCTACAGCAAAGCTGCACCTCCCTTCTACCTTGGCTGAGGCTTGTTCTAAAGGCCCTGAAGTTTGACCCTATTAGCTAAAGTATAAAAGCAACATTAGTGATAAAAATCACCGCACAGCGAAAGACCACCATTTCCAATTCTGTTTGCATGGAGAGAAATTATTATCTATTATCTACTATTTTTTATCTACATACAATTTTATTTTTTTATATATATATATATATATATATTTGGGAGGCTGAATTTGCCAGAAAAGAAGAGTCCAAAAAAAGACCAAATCATTGAGATGAACATAGCTGAAAATTTCTTTGGCTGATTAGATTCACTGCAGCATTTAAGAAAAGGAATGTGCCTTGATTAAGGCAATATATTCAATGTGCAAGACCAAAATTCAAATTAGTTAGGAATGTGAACTAGGATTTATAGTTCTCATGCGACTTAAAAACTGTAAATGTTTCTCCTTTTGGGCCTCTGCCAGTTTCACACAAACAAACAGCTCTGTTAGCCAAGAAGTAACTCCTACTATGCAGGGCCTTACTGGATGAATATCTTTACAAAAACTTTTGTAGTTTTTTAGTGTTTTTCAACTCACAGCAGTTGTGCTTAAGAGTGTATATCTGTTGGGGATCTTGCACATTTATTTTTGAAAGGCGTATATTTATCTTCTGTAACCTACATCTAGCAACTATCAGAATATCAAAATAGCCATTATCATCTTCCTTCAAAATAAGTGATTTTAGAAAAAAGACCTTTTGGTAAATTACTATGACTGTAATACAAATTTATTAGTCATTCCATTAACATTTTTGGTTGACAGTATACCAACAGGCAATATTAAAACATGTTCCATTTATTTAGTCTATTTTTAATTTTTTTACATCTCAGGGCTAGAAGTATACTGCTGTATTCTATATTGGTGTAGAACTGCAGTGTCGGAGCCTGAACTTTATATATATTACTACATATATACTATCCTTTTTTTTCATTCATAGGAGATAGCAAATGAGGCACTAAGACATCCCTTTGCACATTTTTTACCTCAGCTAGGACATACTGAAAATCACATACCATGTTTCTAAAAGAAGGTTATCTGAATTCGTTTACTAATGATCGAGAGGACAAGGATCCTGTGTTTATCTCTGATGCCTGATACAGTGGGTTCCTGCTCCTGATCCAAGTGTAAGGGTGACAGTTACAACATGCAGCCTCCCCTTCAGCAAAGGGCATGTAGCTGAAATTAAAACATCCTAATTGTACAACCCCTAGTAGTGATTTTTCCTCAGTGAAAAATCTTCGTTGGAAATATAGTTCTACTGGAAATAGAGTACTCAGTCATACTTACTCACGTGGACAAAATACAGAATGGTGTTCTTCCTTCATAACCTGATGCAGAACAGTGGGGCATGTTTGAAGGTCTATAAAATAACTGAATGTCACACGTGTCTATCCACTGCACTCGAAATACATCACATCTCTGTGAACTTCATAAACTGAATCATAACCAGTGTTTGTAGTGGTCTAATCTGTGCCTACAGGCCAAGAAAAAGAAAATGCAACTTTAGAAAATATTTGCCTTCATAACTGACTCTTCGTCATATTTCATGCTAAAATGAATCACTAATTTTGGAGAATATTTAGAAATATTAGGAAAATTAAGAGAGTGTAGTATCCCCCAAAATGGCCTATGTTTATACTGGTACTAGCATAGTGCTTGTACAAATCCTGGTTCTTCTTCCACAGTCAAAACTGAGGGAAGTGGGTTACCTGACTTACAAAATGTGCTAGGTTTTCTGCGGAAAGCTGATAGGAAAGCTGTATTATGTAGCTACCTCTCTGAGTGCTTGTAGCTTGTTTCAGGGTGTGGTTAGGCATACTGCCTCAAATCAACCGAATTTTGCCATAGCTGTTTTTACCAGTGATGTATTTTATAGCTTAGATATTATAACAGCACACAATTACCAGCTGAGGAGAATATAGCAGGTCAGGAGCAACACTACCGTTGTTGGTCTGTCTTGCAGATGAGCATGCTGTGGGTTTCCTGTTGATGTAAGGCAGAAGAGAACATGAGGACGCATTTAAAATTGGCACTGGCATAGTAATGTGATTCTTGATGCTTTGGAAATTTGTAGCGCAATTTAACAAATATTCTGTTAACACCAATTTAAAGGGCAACGTATTCTCAACTTTAATGATATAATCACAAGGTTATTTGCCTTGGAATATATAAATACCCAGCAGATTTACTCATTTAGGATTTTGGTTCATTTAACAGATTAGGCAGTAGTTCAGTAATTATATTACATAATTTACTGCATGGGGCTTCTAGTTATATAAAAATTAAATTGTTTTTATTTCATATTTGTTTAAGAGACTTTTGTAGTGGGAACATAACTTTAATAATCTAGAAAAATGTCTTGTGTAACAAACATTTCTTAAGTAATTATGTCTCTGCTATATTACTAGCATGCTTACACATGAAAAGTGACTGCACATCGTAAAAATCTCTGATACCCTCTCAATCTCTGTGACTGAGAGCTAAATTCAACCTTGTCATTGAAACTACCCTGTATAGACTGACGCTGAAGAGCAAATTAATTGCTCACTTCATCAGTCAAATAGACTTTCTCTTGGAGGGGCGTAGCCCATGATGGCAACCAAGCCAGAGCTTGTGGCCAAAATGAGAAAGCGTGCCCTCAAGAGCATTGCAACTATCTCTCCACTGAGCAATCAGGCATCTTTCTTCCTTTTGGAAAGTGTCAGTGAGACTTATACTGGTACATTGCTTCCAAGGATCAGGCTTAACTACATGCTGTTATGAACAAGGCACAGATCGTTCAAAAGGGAAGAAAGCAGAGGAAGTAAAGGACACAAAGCACGACGAATAGTAACACAGAAGAGAAGTGAAGTTTTGATAAAAGGAATGGGAAATAGTAGGAGTGCTTATGGGATAGGGATGAAATGGGGAATACAGTGTCAGCTGGCAGTCATGTCATGAGTTTATTCTCAAGGTTGTGGAGCTCGTGCTGTTTTGTTTTTCTCCACTCCCTGCACATAAATGTGTAAAGCTGTAGTGCAGTGTCTCTGGTGTGACTAGACTGCAGTGCAGAGCTGCGTCAGCCCAAGAGGAGGCTAAGGAAAAGGTTGTATCACTGATGCCTGATGGTTGCCCATACCCTGGGGAGATGTGGCCAGGATGGTGAGCCTGCCCAGTCACAGGGACGAGGCCCCTGTCTGACTTCTGCAGGGCACCGCATGCCTGGATCATACCCGGGGGATGCTGACTTGCAGCACTGCTTCCAGGAGGGGAGAGCAATGCTCTAGGGAGACCATGTTCATATTTTTATCTCTTCCTTTCTCTCTTCCCCCTCATCTCAACCTATTACAAAATAAATGACCTAAGAGAGGAAAGCATCCTAAGTGCCATTCTTTTAAGTGCAAGGGATTTGTGCAAGCTGATTTGTTCATATTTTAGATCCTGGATGGGATGATGTTGGGATATTGAGGATATTGAAGGATAAAGATTATTTCCTGTCATGGACACAGAAAATCAGGTGCATGAGATTTTCCATGGAAAGACTTCTGATGCTCTGCATCTCATTGTATATATCTCTCTGTGTGTCTGTGTGTGTGTGTGTGTATGAATAAATTGTACCTAAAGGAAAAACTTAAAAAAAAAAATTATTTGGTTGTGTTAATCATTCCAGGGTTGAAGGCTTCTCCTAACAACCTGGAATTGTGTGTGCAGTGAGGTATAGCAAGCAAAATATACATTCCGAGAATAAATTATATTCCTGTGTGTAGATGGAGCATTAACTCTAAAACTAGTTAGCCAAAGAAAGTATGGCAATAGTGGATTTCACTGTCTCAAAATGGAGTTACTTTGTTAAGTCATTTCATACAATGATATGAATACCTGCAAGCTTCATAAATTGGCATCCAAACAGCATAGGTAGCTGTACTCCCTAGTAATGCACTTTTGCCCAGCCAATATGCAATCATGCACTACTGAGCATTTTTGTTTTGCATGACCCATCTTAGCTGTTTGCGGCAGAGGAAGCTTTTGCCGTTGGAACAGAGCAGAGGAAGAGGACTTACTTTGAATGTGGGCAGACTTGTGCTAAAAAGATTATTTGGCAGCTTTACATTTTTGTAGCCCGTGGAAGCTGGAGCCATCTTTAAGCCTTTTTTTTCTTTCAGTTGCAGTTCATGGTATGTTAGAGCACTAACTGCTTAGCGCTCAAAGAATATCAGGAATCTGTTACTTTAAACAGAGGAGGCAAAATAAAATCTCGTGCAGAAAGAGACTGAAGACTAAGGAAATGAGAGGTCAAATGGCTTTCCTAAGGTCATGTAGCTTCTAGTACTACTGGTAGCATCCACACTTCCTGTATCTTTTAAATCTCACAATAGTATCTTGGTCCCAGGGCCAATCCTGCCCGCTGTTGCTGTCGTGACTTACTGCTTGCTCCTAGAGTGTAACGGCAGGCAATTCAAGCATCTTCATTTTCTAGCCTCGTGTTCAGTCCTGTCCTGTCCTAACCGATTCAGTCATCCCTTGGAATTACAGCTGTGAATGAAGCTGATAAATTAACCTTACAGTTACCCCCTCCATTTTAATAATAATAACAGGAAAATCTTGCTTTTTTTGCAATGGAAAATTCCATAGCTAGGAACAAATTAGACCAACAATTACCATTGTGAAAAAGATTTAAGGAGAATACAGCTGGACATTATGCTAGTTACAGATGCAATGTGTATGATATTTCATCAAAATTAAAGTGCTGCAAGGTCAGAGACTGATTTTTTCTTTTTATGACCTAGAATAGTCTTAATTGGTCACTTACTGGACGGTATTTTGCTCAGGCTTCAGCTACTTTCTCTCTCTTTCCCTGAGATGCTGTAAGCACCGTGTCTATTCCCATATCCATAATTAAAACGAATTATTTTCTGAGAGAGTAAGTGGAACTAATACAGAGGCCTATAGAAAGCCCACGCCACCACAGCTGAACAAAAATATTTTAGTAGGAGGTCAGGTCTACAAAAGAAAAGTCTCCCCAGGGGTTCTCGCTTTATTCACAGCTTGAATGACCTAAAAATAACATATTACTGCATAGAATCACAGCTATATTATTCCCCATGCAGTTTTACCAACATTTCAGACTAAATTAAAGAAAGCATTCTAAGTTTAGTTTTCTGAATCTGTTTTCCAGCTCATCTTTCCATCTTCTCTGACTTCTGCTTTATAATTTACCCTCATTTTTTCTGTTTAATTAAGGAAATACTGCTTTATTCCCCACGTGTCTGTCTTGATAATGAATATCAGCATTTTCCCCTACTTATAAATAAGAAAGACACTCTTCCACGCATACCCTCTCCTGTAGTTCTCCTTCCAGAAATCCACAAGATTTGTCTAGGACCCAGATAAGAGTTCAGTATTTTCCTCATCTCTGAGCAGTAACTGAAGTGAGTAGCTTGAAACGTATCAAGAGCATTTCAAAGGATCATTGGGGTTTATTATAGCATAGACTAGGTTTTTCTGGCCAGATATATTTTCTTCTATTTTGATTCTTAGAATTGTTTCACTTACTGAAAAGAACACAGCAAGATGAGACTGTGCACAGCAAGATGACCCTTTGTTAAAGGTCAAAATTATTTTATAGTAAATTAATCTTGTGTAGATTTTTGTGCTAGTCAAGTCTTTCTGGTTTATTTACTGCTACAATACTAATGGTAGGTAGAAAGAAATATGTGTATGTGAATTAATGTTCACTGGATTGTTTTTGACAATAATGTAGCCTCTTGTTTCCAATTTGCATTGTATGTTACTCATCAGTCAGTGTCAGCAACTGTATGTGTGGCGGCAGCATCTTCTGGAACATCAGTTGCCATATTTAGTTGTTGTACAGTGTATGAAGGCTAGTCATCCTCTGTTAGGAAATGGCAAGGCTGCATCATTAGGTTGCAATAACATCCTCACTCGTACTAAGGTGTTGGCTATAAAGAGTTCTCATCAACGTGTAACTAATGAAGAATATATTTTTTTCAGAAGTCCAGAGTTAAGAAACAATGAGTAAGAGCTTCTAAAGTTTCTGCAGTGCTCACAGCTTTTCTCTYAACACTGTTTGTGGATGTGTGTTTTATTTCCTCTAAAAAGAGTTTGTAAGAGCTTAAAGAAGACCCCTGAAGGGGAAGGGTATAGACTTTCCCCCAAAATAGCAAAAAACTCATCAGTTTCTGTCAAAATGCAAACCACGCTTCTACAGAAGAAACAGAGGCAGGTTTGGGCAAGACTGGTGGGGAAAGTGTAGAACTTTTTCAGGTTCTGCACAGTAATCTCTGTCTGAACGAGTTGCCAAAAATAAGAAAATGCTTGAACTTGGAGGATATAGCACAGCTWTAGCTGTTTGTGTACTATGGACTTTGTATACTGTATCAACTCACCTTTCCTTCACGTTACTTCCATTCCTATCTCCACTGTTGCAAAGTGCTTCTTTTTGGGTAGGGGGAGGAAACATGATGGCATTCCCCCCCCAAAACAGCTGCTTCTTGCACCATAGTGAGGCATCAATCACCAGGAAAAAACCCACAGTGCAATAGCTAATAATGTCGATGTTTAAATAATCATCACTAAACATGTGCATTAATTCCTCAT
Source organism: Phoebastria nigripes (assembly GCA_035582835.1). Classification (NCBI taxonomy): domain Eukaryota; kingdom Metazoa; phylum Chordata; class Aves; order Procellariiformes; family Diomedeidae; genus Phoebastria; species Phoebastria nigripes. Next base: position 284,429 of record JAYKAV010003325.1, read on the forward strand.
GGAGATAAATGAAATACATTGCCCCATTTCCTGCTGGTGTTCCACATTCATCCCTTATTTGGTTTTGTTTGCAATCTGAATTGCTGCAATTTAGGAGGAAGAGAAAGAGAGAATGAAGATGAGACTGGAGACTGGAACAGTAATTTCTTATAAAATGCATGTATAGCATATATTAACTGTATCAAAACTCAGCCTATTATAAGGCTGAAACATGAGCTGAGACCCTGTATGGCTGAGATGCCATTAAGTTTGACATTTCTAGCACTGCCTGGAGTCGGGATTAATTTGTGACTTGACACTCTGATTGCGTTGGTGTGGGTTAAAGGAGAGGAAGAGCAGTTAAAGAAAAGGAAGAGGGGGATTGCAGGCAGTTACGGCACATCARACTGATCAGCTTTTTCTTCAGGCACTAAGTGTGCAGAAATTTGCTAGAGCCAACTCTTTGCACTGGTGTATGTGGAAATGAGGGAGATATTACGTGGCTTTTCAGAGGCAGACTTTCAGTCTTGTGAAATTCTTTCTACCAACCCCTCTCTAATTTACAATAGTCAGTTACTCTGTGTTATGACTCCAGAGGACAGAGCTGTAGTTTTTTCCTCTTTGAAACAAGAATCCACAAGCACCTTCATCACACCCCTGTTGTTTATTTAACTTACTGCACTTACAGTGTTTCCATTGCTGGTTGTTTTCTGTGGCAGAAATGTACYTCTAACCCTATCTCAGCAGTTTGTAAGAGTTTCTGCATGCTATTAAAGAAACTGAGCTCATCTATTCTAGCCTCTTTCTCCATAATCACAGTTAGTTTCTATTAGTCTGCTTTTTTTCCTGAGCAGATTAGTAGTTTATTCCACAGGTTGCCTTTAAACAGTTTTGCTTCATTTAAAAATGCATTAAAAACAACTGCTATCAAAAGCAACCACATCACCTTATCCTTTCATAAACTTCTCCATGTAAGCTGAATCATGTTCCGTCATAATTCACTTCCAGGACACTCCATGCAGGTTCAGGGTTCACTCAGCCCGAGTATTACGTTGGATGTGGGTCTTCATTTGTGGACAGATACAAAGAATTTGTTTTTCCTTCTCCTGTTCTCAAACATTTAAACATCTGTCCTAAACACATGCATTTTGGACTGCTTTACAAGGATAGACATTTGATTTGAAGAAGGCTGGTGACTAAGTAAAGAGAATCTGAATCCTTGAAAGCTGCTTTTCTTACACTACTCTCACTGTTGCTGTATTTTATGTAGGATGTKACACCCAGGCACAGAACCTGGAGGAGACAAGACATGTTGTAGAAACTTCATGCAAACTTGAGAAACAAAGGAATCTTATTTGTAGATGCTAGTAAGAGTTGTTTCAGTAAAGTCACACAGTGACTGTATTAAATATTGTCCGCTCTACTAAACTGTAATGCAATTAAATATTTCCCATATTTTGACACACGGTTTACAGGGGAACATGCTATATGATACAGAAATAATATTAGATCTCAGCTTTATAATATGCAGAAAGCAAATCTGGCATATATTAGAAAAAATATACCAAAATATAGCAAGAACAGCATAAATGTAGAACTTACACATTAAATTAGTTGTTTGCAATATGAGGAGATAACATATTACTAAAACCACTCCACACAATGCCAAGTTCAAGACATAAAGCTGGTGACCAGCAAGGAATTTAACAGGATGTCTTCAACAATATCACTCTACTTTAGAAAAAAATATTATGACACAAATATTCCAGTTTTTCCTTCTCAGTGGCAGAGCAATCCCAGAAACTTATAAGATGCCAAGCTCCCAATAGGCACAAAATGGCTGATGAAGAAGAAAAGAACATAAGCAAAACATAAGCAAAAGACTTAAAAATCAGAAAAGTGTATTAAACACCAACTGCAATTAAACATGAGCAAGTTTTGAAGTTTAATCGCAGCTGTGCTCAGTGAGAAGACTCAGGGATTCAGAGACTTTCCAGCAGACAGTTTTCTGTTGAAAACTCGTACATGCTCATTTTAGTCTAAAAGAAGCTTCTAAACAGAGAAGAGAAACATTTAATCCAGTTCACTCCATTTTAAAGGTAGTGAGTGAAGAAAATGAGCCTCTTTCACAAGCATGTGAGTCAGTGAAAATGCAACGTCTAAAGCAGCTTGATCCTCTTGTTCTCTCAGTGTGTGTCCTCCTGGCATACCATCTACATATTAACTTTTCATATCTTGGTGTTTGTGTCATTTAAACTCAGAGAAAATTGCTGTTATTTAGCTAATAAAAACATTAAAAAATGAGGTACTCTGATTTTTATGATTACCTCTTAAAATGTATCAATTCTTATCTACAAATGAATGGTAAGTTCTGATATTTCTTTCCTTCATTCTTTCAAAGCTCTGGTTACATCACTGTGATTTTCTTTGCAGGACAATCAAGATGTCTGCAGGTCAAGCACAGCAACACAAATTCCTCTTAAAAACACAGACATCAGTCTGAATCTCTTCCCTCTATCCCCTGTATAATCAAAAGGGCATGAAGAACAAGCAGGACTAGATTTATCCAAGGTATTAATGATCCTATTGTTTTGTCTGCCCTGCCTCCCGGTGCAATACGTGCACGTGCAACTACGTGTCAGCAGAGTAGCTGCTCAGCCTCTCCCGTCCATGTGAGACAATCCTGTATGACAAGTACCTAATGTGTTGTCATAGCTTTTTTTAATTTTAAATTTGAATCTGACATTTMTTTTCAAAAAATTCCTTGATTTATACAACTAAAGCAGTAGTTTTTAAGAAAGGTTTTGGGGTGTTGCCTGTTGCAACTCTCAGATACTCTCAAAATATTTCAAAATGGATGTCTGAGGCTTACACAGCAGTAAAATCAACGTGCAGGAGAAGAGCAATCAATTCCTTCTGTGGAACAAGATATTTTGCATGCATCCATTTGTACATGAGGCTGCCTGCTTTTTATGTTGGGCTGGAGTGAGAACAAACAGTGCACAGCACATGTGCCTCTATATTAATGACATGACCTTTGCTACCTTTTGAAATGTTATCCTGGGAAGATTTAATCAAAGGATTAAAGAAACCACTGGGCCACTTCAAATTGATACCGGACAGTTTATAAGCAGGAGATACTGTAACAGTGGCAGCATTGTTAAACACTTACTTTGCATCTCTCTTTACAGAGAAACACAGAGGAGATCAGTTCAAGCCAGAGATCAGTTTACAAGTAATGATGGAGAATGAACTAGATCATGTACAGATTAGAGAATTGCTTCTTAAAGCCTAGATCCACTTAATGCAGACAAAGCATGCTGCCCTGATGGCATGAATCTGTAAGTCTTAGAGGTAACAAGCGAGGAGATAAGCAAAGCAGTAGCTGACTTTTTCTCTTGCTTTGGGATTTGTTTTAGGGGATTGGAAAGTAGAGAAACAGATCTCATTATTTTAATTGTTTGAAAAGAAAGCAAAACATAACAATAAGAATTAACTTAAGAGTGATTTGTTTCATTTTGGGGGAGTCCTGGGTACTATCTTAAGGAATCCAAAGAAAGGACAGGAGGTAAGAAGGGGAAACAACTATGAAAAATCATGGAGAGAAGTTTAACTTAAAAACCTACTACACTACTTTGAATGTGATAAAATAGCTGCCAAGTATTTGAACATCAATGAGCATGATAGACTGCAGACAAATAAAAGCAAATCTGACTATGGAGGTTTCCTACTTACTCTTTGTAAGCAGATGTCCACCCTCTGTATGGCATCAGTGTGGGCCGATTAGCTGACATGCCAGCTGCCGGTCCTTTTTTGAGAGGTCATCCTGGTACCCATCATATGAGATCAAGTGTTTATGACACTATGCTGGCGGTGATGGGGAGGAAGTCTCTGGCAGGCAGGATAATCAGCTTTTAACATTTTCAAAAATTGATTACAATGCAAAATTAAGAATCTTAGTGCTGACTTCCTTTGCATCACAGAGGAACAGATATTTGGATCTGTGGGTGAAGAGTGCTGGTGCAGGCATAGGCCTCATCTCCCTGCAATCACAACAGATTTGCAGCCGGTCTGACAGTCCTACTGGAGGTGTGGTACAAAACAGAGAGCTAACCAGCCCATCTATTTTAAAGGCATTTGGAGACACAGGTGAATGAGTCATGAGGGAAAGCACATTTCTCACTAAATGACCAGATTTTGCATGTGTGCATTCATACCCACTGTTATTATGTTCTCATTTTAATTTTATTGTCACAATTGCGTTCTCAATGTTTTGTTGTGATGCCTTGATGCTTTTCTGAAATTGAGGGGGAAATGACTCAGGAGTGCTATGGAAATATGAGTTGGTCTGTTTCTATCCAGTACTTGATTCACTTCCAGGTTGTTCTGTTCAGTTTCAGAACAGGAGGGGAAAAAGCAGTGCTCCAATTAGTAATTTTTCAAAACTTGCAAATAACACAACACAGGTAGTTTTTTCTGAAGCTGGGACCAGGAGAAATTATAATAGAGCTGTTAAGCTGTTCTGCATAAACCAGAAGCAAATAGATTTTATTTAAGAGGACATAAGTATACAAGAATATGAAGAACTCGGCAATAGGTATGAACATACCATAGTTAACGGAAGAGGAGCATTTCACCTACCTCCAGAATTTCTTTGTTTTAGACAATCCAGGGAAATATCTAAAGGCCATATCTCTGGATTGATCAAAGATGACATATTTGACTGAATCTTTAGGTCATCCACTTACTCTAGTCACAAAGGCTAATGCCAGAAATCACTCATGGTGGATGCTGAAGGAGGAACCTATTTTATATTTCGATCACGGTCCTAGATTCATTCTGCATGGAGGCATCTAGAATAGACATACAGATAAATTGACACACTGGGCCAAAACTAGCAATACTACTTTTTTTGGTTAGCTTTCAGCCTTGCTCGTTTCTCTCGCACCCTTTCTCTCTCCTCATCCTTCCCCAGTCATGTCTACTCCCTCTCCTATGTGCGGTGCGAGTCATGAGCAGAATGAGTTCACACTTCCCACACGTCCACATGGCTCTCGCTAGTGTATGCCAGCATGGCTGTCTTGAATGGTATCATCTGGTAGCTCATGAGATACATGCTGGAGGTCTCTCATAGACCTGCAACTCTGTCCCACCACTTTGTCTACAGCAGCAGGATGGTCAGGTTAACGAAACTGTTGCATAATTGTACATTAATTTCATGATTCAGGATGCCAAATAAGCCTCCTAGGAAGGAGATGCAGTAAATTAGAAATATATTCTGCTACGTCCTGTTTCATTTCTTATTTTCTTCCTTTCCTTGCATTACTTTCCCTCCTCTTCCTTCTGCAATCTCATCATAAAGAGCTCACTGTAGGGTGATAGATTGAAATAGGCATGTATGTTCACAGCCCTTTAAGTTTTCCTCTGCAACTGGAGCTCTTAAGATGCCATGTAAATGCAAAAAATTAACTCCTGTTGATCCAGCTTCCTTCACCATATAATGTTTGTTGAATACATGAAAATTATTTGAATAATATACTGGTACTGAATGCAGTATCTTACTCCCTGATCTTGCAAAATATGCTGTCTACACAGCCATGTCTTATTAAAGACAAGTTATGCCATGGTATAAAGGGTAAAAATAAAGGGTAAAACCCTTTATTCTGGTGGGGGCTAAATATTTATTGTATGTTTTATGATGTCATTACTAACGTGGGGAACATTCTCATCCATTATCTCTTAATTTTTGCAACTCCTCATCAAATATATTGAAGGAGTTTGCTGTAGCCAAAAGCTACATCAGTGGAGACAGACCTTTTTTTTTTCGGCTTTCTTGTCTCTACAAGCAGGAGGCTGACTTCTTATGTTAAGGCACAACTTAGCTTTGGACAGCAACCTGAGTGTCACCAGATCTTACAGACTAGAGAAATGATCCACAGAGGCATAGATTAATAAAAATTCTGTTGGTAGATTTTCAACAATGTTTGAACTCTGTTATTTTAAACATGAAATCTAGCTCTTTTTTAAACCTTATGCCTCAAGTAGAAAACACTAAAGAAAAAAGAACATATTTCCAAATTGCTCAACAGTTTTTAAAGCAGTAAAAATAACTAGACCAAATTTAGTTACCACTAAGAATAATAAGATTTTGAATTAATTGCCTACCTTCTTATAGTTATTTTGTATATACTGGGCAAAAATTAGAAAGGATGGTGTTGATACCTACAGTCCATAATTAATATATTAATATTCACAAAAACAAAAAAACCAGATGTACTGTTATACAATATTCACTCAGCTGCATTTTCCATCTGAGCAAGTAATGTGACGGCTGGATAAAGCATTTTGTGCCTCAGTAGAATAGATGAAAAGCTAAAATTGCATTCACAAGGAAAAAGGCATAGGGGTAGGCACACATGCGCACACGCACACATACAGACACACACACATGTATCAGACATATTACATTATTATCTGAAGGAATGAGACAAAATTGCAAAGCTGTCTTGAAGAGCAGCATCTAACTGGACTAACATATTTGATCTGGCTTTGCTGTCTTCATCATGAGGTAACACGGATAAAGACCTGTTAAGCCACTGACTCCTGGCTTAATGAGATCTGTGTTCTAGGAGCAAGCCCAAAACACCATCTGGCTGGCTCTCAGCAGTATAGAAAAAGTCAACCATGGTACCAGAGGAAACAGAGGGTTGAATTTAAAGAGTTGAGACAGAGGAGAAAGGAGGTAAAGACATGAGTGTTGCAGACTAATGTATCAGCAGGACACTGACTGCAAATTTAAGTATTCTGCCAAATACTTTCAAAGAAATAATGAAAAATTAAATAATAGTATTGCAGCAGACAGACACTGTAGTCACATTCCTATTTGAATGAAATAAATATTTTAAATGAAATCATTGAAAACAACCCTCAGTAGCTCAACGGCTCTGGAAACCTCTCTTGTTTGTTGTTCCTGGCAGCACGTCAGTGCAGAAAATGCTGAGTTTTGGCTGCCCTGCACAGAACCTTGCTTTCCAGTACACATTCCACTGATAAAGGCTTCTATGTTGAAACGAAAGTAATTAGATGGAAGTTAAGACCTCATCAGTGGCTTATCTCCACAGTTTTTCTTCTGCTCAGGAAAAGGGATTATAAAGTGTCAATATTTATGTAATACAAAATTGAACTTTTGTTATTTAAACTAGACAAAGTAGAATAAAAAAATACTGCTATACGCTGAATTGGAGATAAAGGAGAAGGGTGGGTATGTGTAAAATGAATTTTTTTTTCAGTTTTGTGGGTTTTGGAACAGGTGTTACTGGAAGGCTGTGCTGGGCTTGCTTGCCAGTCCCCAAACCAGCCACAGCAGCCCAGCGCTCCCAGGAGATGGCAGAGCCCCAGGCTCACAAGCAGTCACATCCCTACACCAGAACGCCCTAGCAAATGCAAACAGTCCCAGGCTTGCTCGGACAATGGTGCAAGTGGATTTGTGCCTTTTTGTTGGGAGAAGCCACAGAAATGAACCACACTGGAAGGCAGAATTAACGAGAATGTGTGAAATCTTATGGTGTTTCCACTTCTGTAGAAATGAAACTTTCACAATTCCTGAAATGCTTTTATCTTGGTGACTGACACAGCAATTTGTAATGTGGTGCACTTAACCAATATGTTTAAGGAAGGAAGTGTTTTGTGGTAAAGGCACTGGGCTAACTTTCCATTTCTAGCTCTATACACTTCCTGTGTGACCCTGAGCAGGAATTTTACTCCTCCAGTAAGACTTGTCCTACATCTTCCAGGGGTATACTTTTAATTTGCAATAAGAAGCAGAGCTTCGTGAAAAGCAATGTAAATGCAGTGCTCAGCAATTTATATTAATCCAGAATATTAGGTGGGTGATTTTATACAAAAAAGGGGAGAAACAATCACCATTTTTCTTGTTTGAAATTAGGAAAGTTTTGACAGGAACTGCTTTCCAAATTCATGGAATTGCTCCTTTCTCTTGCATTTGGTTTTTTTTTTTTTTTTCAGGGGGAAGAAAAGCTGCTTTCTCACATGGTCTGCACTCAAACCCGCRTAGTTTAGTTCCTACAATGAGCTTGCTTAGTAGTAGGAAGTGGAGAAAAAGAGCTGTTTTTCTTTTCAGTTCAATGTGAAAAATATCAGAGAAAACTGCTGCTGTATGTAACCCATATACTGCAGTTGTTATCCAAGCTACTGCTTCACATTATAGAATGCACTTGAACTCATTGAGCCATATGAAGCAAATTTTTAAAATGCCAAATCTGTACTACAGGATCGTCCCTGGAGGCAGAGGGGGTGACATTTGTGCTGCTGTGCTAGTGTTATCAGCCTAGGAAGAGGAATATATCCAGCATCACATTTAGACTGATAAATATGATGATAACAGGAAAAAAATTCCTTAAGCATTGATAGCATGTATTTACTGCTCCAAAGCCATCATGGCTGTCACGTCACATAAAGGAAGCAGAAACAGAAGAGTTGCAGGGAATAGGCTGTGTAAGAAGATTAGACAAACGAAAGTCTGGCATCCAACTATGTCCTTCAGGAGTACAAATTGTCTCCTTATCCATAGGATTCTTCCCCCCAACCCCCTTTAAATACATACTATATCACCTACAGCTACTGTAAAAGCCACCTGTATGCAAGGATAAATCACAGCAGTCCCAGGCTCTGCAGCACAAAGCACAGTGGATTTCCTGAGGTAAATCCGCAAATAAAAGAGGACTGTGCTTATGTTTCTCCTTCCTGGCATTTACAAAAACCAATAGCACAAATATGAGCATCTAATGTTTGAAACAGAAAATCACTCAGCTGATGGAGGGATTGGGAACTAATGAAGCAGGAAAACTACTAAGTGCAAACAAGTAGAGCTTCAGTGGCATTAGTTTGATAATTTTGCCCAACAGAGGCTATTATAGAGATACCTAGTAGCAGATCTCTGCTTAGGGGGATATGCTAAGATTTCCATTATCCACCACATTTTTCAGGGGTCAGCAGTTTCAGGCAGAGATTTGCTTTTGATACTTTCAGTTCAGGAGAGTATTTTTCTTTGTCAGAAGTTAGAAAATGCAAAGGACCAGGAACCTTTGGCAACATCTGGTTCAAAAAACCAAACAACCAACCTTGGTTCAAATCCTATGCAGGTATTAATAGTGGTAAGCACTTTGACAGTCGTTTCCTCTGTCCAAAATATGGAATTATTTCACAAAGATTAAGGGCAACATTTTCAAAAGCTTATCTGAAGGTAAAATAATCAGGTAGCCAGTCAGCTGGGGACATAAACAGGGATTTTCAAAGCAGGTGAATAGGTACACTTTCATTGCACCCGTGCTTGTRCTTGGGTATTCAGTCTCAAGGAAGAATGAGATGAGTATGGGGCATACAGGCAGGTTAGTTTATGTTTATATCTCTGTTCTCCTAATTGTGGTCAAAGGTGTGGTGTGTAAGTCTTGTTAAAATATCTGTTTGTTTGGTTTGGTTTGGTTTTTTTTTTTGAATGGCACAGAATCCAGGGTAAAAGAAGGTTGAAGTGGTTTTTTTTTTCCCCTCCTAACTGGTAATTCCTCTGCATCGTGATTTGTAGTGTCAGGTTTACAGCCCTCTCAGTCAGCTCCATCGAACACTTTGGAGTCCTGATGCTGTGGCTGGGCGGCTAACTTCTCTTGTCTTGAGCTGAAATGTGTTGTCTAGCAACAGACAGCTCTCTTTCTTTGCCACACTAGAAGAAATACGATGCTTATCTCACCTGTTGTCTGTTCTCCATTTTTCTGCCTGCCAAAAAGAAAAAAAATTGGTTAAGTGTAGGAAAGTTTAGTGGAGAGTGCTTTATGTACTGAATCACAGACACTGATGCAAGAATTTTAGCTGTGTTGAGGCTACACACTCATGTAGTAAGTAGGTCAGTCTGCTTTTTTACCAGAAGGTGAAACCTTAGAAAGGAGTAGTCTGTGACATAATTTAAACAGAACCCTTTTCCTCCTATAATTAGGGTTTCTCTTCAGGAGTGATACAAGTTTTGGTGGTAGTTATTCAGGGTAAGAATATACGGACCCTGCAGCTGTCCGAGAAGAACCTTGTGGTGGCAGCTAGACAGGCAGCAGAAACTGTCTCCATACAGAGTGCATACACACACTCCCCCCCCGCCCCCCCACCTCCACACCCACCCCCCTCCAGATTTTAAAGCGCAATCAAAGTTGTCCTGGTTTCAGCTGGGATAGAGTTAATTTTTTTTTCCTAGTAGTTGGTATAGTGCTATGTTTTGGATTTAGTATGAGAAGAATGTTGATAACACACTGATGTTTTTAGTTGTTGCTAAGTAGCCTACTAGTCAAGGACTTTTCAGCTTCCCATGCTCTGCCAGGTGCACAAGAAGCTGGGAGGGAGCATAGCCAGGACAGCTAGCCCAACTGGCCAATGGGGTATTCCATACCATGTGACGTCATGCTCAGTATATAAAAGCTGGGGGAAGAAGAAGGAAGGGGGGGACGTTCGGAGTGATGGCGTTTGTCTTCCCAAGTAACCGTTACGCGTGATGGAGCCCTGCTTTCCTAGCGATGGCCGAACACTTGCCTGCCGATGGGAAGTGGTGAAGGAATTCCTTGTTTTGCTTTGCTTGCGTGCGCGGCTTTTGCTTTMCCTATTAAACTGTCTTTATCTCAACCCATGAGTTTTCTCACTTTTACCCTTCCGATTCTCTCCCCCATCCCACCTGGGGGAGTGAGCGAGCGGCTGCGTGGTGCTTAGTTGCTGGCTGGGGTTAAACCACGACAAAAGTATTACAAGTATTTCTGTGTTCTGAGAAACTCAAGTTTACACACTATGGTTAAAGAGGTATCTTTTAAAATATGGTTATAAATTATTATACTTTGCAACAGTTCTTTGTGGTTGACAAAATAGTATTAGGTTATATCCACACCTGATGAAAAAGGCTGGCTACATTATTGAGTGTGGCGTAAGGAGAACTGTGATGAGAAGTCTGCCCTCTGACACAGTGGTAACAGTAACCACAATTCAATACTTCCTTGGGCCAGCAAGTGAAATAAATGAGCATTTAAATGTAATACCTAATGGAGACTTGTCAGTAAAAGAAAGCCACTATGCAGGCCAGCATCACTGCTAATCCTTTCTCAATCCTAGGGCAGCAATGAGCATAAATCACCCCTAAGATGCTTTGGCATATTTTTGCAAGATAACTGGAAGATCACATGTAATATCAGCTTCATCTAACCTCATTGCTTCCTCCCCTTAATGAGCAACAAAAGAAAAAGGCTAAGATAGTATTTAGAATGTAGTAACTTCTTAAAATTTAGATTAGAAATGAAAAAAACACTGATTTCAGGGTCTTTTTTACAAATTAAAAATTAAAAATAAATTCTTCCTTTCTTTAGAACTCAATGCAGGTATTTTTAGGCCCCTATCCAGCAAATTGGTTGTTACATGAAATTTAAAGGCAAATTTAATGCCTAAGTGTTTTGCAGGACTGTGTACTTAGAATTTATCATTTTAATTAAATCTGTAAGCTCATTATTTTAAATACACTTGAATTTGAGTGCTATGCATATATAGTACACTTAATACATATTTTTGACATCTGTATCTTTTTTAGCATCACAGTGGCTCTACTTCATAAACTGCATATGTTGCAGTAGATGCCTAATCTGATAAGAGTTTAAATATTACTTAGATAAGGACAATTCTGTCCTTGCTTACAACTGTATAACTCTAAAGCRGTTTTGTTTACTTTGACAGTCTTTAAATTCTAATTCTAAAATCTTTTTCTAAGCACAGCTGCTGTCTCAACAAATACAGTAGCATGACTAGTSTATGTATAGAAACTCACATAGTGATAGTGAAAGAGCAAAAAATTAACAGTGTAAAAAAGGGATGAGCAGGATTTTCAAACATCAATTCTGGACTCGATTTAATGAATTTCAGTGAAATAGATGGGTTCAGAAGTCTAGTATATTCATTGGAAACATCCCTGGAGTGTAATGGCAGGCAGAAAACATAAATGGGTCTTTTCTACACTCTCCTTGCTTCCATCACAAATACATGCCAGGAGCACACGAAGCTATTACGAAACGGTATATTTGTGTAAGTGCTCTTCCAGCTCTGGCTGCTCTGAGTCTTGCACTGGGTAGCATTTTCTTTTGATAGTCTAAATTAAACTTAAAATAAGGCAGACCTATGCATAAACACAATATTTGAAATATCTTTGTCCCTATGCCCTGCTCAAGAGAGTCAGGTCAGCCTGGGGAATTTCCTTATTTCCTTAATATATCATGTGCCTGAAGCTTGATAAAAGGGTAACTAGAGGCATGATAGGTAAAAGCACATGCTACTTCACACAGAACTAAAAACTAAATTGTTGGCTGTGAATTTCTATGAAATTCTGTATTTCTATCCATGATGTATATGCTTTAACACAATAGTGTCATAAGGAGAAAGACAACATCCACATTAAATAAGAGAAGCCAAATACGTAGCAACCATCCACGCTGAGTGGCAAAGTGCCCACTGACATAACATTCAGTTTGCACAGCTAACTGTATCACAGACAGCAAATAAGAAACATATGCATTTTCATGGAGCTCCTGGCTAAAACTTCATCCAGAAGAGCAAGCCTTAAAGTAAATAGGCAAAGACAAATTAAACAGAAGAAAAAAAATATGTTTCTCTGGCTCGAAACCAAATTAGTGCAAAAGCCAAGAACAGCTTGAGAACCAATTTCATGCTAATAGGCAAATGCTAGTAAAATATGATGTTTTATAAAGCATTTTCAGTGGAGGTACTTTTATATACCTCAATACCTTTGTAAGATAAGTATTATTTATCCCTATTTCACAGACAATGCAAATGAAGGTCATTAAACTGCTTGTCCGAGGATATGTGGGATTAAAATAGYGTTGTTCTAATCCTTTCTCTCCATGGCTGCCGTACTAGCTGTCCATATGTGCTAGCTTACACAGTTCTGGTCAGAACTAAGATATTTTGTCTCCTGGGCACTACTGAAAATTTGATAAGTTTCTGTGCTGAAGTCCCTATTTTTTATTAAAGGCAATTCATGTCAGGAATATATTAYCATGCCAGCTACTGCAGGCAGCTGTAAACCACCCATCTGGCATATGAGAATAATGATCCCAATACATATTCAGTGCATTTCACTGAGTCCTCTGGAAATCAGATGCACTTCAGGAGTAAATTAGGAGGCAAGGGGGATCTGGGAACACAGCGATCTGAGGCAGTATCCTGCCTTAAGTCTTTGTAGGAGCAGTGAATCATAAGCAGATGATAAGCCAATCACTAGTACCAATAAGCCAATCACTAGTACCTTCTGTATGTCCCTTCCCTCCTTTGCAAATCACCCTGCAGTGGTTCAGAGGAAGGAACAGAAGGAGCACATCCCTCATGAAGGACAGACCAGGTCCACGCTTGAAAAACCACGCAGCTTGGCTTCTGTTTTACCCAAGACAGGCATATTTGAAAGTCTGGTTACTACATGAAGGAACGGTTAAAAAGTGTCTGGCAGTTGCATCAGTTAAGCTGAAACTCATCCTTCCTGCCCTTTTCCAGTCAATTCTAGTACAAAAGAGGAAGTACCTTCTAATGTGCTCTTTTGTCTTTTCCCTTGGGCTGAACGTTAAGCACCTATTGAAATGAAGACATAACTGCTAGATACCTATTTTGCAAAGCAAACAGAAAAAATGTTACACAACTAGAAGCTCTCTGGCAAAATGCTGAAGCTGTTGTGAGGTAAGGTCTGATACTCTGAAGCCACAGAACGGATTGCACACCAAAAACCTGTGAAAAATAATTAATTTATTCTCATGCAGTTCTTGATTAATGTTTGTAATTGTTCATTAGCCTGCTGTTGCACTAGTGACTTCCTCAAGGGCTCTTGACTTAGAAATACAGCAGATGGCAAGAAGATGCCCACCTGCTCTGTTGAATCAGTTAGAAACAGAATATGTTGCTTCTATAAGGACTCCCTTTCAAACAGATAGAAATAACTTATAGTCATTTGTCAATCCTTTTTGAGTGCCTGCTCTACATCTTTTAGTGGCTGCAAATTATTGCCATACAAATCATTTCCTTCCCTTTCTATGTTGAGATTGCAACAAGCAAGGTGATCAAAGGACAGAAATACTTCTGGGCTAATGTCATAGCTTCAGAGTGGGCGTTTGATTCATAAACCTCATTTTATGTGTTAAGCAAAGGCATCCATCATAATTGCTACAGTTGTTTGCTGGGAAAGCATTTTGAAGTTCAGAATAAACTTCCTTGCAGAGAATCAAAAGTGGTCCTAGCAGATAATTAATCATATTTTTTTTTCTCAAATATATGAATATTTAAAATGCTAATGTCTATTATACTAAATAATTCTTGAAAAAAAAAGCAGTATCAAAAAAGGTGATTCATTTAGCAGGAATGAGTTTTCACTTGAATCACTGAAAATGYAGGAAATATCAGAATTAGATTCTTTTTGGTATACTCACTGTGACACTGTCCTTACTGACATGACCAGATTTACTTACGCACATGGAAAAATGGTGGAAAACAACAGAAGTACTCTCATTTAGAGTGGTGGGAACACAGCTGTTTGGCACTTACATGGATCTTTCTTTTCTTTGAAGAGTGAGAGACCTCTTAGAATCATCAAATCACAGAATATCCTGAGTTGGAAGGGACCCACGAGGATCATCGAGTCCAACTCCTGCCTCCACACAGGGCAACCTGAAAGTTAAACCATGTGTTGTCCAAATGCTTCTTGAACACCGAAAGGCTTGGGGCCATGACCACTTCCCTGGGGAGCGTGTTCGAGTGCTTGACCACCCTCTCAGTAAAGAACTTTTTCCTAATATCCAATCTGAACTTCCCCTGAGGCAGCTTTAAGTCATTCCCCTGTGTCCTATCACCAGACACCAAGGAGAAGAAATCAGCATCTCCCTTTCTACTCTCCCTCATGAGGAAAGTGTAGATAGTGATGAGGTCAACCCTCAGTCTCCTCTTCTCTAAGCTGAACAAACCAAGTATCCTCAGCCTCTCCTCATAAGTCATGCCCTTGAGACCTTTCACCATCTTTGTTGCCCTCCTTTAGACACATTCTAATATTTTTATATCATTCCTATATTGTGGAGCCGAAAACTGCACACAGTACTCAAGGTGAGGCCACACCAATGCTGAGTACAGTGGGACAATCAGTTTTGACCGATTAGCTATACTGTGCTTAATGCACCCCAGGGTACGGTTGGCCCTTTTGTCTCCACTCTCCTCAGGAACTGCTGATTCTTTTGGGGGAATAAATCAACGTTATGATAAGATACCACACCAGAAGGTGCCACAATGGTTGTGCTCAACTTCTATTCCTGCAGGCATTGTCCTTCACGTAAGTTCAGAGGTTAGTCTGAAAATATCTTAGCATTCATTTACAAATCAAATATAAATTTGGCCAATTGTTTATTCTGAACTTCAGGCCAAATTTTTTGTAGTGTCCAGTGGCAAAGAAGTGTAAAGCTGCCAGGAACCTGCTTCAGTGACTCTCTGATCAGTGCCATCCTTCAGAATAAATCCAACCTTTGCAGGAGCCCAGAGACAGCTGTGAATGCATGAGTTGTGGGTTGCTCCCAAGGGACCATTTGTCACCTGAGAGGTAGCAAAATGCAGGATTTGGCAAAGTTACCCTGTTACATCCTAGCCCAGTTGACTTAGCTGAACATGGTGTTAAATTTACAGGTAGCTCCCAGACCATCAGATAAACCTACCCTAGAAACTTCTTGCTGTTTTCCCTCTCTCTATTGGGAGGAATTAGGAGGAAGGACTTCTGGAGCTAGAAATCAGACTGTTCCTTGTACAATTTTCCTGCTTGCTCATGAATGTAGATTCCCCTCTACCTCCACCCATTAACCGCATTTCCCACCTGCAGAATGTTGATGCCAGATTGCAAGGCAGAGAAATGGATGCTTATATCTGGCCATTTTCCATTGCTGGGGGGAGTGGGGGGTTTGAGAAAGGTGAATGAAGCAAGTAACTTCATTTTCTTCAGAGGTCAAGCACAATATTTTTCTGTACCCAAATGTGACATTACTAATGGCAGGACTGACTGAGACCTACTTTAAGTAGGCACACAGTGGAAATCCTCTCAGACGCTGTCTAAGTTAAAACTATGTAAGGATAACTATAATTTTACATCTAGTGGTCTGGGAAAAGGCAGCTAAGGTCTCCTGACAATCACAGGCATCTCTGAGACAGGACTTCGTATAAAAAATGATCCCCACATTGTGAAGAGGAATTTCTACCTGACCAGTTTGAAGACCAGCCTTTCCAGAGTTTGGGCTGTGTTGAGCTATTCAGTGACAGAAAAGGGGAATTTACAAGCATCAGTAATATAGRGCCAAATTCTGCATATATAGGGCTCACTTTCTTCTAGTATTTCAGGAACATAATTAATTCTGTGGTACTTTGTGGACTGATATGTAAACTGCTGTCATTACAACAGACTTTAAGGAAGTTTTAGTTTATGAAATCTAGTATAATAATTAGTATAATAATCCTACTAATTAGTTTAATTTTATGATTGACCATAAGTCATTTCTCATTTGATTTGTTGAGAATTTATTGTGTTTTATACATTTGCTTATATATTTAGTTTAGTTAATAAACTAATGAAATCTAAACATGTAAACATGTTTGGGCTACTTGGGCTCAGTAGGAAAGGTCACTCTATACTGGCAGCCTATAGGTCTGTTCTTATAGATCTTCCTGTAAGTGGTCCTAAACAGGAACATTATTAGCTTTTGAATATACAGTCCAAAACTTTTGAGCCTCTGGATGCCTACCATTTAAAAGCTGATCACTTTTCCGTAGTAATTTGTATTCTCCAAACATTTCTAAAGCCTTTCTAAAGCCTTCTAGTGCTCCCTCTGTTGTTCTGTCCTATAAACATGATTTGGTCCCCTTGGATTTCTTCAGTCACATCCTAAAAGTAGCCCTACTAGCTTAGTGAAGGTTAATCTTACTTACTGAGGTGAGCTCATCTGCCTGCTTTTCTTTGGGAGTTAATTTATTCATTAGAAATCCAGGACATCCACTGAAGAAGGTGGGAGTTGTTGCAAAAGTAACATTGGATTATGGCTTGGATACCTTATTAAAATTCAGTGAAATGATTTGCTGAAAGCAAAATATTGGAACAATATTGTTTCAAACTTGAAATAGCCTCAGTGGTCCTGTGGCCCAAAGTAATGTGTTTATGTATTACATGCAAAGTAAAGCTTGGCTCTACTAATAGTGCCATGAAAAGAGAATCCTGCTAAAATTAAACAATCAAAGAAGATAGGTAAGGTGTGACTTATGTAGTAAACAGTGATTGAGGAAAGAAGAGAAAACAGCAGGACTCTGCATGAAGCAAATTAACTCATGCTGGAGTTTCATGCTCCTGAAGAAATTAAATTGCCCACTTCCTAATCAGCACAGCTCCCTGCCATGTCAATTCTTTACTTCATATTTCCTCTCCCATATTTAGCATAATTTGTTCTGCATGAAAGTCCCCTAATTTATGCTTTTACTATATTTGAAATATTTTTAATTTTCAATTATTCTACAAGAGTGTGTTTCTATGTATTACTTTGAGGAAATCACCATACAGCTATGACCATTCCTTTTTCTTGCTGTTGAAAATATAACTTACTCTTGGCCCCTGCTTTCTTTATTTCTTCTTTCTTTACTTTCCATAAAAGCGAGGTATGAGACTATGCCACTACTGCATCTATGAAAAACAATAATAGTTCATATCTTTTGTGGGATAAACATACTGAGTATACTGTACACTACTTGAAGAGTAAATCAAGACCATCAACTTTTAAACTAGATATAGAACTAAAATTCAATCAAGGACAGATCTGCAAGAGTAAAGACACAAATAGCTAATCTAAAATACTAATTCTAAACACTCATTGTTTTTGAGTAAGTTTGGAACTGAAAGATGAGTTCCAGATCTTAAATTAGCAACTCATTAATACACACATATTGTAACTGGAGTCATGGAGTATTATTTTCCCTCATCCAGCTGAGTCTCTAAATCTGGCAGCATGAGTGTCATCCATTCTTCTGAAATGGTAGCAGCAACTGCAGAGAAAATGTAAATACCCATTATATGCTGTAAAGGGAGTCCGGGATAAATCAGAGCATTTTGGAAATGGCATTAGTATTAGACTACAAGCTAAAATACAAGCTTTATACTGTACACAGTTCTTTCAGTTTGCTTTGTTATTAGGTATTCTTAAAATAAAGCTGTTATACATGCACTCAATTTCCTTGCATAAATTGTTATGATAATTATTTGTTATTCATAATCCAAAACCTCTGTTAAACAAAGCAATATTTTGGCTGACTGGAATATAGAAAGCAAATGAGGTGGTTTTGCCAGAACCTCATTTCCCAGAATCAGGCCCTGATTCAGGAAAGCACTTTAGCAAATGACTAAGTATAAACATGTGCTTCAGTTTGTGCTTTTTTGATTAGGGATCAACTTAAGCATGTACTTAATGTGTTTTGCTGAGCTGGGGCCAAAGTTCTGCCCATGGGCTTTAACCTCTGTGCTGTTTTGAGGGTAGGAATACAACCCACATGCAGCAGAACTGCCAGATATTGTGAGGTTTCCATTATTTCAAATGGATGTCATTTTTAGTTGATACCTTGTCAGAAGAGCTCATCAGATTTATGTCTCTGAATATGAACCCTAGCACGATCTGGCCTTAAGCCCAGACACTAAGCTTCAGCTTGAAACCTCATTCAGATCTGACGCTGAACACCTCATCAGCTCCTTGTTGATAATACTGTATGGAAACTGAATTATCTTGTAGACTGGAGAGGTGGTTCATCAATACAAGGATGACATACATTGTGGAGTATCACTGGAATGTCTGATATGGAAAAAAGAGGAATTGGTCCCTGGGATTTCCATGCCTGCATCTATCCCTACCCTACACATCTTTTAGCATTTTGTATTTCTGTTTTAAGGCTCAATATTGTCATTGTGACATGTATCTGAAAAGATTTAAAACTACCAGTAAAATTCTGATTCTAGTGTCTAGCTGTAGCTGAAGTTTCTAGAGGTGTATTCAAATTAGGGCTAATATATATAGCTTGCTAAAATCTGCCACAGTGTTTGCAGTTTGTTTTCAAATTAATCACCTCAAGCCTTCTTTTCAGGTAAGCTATTTTAAAAATTTTTCCTTAGCTAGGAGAATTGCCTTCATCATTTTTTTCTCTTTCTGCAGAAGAATAAATGAAAAATTTGCATTCTAGCCCCTGCTTTCTACTTTATTCTTCTTTTTACAAGTTAACATGTGGACAGCTCCAAATCGCTGCATTCCCGATACTCATAACATGCTGAGGATAACTTCAGCTAGTGTGTCCTTCTATTCTGACAACCCAAAATCAAAAAAAGCCAGATGATAAAATTGGTATTTAACACAGTCACAATGAATTGACAGTGATTATGGAAGCCTTCTAGTCTCCGTTCTGTTTCCAAAGTAAGACACATGGCGCTCTCATTCACTCACTATTGCACATTCAAAACTTGTATTTTGTAGCTCATGGACAAGATTCTTGACTATGTCTTTAAAACACAGATCCTGCCCATTCTATGAGAAGGACCTTAAGCCTTTTATGGTGCTATCTCATATTAGCTCAAGTGGCAGAAGCCTTAACTCATGTTAAATGTGCTTGTGATGCCCCCTGTGCCAAAAGACACTTTTGGCTATATTAAGTACCTTTTTCTCTGGTGTGTCAGCCCAAACGCTCTCCTCTAGAACACAGTGCCTTTATATAAACTAATTAAAATTTCCAAACTTGTTATGCCAGTGAGATTTATAATGCTAAGTCACTATAGTAGAGAAGTTCAAGATCTATACATGAAATGCTGCCTCTCTGTGACAAAGTAATAGATGTGGTTTTAGCTTACTTTGGCATTGTTTTTCTGTCTGCTGTGTTGTACATGCATGCATGCCTAAGTAGAAGAACACAGTGGATGAACATATATTGTCAGGTGCATATTGAATAAGTCAGGAATTTTATGAGGTTGTCTAGCATTACTTACTCATTTAATTTAACAGTCTGCTGACCTGTTCATGCCATCCATTTCAGGTTTAGCACCCTATCATAATTTATCTATACAAGAAGAGAAATACACATTAAAAAAATAAGAGTGCCCCCAAATGTTTCACAATGAGCCAAGTTTACAAAATGATAAGAACATATTTAGTTTCTACATTATTTACAAAGGTTTAGATCAAGAGTATGAGTATTAAATTCTGCATGGTTCCCCATAATAAATGTTCATTTCACCAAGTATAAAGAAATCATAGAATCATAGAATCATTAAGGTTGGGAAGGACCTCTAAGATGATCAAGTCCAACCGTCCACCCAACACCACCATGCCCACTAAACCATGTCCCTAAGCGCCCCATCTACACGTCTTTTAAATACTTCCAGGGATGGTGACTCAACCAGTTCCCTGGGCAGCCTGTTCCAATGCCTGATAACCCTTTCAGTGAAGAAATTTTTCCTAATATTCAATCTAAACCTCCCCTGGCACAACTTGAGGCCATTTCCTCTTGCCCTATCGCTAGTTGCTTGGGAGAAGAAACCAACACACACCTCACTCCAACCTCCTTTCAGGTAGTTGTAGAGAGCGATAAGGTCTCCCCTCAGCCTCCTCCTCTCCACACTAAACAGTCCCAGTTCCCTCAGCCGCTCCTCATAAAACTTGTTCTCAGACCCTTCACCAGCTTCGTTGGTCTTCTTTGAACATGCTCCAGCAACTCCATGTCCTTCTTGTAGTGAGGGGGCCCAAAACTGAACACAGTATTCGAGGTGTGGCCTCACCAGTGCCGAGTACAGGGGCACGATCACTTCCCTACTCCTGCTGGCCACACTGTTTCTGATACAAGCCAGGATGCTRTTGGCCTTCTTGGCCACCTGGGCACACTGCCAGCTCATGTTCAGCCAGCTGTCAACCAGCACCCCCAGGTCCTTTTCCGACAGGCAGCTTTCCAGCCACTCTTCCCCCAGCCTGTAGCGTTGCATGGGGTTGTTGTGACCCAAGTGCAGGACCCGGCACTTGGCCTTGTTAAACCTCATACAATTGGCCTTGGGCCATCGATCCAGCCTGTCCAGGTCCCTCTGCAGAGCCTTCCTACCCTCGAGCAGATCGACACTCCCGCCCAATTTGGTGTCATCTGCAAACTTACTGAGGGAGCACTCAATCCCCTCATTCAGATAATTGATAAAGATATTAAACAAGACTGGCTCCAAAACTGAACCCTGGGGAACACCACTTGTGACCGGCCGCCAACTGGATTTCACTCCATTCACCACAACTCTCTGGGCCCGGCCGTCCAGCCAGTTTTTTACCCAGCGAAGAGTACACCTGTCTAAGCCATGAGCCGCCAGCTTCTCTAGGAGAATGCTGTGGGAGACAGTGTTGAAGGCTTTACTGAAGTCCAGGTAGACCACATCCACAGCCTTTCCCTCATCCACTAGGCGGGTCACCTGGTCATAGAAGGAGATCAGGTTGGTCAAGCAGGACCTGCCTTTCATGAACCCGTGCTGGCTGGGCCTGATCCCCTGGTTGTCCCGCACATGGCTTGCCAGAGCCCCCAAGATGAACCGCTCCATAATCTTCCCCGGCACTGAGGTCAGGCTGACAGGCCTGTAGTTCCCCGGGTCCTCCTTCCGGCCCTTCTTGTAGATGGGCATCATGTTGGCAAACCTCCAGTCATCTGGGACCTCCCCCATTAACCAGGACTGCTGATAAATGATGGAGAGTGGCTTGGCAGGCTCCTCCACCAGCTCCCTCAGTACCCTTGGGTGGATCCCATCCGGCCCCATAGACTTGTGAGTGTCCAGGTGGCGTAGCAGGTCGTTCACTGCTTCCTCTTGAATTATGGGGKGTTTATCCTGTTATCCGTCCCTGTCTTCCAGCTCAGGGGTCTGAATAYCCTGAGGATAACTGGTCTGCCTATTAAAGACTGAGGCAAAGAAGGCATTAAGTACCTCAGCCTTTTCCTCATCCTTGGTGGCAATGTTCCCCCCCGCATCCAATAAAGGATGGAGGTTCTCCTTGGCTCTCTTTGTTGTTAATATATTTGTAAAAACATTTTTTGTAATCCTTTATGACAGTGGCCAGATTGCGTTCTGGCTGGGCTTTCGCTTTTCTGATTTTCTCTCTGCATGACCTAACAAGATCCCTGTACTCTTCTTGAGTTGCCTGCCCCTTCTTCCACAAGTGGTAAACGCTCCTTTTTTTTCCTGAGTCCCAGCAAGAGCTCCCAGTTCAGCCAGGCCGGTCGTCTTCCCCGCCAGTTCTTCTTTCAGCACACGGGGACAGCCTGCTCCTGCGCCTTTAAGAATTCCTTCTTGAAGAATGTCCTTCCTGGACCCCTTTGCCCTTCAGGACTGTCTCCCAAGGGACTCTCTTGACCAGTGACCTGAACAGGCCAAAGTCTGTCCTCCGGAAGTCCATGGTAGTGGTTTTGCTGACTCCCCTCCTTACTTCACCAAGAATCGAGAATTCTATCATTTCCTGGTCGCTAAGCCCAAGACGGCCTCCGACCACCACATCTCCCACCAGTCCTTCTCTGTTTGTAAACAGCAGGTCGAGCGAGGCACCTCCCCTGGTAGGCTCACTCACCAGCTGTGTCAGGAAATTGTCTTCTACACACTCCAGGAACCTCCTAGACTGTTTCCTCTCTGCTGTGTTGTATTTCCAGCAGACGTCTGGGAAGTTGAAGTCCCCCACAAGAACAAGGGCTAGTGATTGTGAGACTTCTGTCAGCTGCTTGTAGAATGCTTCATCTGCCTCTTCATCCTGGTTAGGTGGTCCATAACAGACTCCCAGCAGGATATCTGCCTTGTTGGCCTTCCCCCTCATCCTTACCCATAAGCACTCGACCTTATCACCACCATAATCATTAAACTCTAGACAGTCGAAACACTCCCTAACATACAGAGCCACCCCACCGCCTCTCCTTCCTTGCCTGTCCCTTCTGAAGAGCTTATAGCCATCCATTGCAGCACTCCAATCGTGAGAGTCACCCCACCATGTTTCTGTGATGGCGACTAAGTTCTAGCTATCCTGCTGCACAATGGCTTCCAGCTCCTCCTGTTTGCCGCCCATGCTGCATGCATTGGTGTAGATGCACGTGAGCTGGGCTACTGATTTCACCCCCARCGTTGGCATGCCACCCCTAGGCTCGTCTCTCGTGAGCCTGGTTTTATCCCCTTCCCCTTGCGAACCTAGTTTAAAGCCCTCTTAACAAGCCCTGCCAGCTCATGAGCGAGAATCCTTTTCCCCATCTGAGACAGCTGAACTCCATCTGTCGCCAGCAGGCCCGGTGCCATGTAAATCTCCCCATGATCAAGAAAGCCAAGATTCCGCTGATGACACCAGCCCCTGAGCCACATGTTGATTGGGTGTGTTCTCCTGTCCCTGTCAGTATTCTTCCCTGCCACTGAAGGGATTGAGGAAAACACTACCTGTGCTCCTGATCCTTCAACCAATCGCCTCAGTGCCCTGAAGTCCCTTTTGATCTCTCTTGGACTTCTCTCCGCAACCTCATCACTGCCAGCCGGTATAACCAGAAGGCCGTACCAGACCGGGGAGTTTCCTAGTAATGTCTCTAACCCGGGCCCCAGGGAGGCAGCAGACTTCCCTGTGGGATGGGTCTGGTTGGCATATCGGGCCCTCCGTTCCCCTCAGAAGGGAATCACCTATGACAATTACCCTCCTGTTTTTCTTAACAGAGGCAGTCATAATGCATGAGGCTGACTGACTCACCCTAGGCAACCACCCGGATGGACCTTCATCTACATCTTCGTTTGCCTGTCAAGTTCCAGAGCCCCATACCTGTTGTGTAAGGGCAACTGGGAAGGTGAAGGAGGCCTGGCGGGGGTTCGCCTGGCACCCCGAGCAGGGACCTGCTTCCATTGCCCCTCGTCTCTTAGGTCCCGTCCTTCTGCCTGGTGGCAAGAGGGCAGGGGATCCTCTGCTTCTTGCGGAGCCTCCATCTGCTGCCTTTGCCTCAGGGATGGTAGGGTGTGGCTCCACCAATCTATCTCCCTCTCACACTCCCTGATACTCCTTAACCTTTCCACCTCCTCTCTCAGCTCTGCCACCGGGCTGAGCAGATCATCCACCTGGTCACACCACACACAGGTGCTGTCTCTGCTGCTCTCCAGTACGAGTGACAGGCTCAGGCACTCCCTGCAGCTGGAGACCTGGACAGCATGTTCCATCTCAATGATCCAAAAATGCAATTGAACATTGTCATACCATCAGTCTCTGCGGCTTAGACAGCAGCATCTTGACTTGACTTCCAACAAACATTGCTCAGAAATACTTTGAATTACCCTGTGACAACAGTCTATGCCACTAGCTGTTTTTAACAATGTGCTAGAAATGTAAGTGTGCCAGCTGCAGAGATTGGAAGTGCATCAGATGCAGTGCATAGAGCCTTAGGAAAGGGGGAGGGAGTATTATTCTTGGGTTAATTGCAAGCTTTCTGTCTGATTAAGAAACATTATTATCTGAGGCATTTGGTCTCAGTCATAGGTCACAGTGCAATGCTGCATATAGAAAGACATGACTACAAAGGAAGTCTCTGTTGGTGAGGTATTTTAGTATAAGTATCACAAAATTTGGCACTGGATTTTTGATGCCATCTTCCATGTCTTAATCAGAGAATTTCTGAAGGTTACCTGTCTCAGATATTCTCTATAGCTGTCTGCAGCATCGGCAGGATGGCATCAGGCAAAAGTGTAAAATAGAGAAAAATTTTAATTTTATATAAAAATTGAGTTGTTTTCCCCAAAATCTACATAACTGTAGACTGCATTTGATTTTGAGAAAATATATCACTTTTCTTTCAGTAAAACAAGCTATATGTTCAAAAACAATAAAAAAGATAATAAAAAGATAATAACTTCATGTTTTCTATCTCCATTGTAATATTTTTCACTATTTGCTTTTTGTTTCATTGAAAGCACTTTTACTTTTGAAAATTTGCTGTTGTACCAAGGGACATTGCAATAATGTGTTATGTCCCTGAAGTGGCTGCATTTCAGTAGAGAGTAAGCAATCCCTGAATAATGCACATTACTTTCAGTCATAGGAAAGATAAAAAATAGGCAATGCTATTATTAATTGTGCTTTGATGCAGGCCTATCCTGAGTGATACGCTTTTGTTGCTATAAAGTAGATCTCCAGAAATCTGTACTGATAAAATGCTTTCTTTTATTTTGTTTTGTACATGCTTGTTCTTGAGCTAGAATGAATCACCAAAGCTGATGTTTCATCTCTTAGTCATCTGATGGATTCATTTCTTTGTTACACAGAAGAAAATATGGAACTCTTCCAGAAAATCCGAAGAAAAAATACATTCCATTTTAAAATAATTGGCTAATTTTACAATGACTTGACTTCATGAATTTGGGCTGGTTTATGTTGAAGAATCTTAAAAGTCTAACTGCAAAAAAAAAGCATTTTATCAAAGTATACTTCGCTGGTTTACTCAGCAGTTCTGGAAAATTGCACTAGCTTTGGAACAGGAAATAGTCCAAAAGTTTGGTGATTAGATTAGCCAGAAGGGCCCCAAAATCTCTTTAAGTCTTTAAGGTTAATGTACTTACTGTAAGAGAGGATTTATTGGACTTAGTGTTCCAACAACAGCCTTGAAAACTTACAGCAAGAGTGGCTGATGGATGTTTAGTTTCTGAGATGCAACTTTTACTACTGTGTTACACAACCCTTCTCTTTATCTTAATTAAAAGCCATCCTGCTGTTCTTTGTGTGCCATCTAATGTTATTATGAGATATTTCATGCCATAAGTGACTGTCATGGCAAATGGCAGTCTTGTTCATAATCTGAAAGTAAAGGAAGACTATCTATGTTAATTTATTGGCTTAGTAAATAATTTTTTTTAAGACACAAGAATGTGAGCTTGCTAGGGAAAATTGAATCCACTACACTATTAAGAGAGTTATACAGCAATGTTTGTAGTGTAATTAAAAAATGAAAAGCATTGGCAGACTAGATTTTTGGCACAGTAAACCCTGAATGAAATTTCAGGCATGACCCATATGAAAACAAGGCTTCATATTTGTCAGTTGTTATACCTTTGATGAGTGGTCTAGAAAAGGAGCAGCAGGACTGATATTTTTGCTGAGGACACTATAACCTTAAAATTTTTTGAATGGCAAAAATTTTCTTCAGGAAAATTTGTAATGTTAATTAAAAAAAAGGTTGTATTTAAATATAAGGAGAAAATTGATGTAAAATTCATTGAACAACCTTGCTTTACCTTGGCAAGAAAGTAATAGTGATGTTTAGCAACAGTATGTTTTGCTCAGGAATGGCAGGCTATGCTAGTCACTACTGTCATGGCCCTGAGGGCACCGACAGCCCTGACTCTCCCTACCCAGCCCCCCTGGGGCTCCCCTCACTTGCCCACGGCCCAGGACCCCATCTCATCCCCCTGGGGGTGTCAGCCCCTGCCCCAGCAATGCCACAGCAGGGACCGTCTCCAGCTCCCCACAGCCCTGCCCTGATGATCCATGGGCCCCACCCACRTGGGCCCCACCAAGCCTGATGGTCCATGGGCCCATGTCCTGGCCCAGCCTCAGCCTGGCTGTCCCCAGGGAGATGCCCGATGCCCAGGGCTGGGGCTGTCCCCGGTGCCCCATCTGCCCTGCTCCTGGCTGGGGTGGTGGGATGGGCCCTGGCTGCCAGGGGAGCCCTGGCCCCTCAGCCCCCAGGGAGCCACCTGTCCATGCAGTGCCCTGACAGGTCAAAACAGATATATTGATGGGGTCTATACTTTAATGTAGCTTTCATTTTAGTGAAAAACAGGAGAGTCATTTGATAAGATTACATCCCGTGTTGTCAATTTCCTCTCTGCAGCAGGTCAGAGGTGGTGAAGATGGGTCCTTATCTTCTGTAGGCTCTGCTTACTGAAGGCTTCTCACCAGTGCAAGCAGACAGCATTTCTGTCCTGGATATGGGGCAGAGGGAACAGAGCTTGTCTACAGTTGCTGTGGAAGGAAGACAGTAGTCAAAAGAGGAGGAACTGGCGAGCAGAATGGTGGAAAATGGAGCTCATTTTCACTGCTGTTCTTGATGTAGTTTCTAGAGCACAATCAGAGCAGCTGTTTCTGAGAAGGGATCTTTGCTTCCGCTGTCATATCCCCAGGGGTATCCTACCAATTTTGACCTCTCCTTCAGCAGGAGCAGTGAAGGACACCAGATGTTTTCCTACTCCAGGCTGCCTTATTTTGCTTCTGCCCAGAGCTGCCTTGTTTTGCTGGTAAAATGTTTCCATTTTCTCATCTTTTCAATGCRTTCCCAAAAGGTCACCACAAACACATAATGTTTCTCAGTGTGGGCAGCTCTCTTCAAGTTCTGTTCACTGAAAGTGCTGAAAAGATGTAGTCAGCTACCGGCTTGTCCTTGCTATGTGACTAGGGATGAATTATTGAAAAAAACCCCACCATATTGTACCAGCAGTAGCATGGCAAGATAACAAAGATGACCTTTCCTCAAAGACCTTGCTCACACTGCCCAGCGAAGAAGTCAACAAGGCAAACAAAAGTTTGACTGACTTGTGAAAGAAGCTGTGAGCCCCAAATCTTTGTTATAACTAGGAAAGCACGTTATTCTGGGTTGGTCATTGCAGTGATGTGGTGTTCCTGTGCTGTTACTGGGCACAGCAGCTGGAGTCCTTCATGGGCATGAGGAAGATACCTCTGCTAAGCATGTGCTGGCATGTGCGTGATTCAGCTGGATAACTGAATCTAGTAACTGTGCCATGTTTTCATTCATGCTTCATTTCTTCCTTGTGCTGCTACAGAATCCCATGTAAATAAATAATAGTGTTTTCATCTTTAAGGAACCCAAGAAACTTACACAGTAAAAGCTCAGATCAGGAGTTCAGTAAGGAGGGTATGAGGGAGTGGTGGGAGGGGGCTGCGTGCAAGGGCTGGGGAGCGGGGCACTGAGGGTGGCAGTGAAGCAGGCAGGGGACAGGGTGCAGACCCACAGTGCCCAGGGAGGGGGCAGAGCAGGGAGCCAGGGACAGCCAGCAGGACTGACACACACGTGGTGATGAGGCAGGTCCCAGGCGAAGTTGGGAAGTCACGTCGGTGGGTCAGGGTTGGGTGTAGGGACGTGCATGGCTGGGCACAGGAGCACAGGGATACCTGCAGGGTAGCTCAAGCCAGGGCCAGGGGCTCCCAAGGGAAGCAGGGACAGTCCCCCATGAGGTTTCTCCCAGCTCCTGCTCATGCAGCTCAGCTCCCAGCAACTTGGGAGCACATCTGTGCCATGTCAGAGCTGGCATGAGCACAGGTGGGCAAACCCAGAGGAGAGAAAATGGATGGGCAGAAAGAGGTTGCAGAGCCTGTTGGTGAACTGGAGGCCGACAGTGAGTGCTAGTGTTTCTCCAAATGTTGTGCTTCAACAATGACTAAGGTAGTACGCAAGGAGTCCATTTATGAATGTCTTAACATGATATTGAGAAAGATTATGTCATTATTTTCGTAAATGTTTGGAATTTTCCAAGGTGGATTTATCAATGATTTGAACTTCCTGTCCAGTTTCACAGATGGCAGAAGACTGGGAGTGTCAGGAACTGAAAAGGACTGTTTGAGGAATACTAAGAAGGAAATTAAAAATTAGACATAAATCATGGTAACATTTTCATAGCATTAATGTATGAACTAAATACACCATAAAGTAAGAACAGTTAATTAAATCCTCTTAGGCTAATGCTATCTCTGATTTGTTCTTTTACAAAAACAGATGCAGCTTTGTCAGAGTGACCTGCACTAATGTGATTCTTTTAAAGGACAGCCACTTAAAGGAGGGAGTCATATTGTGGGAGGGATTCTGCCCACCAGCTCAAAAGCAGCCTCTTCTGCTCCATATACTGTCAAATGGTGATTTTTCACAGTACAAATTGTGGCAGTGGTTTCATTTTGTGCCTGCCTTCCCTGTATCCTTTTATTGGAAAGTTTGCCTGGTAGATTCTAAAACGTTTTCCCCTCTATTTAGTTTATACCTATGACTTGCAACTTTCTGCTCAGGTACAAAAAATTCTTCTGCATTTAGAATACACGAACGTGGTTAATACAAAAACTCTACTGGGTGCAAGCAGAGCATATTCATTCTCAAATCCAGTAATTTTATAACTTGATAAAGAACCTTCTGAGAAATAGTTATGCATTATCAGGCTTCCAAATGCTCTGCATATAACAAATATGAAAGCCTTTGCGTACTGAAGCTGTATGTATAGGCTTCATTTTGTGTACAGAATGGTATATATTGCAGAGATGATTTAATCAAATGTATATGACAGACAGATAAAGCAATTGTACTCTTAAAAAAAATGTATCTTCAAGAATCTTTGTTAATTAGCTACTTGATCTTTTTACTTACTGCTCTTTAGGTCACAATTTAAATCTTAGAAGAATTTAAACTGAAATAATAACCTTAGTCTCTGAGTAGTTATTTTCTTTATAAGATATAATCAAGCTGTCTGCTTAAAATAAATAGTTTGCATGTAGGTCTGTTTAATGTTTCACTAGTATATCATTTTAATGCAGAATAGCTTCTTTGCAGGGAATTCAGCCTGTCACTGGATGTTTAAATTTTCAGTGTCTGTTGTCATGGCAACGGGAATTGACTCTGGTACCCACTGTGTTCAACATAAATTAATTTAAAGTCATAGCATCTTGAAACATTTTATTCTCTTAAAAAAATCTTGCTTTTCCTTAGATTTATTGCAGTAAAAAATAGCTATACTTGAAATAGCATTAAAAATGCATTGATTCTCAGCTAGTTTTACTTGCAGAATTCAATAGATTGAACTTAATAAATAATGTATGTATGGAAAATTGTTCCTTCATTTCTTGTGGAACTATAATTTTCAAATAATATAACTGATACCTTTTAACCATTCTTTACTTTGAATTCTTGTGCTTTCAGGTTACAGTTTCAGTGCTTTCAAATCTGCATGTTAGACTGACCAAGTGAAATGTTAGTATTCATGATTTCCTCAAACTTCCTGGTTCTTTTGCAGTTTTCCATGAAAACTGCTAACTTATGTCTTATGTCTAATTTTATGCTATTAACCTTTATGAAAATATCTGTAAAACACAACTATGTGTATATTTAAAGGAAACAGGGCACGTAACGTGTGAGATCCCTTGGGATTCTCACGGTTCTAAAGAGGATTAAGAAGAGATATTATATGCATGTGGTAAGAGAGGGAAGATGGTTCCAGCGGGCATAACAAAATTATTTTTTCTCTTGGTATTTGTAAAGTCAGTCACTCACAGCCTAATCTATCCTCTTATATGTCTAACTAAAAAGAATAGCTTATGATGTACAACATTGTGTAGGGTTCCTCAGTGCAGGAGACTGTCAATGACTCTGTTTTGCATAACATTATTGACATTTTAAAAAAATTCTGTGGTTTAACCTTCCTGATACAGGTAGGTCTTACATATTTCATTCCTTATGCTTTCTACAGTACAGTACACTTCTCACAGGACTAATGCTGAAACAGTTCTTTGAAAGAGCTACGTTTCAGTTTTATTTTATGTTGAAAAGAGTATTTAATAATTTTATAATGCATGTGAACAAAATGTGATCCTTTCTGAAAATGCAGACACCTTAAAAAATAACATTTTGAAATGAGTAAAGTGAGTGTTTTTCTAGGCCTTATTTTTTATTATTTATTCTGGAAATCTTAAAAAAAATCCTGGTTCAATCTGAACAATTATCTTCTAGATATTGGGTTTTACATAATGAAACACTTTACACTGTGATAAGCCATGGTGTTCAGATTCTATTTCATTTCTGTGTTGAAAACACTGATCAATATTTAGGGCTTTAAAAATTACTGCTGAAATTCAGATGTTAATGTCTGTTCGTGTCTCTATGTGCCTAGCAGTTGTGACCTTGCCATATTGACACATACTGTAATGAGACATTTAAGAAAACAGAAATCTGCTGCAGCTCTGCATGACTCATTTGCACCAGCCACACACGTTCATTAATAACCCAGCAGAGACAACAAATCTGAATCTAAGGTTCCTGTGGGGATTTGTGCTGCAACATTTTCTACAAAAATGTTAATAGCTGCAAACTTTCCTCATTTGGATTAAATCTTCCAAACACCTCTATTTCTTAATGAGTATGCTGTCACTCATTATGTTAAATCTTCTGTAATGAGCTTCAAAGGAGAAAGGCTCAGACAGCTATTCTCATCTGTCACTGATGGAACAATTACAGTCTTATAAATGACCTCATTTTGTAGACTGCTTGATTCAAACTAGAAGTGAAATAGAATCTTCTCACTCCTGCATTACTGAGAGGGTTTTCCTTTTCAGTTCAGTAAGCAGTAAGTATCATAGAGTTCACAGCAAAGTTGTAGAGTCATAAGGGCGTGTTCTTACACAAATGTGGATTTAAGTATCACATCAATAAACACCTTCCATAACACAGAACTTTATTTTCAAGTTCACTGTAGACAGCTGATTACTCAGTTGATAAGCTCAGTTTGTTGGGTCCCTCCTTTCCTTGACGAGAAAACCAGTTCTTTAATATTAGCCAGGTCTTGCAGTAGGCATTGACAGGCTCCCTCAAAATGCCATGTAATCCGGTATATTTTACTTGTACTGTACTACTTTTTAAAACATCTGTCTGATCAGGGATCTTTCAGCTGATTATTCTGAGATTTTTCTTTAAACTGTTTACTAATCTTAAATTCTCTTCCCCTGTAACAAGTAGATATACAGGTGGTGCCTCGTTAAGATAGGCAGTTTGTAATACTGAAACATGCCTTTCATTTCAGCTCTGATTTTACTAAATTACTATTTTCATACCACCAAAGTTCATTTCTGAGAGCATGAATGATTTAACTAACTCCTGGCAAATACTGAGTAGCTTATTACATAGCTTAGCTTCACCAAGGAGATGGTAAAAACAAATTAGTAATAAAATCTGTTGCCTGTTTGAGAATGCGTACCATATGCCTCCAAAAGGACTCTTGCTATGATTTCTTTTCATAAGTGGGAAGCAGAGTCCAAGACTTTTCCAGAAATACAGACTGCTATTGCTAGGAATATATAGTAAGTTTGCTTTTTGAAATGGTTGGCAAAATTTCCTTAAATAAACCATTCTGAATGTCTTTGCTATTACTCTAGGTAAACCTTTCCCCAACCACACATATATATGAATGTATGCAGCTAAATCATGTAGCAGAAATCAAACTTCCAATGATAATGCTCTAATTTTCATTTATTTGGAAAGCTAAGATTTGCGAAAGTGTAGTTCAGTGAGGTTTATTTTGTCTGTTTCCAGGGGCTTTATAGAGGTTTATGTTATATTTTTATGCTCTTACAAAGGTAAAAAAAAAAAAAGAAGCATGCTAATAAATCTTGATGGTTTTGTTTTAGGTCAAGATTTCTGAGTTTTTAATATCCCTAGTTTCTCCCACAGTCACTGATAATGTTTTAGTTTTAATTACTATCTAATATTGCTTCCTTCTGATATTTGAAGCATATTGGCTTAAGTGAACAGGGCAGTCCAAATTCAGAGGTAAGACAGCCAATTTATTTGCAACAAATGAAGTAGTTTGCCTGCCAGCCTCTGTAACATTTCCTTAAGAAATTATTGAAAATTGTGTCCATTTTTGCACTGGTCTTTCTTGGACACTTGCTGATTATTATTTGGTCTGGTGGCAAAGTTCATAATAAATTCTGCTTAATCCTGCACTGTATTTTTTCCCAAGAGTTGATGAACACTTAGAGAGCTAATAACACTTGCCACTTGCTCTGTGTTCTGACTTTTATGGAAAGAACAAAGAAGTGTCATCTTGAATTTAGTATGTGTTTCTCCTGTTATTTTGTCTGGTATGGTTACAATTTTGTGAACAGTGCAGTCAGGAATGCATTTAATGCCTCAATGAGTTGAATACTCTCAGGATAGTAGCCCAAGTTCTTTCAGATGTAATTCAGAACAAGATTTTGATCATTTCTGTGAAATGAAAAAAGCACCTTATAAAATATGGAACAAAAAAGAAATAATCTGTAACAGTAAAATCAATAGACCTAGGTAGGGGACTGGGGACTGCTTGTTTTAGAGTAACCCGTGTGTTGCAGTGATACCTGCCTGTGCTCATGTTTGGCTTCCTGTGCACTGAGATTCATTTGAACTTTCTCTCCCTTGTGTAATTAGCATTTATTTCAGGAGAATGCATTTAACTTTTTTCATTCCAGGGTTAATTTTCCTCAGCTTTCTTTGAACTCAGTAAACCTGATTTTCATTCACATCAAGAACCTTTTGAGCCACTCTGTTAACTTATTTCCATTTTAAAGGGCTTGTGTACTGTCAGTATGATGGAAAAGGTCATAGTGCAAGTGAAAAATCAAGGCCAGTGGGGTTTCTATACATCTCGTTTGTATCTTTCAAAGCAATCATAAATAAGAAGGGAAAAATGTTCTCTCCAGTTATTTATTTTTCCTTTCCAAATATTGAATGTTTCTTCTTCTATAAGACTTTTAGACGAAGGCTATAAAAATGTGTTTTGAAAACTATTAAAAACACTTTCAGCGTTTTCAAACTGAATGACAGTCTTTAAAAAGCATCTGAGTTTATTTGAAGTAAAAATTTCAAAATGCAACTTTCCACTTTACTCATGTTACACAGTAATTTCTGGCACTAGGAACAGTTTATGCAGTGCAAATGGGTACGTAAAGGAAAGTCCTGTTTTTAGTTTATAACAATAACCTCTTACCCTTACAATTGTGATTGGTAAGTCTACTATGTCAAAGATGCGAACCTGGGCCCACTAAAGACTGAGCAAAACTCGCACTGAATTCATAACCAGATTACAAGYACTTCTTCCAAACAGAACTTGTTTCACATAGTTATATTTATCAGACATCTGTTCAGTTTAACTGGAAGCATCTAAGGTAAAATGATGCTACATCGCTTTCGTATGGAGATTGTTCCACAGCCTTGCAAATCCTCTGGCCAGGAAATTTTTCCCAGTGAGACAGCCTATGTTTTCCTTACAGCCACATTAAAATATTTAACTTTCAGTTCTTTTAAGGGATTGTTTAATGCCAGGCAATTGTCACTGACATTTACAGAAAATATGAAGCCTCAGAATTTTTGAAGAAAGCCTAAGAGCTAGATACCCACTTCTTATTCATATACTTTGAAACAAACATTTTATTGGTAGGAACTAATCCGCAGGCCAAACTATTTCAGGCTTCTTTGTCCAGTTCTTTGTATGTCTATGAAGAGGTATTTGTCTTCGGCTCTATTGTTTGCTTTCATGGCAGTTGTCAAAATTTATTATTCAAGCAAGAAGATTTAGTAATATAATTCCTAACTAATGCCCAGATTCTTGAATACCAGGCTTATCTATGGATAAAATTGAGATCTTTGTTTCAGTAGAGACATAGCAATACAAACAGCTGTAAATCATATGGAAACATACAGACATTTAGCAAACAGCTAAATTACCTAGAAAACAAACTCTGGAAACTTACTGGGATGTATTTGTAACACAATTGGGTCCCTATTTACGATGGAGCCTCTTAAGCGTCAGACCTACATAAATAATAAAGCAGACCCATGTGGTGGCATTTTAAATAGTTGAAGCAGATGGGGAGATGCTGTATGCAGCTATGTTGCGAGGATGTAGATCAGAGCTGCAAATAACCCTAGGAAAATGGCAAAAGCTTCTTCAAAGTAAGGCAGCCTTCAGGACAACTTGAGGTCCAGGGTCAGAACCTATTATTTCTATTTGAAGAAGAAAAGCCTCTCTCTGCAACAAATAATATGGAGGAATTTCATTCCTGTGGGCATAGTCTGGTTAGCAGTAAACAATTGTCACTATGATGTATCCATGTTCACTGATCTATTTCATTTTTTAACCACCTGCTTTAACAGAAACAGTTGAAATGAAATGATATCCCAAGGATAAATGTCTAGTCTTTGGAAACATTTGCATCTCAGTGTTTATGTTCAGTAACTGTCTTGGTTTCTTGGCATCCATCCAGCAACAGGAGACTGTTACCCTGGGACAGAATTGTATGCCAATTACATTATCTCTTAATTAAAATATTGCATGGACCCTAATGGTAAATGTTGTGTCTGTCCTATTTTCAAGCTGAATTGCATGAATGATGCTGTAATTCAGACAGCAGCCTCTGCATGTCAAAACTGCTATCTGCTCCTCTCTTGACATGTTGTCGTTCACTATCATGGTGGCCCAACCCAGTCCTGATTTTACCAAAAGCAATGGAAATACTTCTACCAACTTTACAAGGAAAAGAACCAAATCCAACATACAGGAACTCAATTCTCTGTTCAAATAGAGTGATTATGTTTTGCACTTGTTTTTCATTTTTATATTGCTTTAGATAATACAGAGTATTTTGCCAGAAGAATAGCAATCTATTGATCTCACTCATCTAGATAGAACAAAAGCATCGCATCCTGCCAACTATTTGATTAAAAGAATTACAATTAGCTTTTCTGTTTCCATTGGGACTTCAACTGAGAGTTATGTTCTTGTCATGTTAAACAAACCAGGTAACACAATATTTATTACAGATTCAGTGATATGGGAGATCGCATGATCTAAGTAACTGCATCATTTGATTTGACCCACTAGTTAAAAATGGTCTTTATTTGTAATATAAATTTTCCTACTTGTTTTAAATCTAATGCTAGTTATACAAGGTGTTACCATCCAAGATCAAGGGAAAATGTTTTCAAACAGAAAAAACATTTACAGAATCTTTAACACTGATTAACTTCAGAATAGTCCCACAGCTGAAGAGGTGTTTTTCCATTCAAAAATTAGGTATAAATGTCAGACATTAATTTCCCTCTGTTGTTCTGTCTCTGTTTCCTACATAGAATACCTTATTACTTGCTGAAAGAAATGTAAATTCCAGTGGTGAAATGCTGTAGTTATATCTCTCCAAACATATAAGCGATTTTGAGAAATACATTTGCTTTCTCATGCAGAGATACTTGTAAGTATACTAATAGTCAGCAAATAAAGGTAATTCTGTGTTGTCATTTAGTATATAAGGCTGTCTAAATATAGAAGATATGTGCATTAGTTCAACTGAAAATGACACAATTATGTTAGTCACAGGCATCAGAAGCCTCCTGAATCTTCTGTCAGTCTCCTGGCTTTTATTCTTTTCTCCTACTTCTCATGCTGAGCTTTTTGTTCCTCAGTAGATATCCAAAGAATCAGCCACAAATATTCTCTTTTTGCAGCATGAGCCATTTCATCCTCTCATCCAGGATACCAATTTTGAGAGCTTCTTCTGAGATACTGTGCAGCAGATAGACCTATTATTTGAAGCCTCTCCTGTGCTTAATCTGTAATATCCAATACAAGGGGTGGTGCTGGATTTCAGAACTACAGGCCTCTCGAACTGGAGCCAGCTTGCAGCAACCAGTACTGTCCAAAGGTTTAACCTGAGATTAAACAAAGCTCTCTTATTCCAATAATAATAATAACAAAAMCAACAACAACAACAACAACAATAAATCTTCATAAAAATTATACCCGTAAACAATGGAAGCATCTAAAAGGGGTGTGGGGCAATTCTTGGTAATTCCTGGTTTTGTCTAAGAAGATGTAAATCACTGAATAGTTCTCAGATACTGGCTGTTAACAGTTCCAAGTCTCCTTTCACTTCTGTGTCACTACAACAATACTGACTTCAAGTGAGATATTCTCATTTTTCATTAATGCAGTTGACAGGACAAAGAGACCAGAATCTCTGTCCCACACAGCTAAGGGGAAGAGAAGCAGAGCACCCCAATATTGTATAACTATAATAGCTCTAGCAGTTGTAAAGGATATTAAAGGAGATGAGGTAGCCTGTTCCAAAACCAGCTTACAGAGCGTATAATGTCCAGACATCTGCTTTCAGATGCCAGATTTATTAACAACAACAACCT
The DNA here is from genome assembly GCA_035582835.1 of Phoebastria nigripes. Classification (NCBI taxonomy): domain Eukaryota; kingdom Metazoa; phylum Chordata; class Aves; order Procellariiformes; family Diomedeidae; genus Phoebastria; species Phoebastria nigripes. The sequence continues at coordinate 321,488 of JAYKAV010003325.1, forward strand.
CTCCCAAAGAACACTGTTCTTTAAAGTTTGTAAAGATATTTCTAGAGGAGGTCCCTTATTATTGCCTTTTATAATGGGAGTAATGTTTCCACATATTACTTCTGTGTTACAGATTAGAGTTTCTCCATCTCTGTTATATCTTTGTAGGCTGAGTAAAGAGCAAGCCTGTCATGGAAGGTCAGTCCCTGCTAACATTTTGCAACAGTTTGGACAACACAATTTGAGTGTTATATGGGGGCAATCCCAAGTCTTGAGGATCCAACTCTTCAGAGTTTGTATAAACTCTGAAATATCAATACAGTTATTTAAACCAACCAAAATAGTTTCTGTTGCTCAGAGGCTCCTTTCACTTCCCCTTTCTTTATTAGCATTTCCTTCCTTCTTCTTGAGGTCTAACAGTTTCCTTGCTATTTCTTTCTTTCATGCTTACATCAAGATTTCTGCTTTCCTAATACACCCCTCAAAGAAACGACCTTTGTAACAGATGTAACTCTAAAAAGCCTTCCTCTGTATCTATTGCTGCTGGTCTGTGAGAGTTCAACAGGTTACAGGTGTGTACCTCTAGCCCAAGAAAGGCCTGTTGAAAGAAATTTAAACTTTTAAAGGAAAACTACAGGGAAGATAAGCCAGAGAAACAATTTTTTTTTAATATAAAATTCAGAGTCCGAGTATCTATGCAGCTTCAGGGAATCTGGAGCTGAATTCAAACTCCTTAGCTGAAGCCACTTTATGAAAATTTTGGTGAATTTGCTGTGGAGCAGGATGATATGTTATAACAATACCTTCTGCTCCTGTGTTTCATTTGAATGTTTAGCCACATCCAGTAACATATCCCTTAAGGCAGTACTGATAACTGAAGCAATATAAACCTGGTAACTTTTAACATCAGGGTTATTGTGCTCACATTTTTGGAACCAGTTTACATACAAAGCTCTCCAAGTAGTTTGTTTAACTAATAATTTTCTTCATATTACATTGTTAAATATACAATTTATTTTGAGAGCTTTTGCTTTTTATTAGAAAAACACACACAACTTTCCCATTTTAATACATTCCCCAAACCTGTGRACCACAAAAGGAATTCTTTAGTTGAGAGTCTCTAGCCAGTAAAAACTAATTGATGCCATCTTGTGGTAAGTAAAGAAAATACAAAACCAATCTACGTTCTTTGTCACATCCTGCATAATTGTGCACCAAATACTCCCTTCTTCTTCTCTTGCCTTTTCTCTACCTCTCCATGCATGCCATTTTGTTACAGTTCAAAGTCTACCTCAGCTCTGAAGAGATACTGGTACAGTTGAAAAACGTTACATTAAAACAATAATTGAAGCAATCTTCTGAAAAAGAACAATCTGTAGTATCTACTATGATCAAATTAAAATAGGAAGTATAGAACAAACAGTTAAGTTTATGAAACTAAGTTGAGGTACAGCTTGCTTCCTTGACACGTGTAAGCTAAAAGCAAAATTATGGAAAGGTTCTGTTTGGTGTAGGCATCACTGCGACAGCACAAAGCTTGGCAAAGAGACACATGCTAGATTTTCAGTGGAAGTACTTGTCTTTGATACTAACTGGAGTTTCTAGTGCTCTTTGGCATACTTCCAACTTCATATCAGAATGAGGTTGAGAATTTTTTTCCTTAGAATGTTTCATGTCAGTTTGGCCACGCCAGCTATGACACGGTTTCAGCACTGCAATTTGCAGTGCTCCCTAACTGCCACCATGAACTGATTAGAAACATTTCTAGAATGTAATGAAATCTACCTTCCACCTGTGATTCACAGGCATCCGAAAGGGGAGTTAGAGTCCCACTGTGTCATCACATTGTCAAAATTCCATCCTGATGCTTTTCATTGCCCACCATTTTAGTGATGTTCTTGTAATGAGGTAACTAGTAAAATAATAAATAAATAGTAAAAGAATGCATATTTCCTTTAAGGAGTGTCTGGGAGCCTACAAGACTCAGAAATGCCATGAAGACCCTTATCCTAGGCTAGACTATTTCTTTCCATAGTAAATCYATGGGAGAATATCATATTGAGGATTACCTGTGGAACAGTTGCAAGAAAAATTCTCACACCCAAATATCCGTATGGAATACAGAGAGCCTGGCCCTTCTGGGGGCAGGCTTGTGACACTCTGGTTATGCATTTCCATCTTTTTAATTTTGTCTGTTCCCTTGTAATCCAGTTTCAGTATCAAATCATCCTCTAGCTGTTTCCAGGAACTCCCTTTAAAAATGTGCCCTGCTGTTCCAGAGTAGTAGTAGAAAAGACAAGCTCTGCATTATGCTCTTTCCTTTATGAGCTCTTGCAGGGGTGTCGTGAGACGGGGGTAATATATAGTCCCCTGGCTCCCATCAACATTTTTCTAATACCAGCACCTCCCCAAAGAAAATCAGTGGAAAAGCCTTTCTTCAGTCAAGGGTACATGGCAGAAGCAAGGGGGACGACACTTTCATGTTCCCTCCAGTCAGAGTCCTCCCTACTGCCAAGCTCAGCACACTCTTGTGTCTCTTTCACAAGGCTCCATAAGGCACAAGACCTCTCCTTTCTGTAATTCTCAGTGTGGTCCACTCTGTCTCTGTGAGAATCACTGCTCCTTTCAGTTTACATTCTCTGCAAAGACAGACAAGTGGCACAGCGTGAATCTATGATCTGAAATTGCACGCAACACACAACAGCTAACTGGAAGAATATTTCAGGCCTTTGTGCACACTGCACTGCATATTGTAAATGCCTCCTAAATAGCTGATTATATGCCTGAGAATGTCAATAAGCAATTTTCTACTCAGGTCCCTGCAGCTGAAAACATACTGTACTATCCCATCTTGCTTTCAAGAATTTTAAAGCAGATTCTGACAGTCTTAGGTTGCTGACACAGGTCTGAACACCTAGTGTTTCTTTTGTTCCTGCATGCATATGAAATTCTACTCCCAATTTACCCCTTAGTCTCAATATTTCAATCATGCAGATGGAAACTTAATAATGAAAACTTAATGGCTGGAGTATCTGCTTAGTGGTACTATGGTCGTCATGGAGAAGGAAAGACAGAATATATTTCTCAGCTGTTTTTTCAAATTCAAGCTCAAAGATGCAGCCGTATTGAATAGTTTTGCCTTCCTTTGTCTATGCTGAAAAGAAAAATCCCATGTCTGAAATGGCTGAAAATTATAATGAAATAAGATTCACTGTAGCAAGTAGTAGGATGAAAAAACCATGGATGATTATGAAAATGTAAGGATTATTTGTTCTGAAAGTTTCTTGGTAAAACCCTTCAATTTTTCATTTCAAACAGCATTTTTCATTTAAAATTAATCAACATTTCACAGAACCATATAAAGCCCTGGACTCATAGTACCTTGAGATGTCACCTGATCTAACTCTGTGCCCTAAGTCATGTTAAACTATACCTTCAGCATTTCTAATCAAAGTTTGTTTAACTTGGTCCTACAGACCTCCAGTGATGGAAACACTACAGCAACACCAGGAAATCTGTTCCAGTTCCTTACAATCCTTATTGTTGACCCATTTATCCTACTGTTTAACACAAATCTTCCCTGCAGCAAATGTGCTATTCAGCTTGGACATGTAGAACAGTTTTCCGCTTTCCTTTTAGCAAAAGCCTTTACAAATTTGGGGATTTATATTCCTCTTTATTTTCCTTTTCCTGCAGCTGTTCAAGCTTCCCCTGTAGACCACGCTGACTCGGCCTTTGAACATCTTTGTAGCTCTCATCCTTATTGATCCACATGTCCCCTGAAGCATTGTGCCAAAATGCCCTATCAATGCCCAAATACTTTACTACTGCAGTATAGATGGAAAAGACCGTTTCATGTTCTCAGAGCTTCTGCTTCTTTCTATTGAACCTGTATTCTTTCTTTTTTTCAACTATATAGCACTACTCACATGGTCAGCTTTGCAAACCACTATGAACTTACATGCTGTTCTAGGAAACTGTTGCCCAAGTGGTTGGCTCACATTCTGTATTTGTGCAGCTGCCAGTTTCAGCCTACACACAGGCTTGTAAATTTGAAGTTACAAGTTTTGTAGCTGGCTTTGGAATTTTATCCTGTTTTTTTCAAATCAGTTCTCCAATATATTAAGATTATTTTGCATTCTTGCACAGTTCTCCTGTATACTAGAAGCTCTAGATTCTAGCTCTGTCACATGTAATTATAATGATCATGTTCTCTGCAAATAGAAGAGAGCACTGAGTATTTTCAGGATGTTTATGAAACCTGAAATACTACATTTTCTTTGAAAATGACCAATTTTTTTCCCAGTTTTTTAGGTGCTGTAAAAGGAACCCTCTATTTAGAGGAGTCTCCATATAGAAATTTATAAAACTTCCTTCCTGACAGTTATTTCTACTCATAACTAAACCTTCTTGTTAGCAAGAGCAAGCGGGGACTCTCTAAGATCTCTTTAGCTTCCCCAAATTGAGTCTTCTTTGCACTGCAAGGTTTCACTCTAATGATTCAGAGAATCTCTGAATTTGATCCCTATGAACTGAAAACGGGATACTGTACTGTTAAAGGGGTAAATTGTGCAGGAAGTTTCTCGTGTACTACAAGTATGTTTGCAAGAGACCTGTTTCATTATTTCCTCATATTTGCTATGACAGGGTTCAGGGTTACAAAATTGAACACTCATCTCACACACCATGACTCAGTAGTCCATAATCACTTTCAGCTGTATTTTGTAGGGCTGGAGCTACTTTTTCAATAAAAACATGTGACATATCCAGCCTTAGCTACAGCGACGGTTCTTGAATTTGGCTTTTCATTCAAAAACATGGACTAAGTGAAACTCTTTTGCTGGTTTTTTTTAGTAGGACAGATTGCATTTGTACTGCTTTGTTTTCTTTTTTTGGCCTCGTTATCTGTCTTAGTGTCATTCTTGACTATGTGCTATAGTCAAGAATGCTATATCATTGCATTGTGAGTGGAAAGAAGCTAGGGTTTAGTGGTGGCAGAATATTTTTCGTGCAGTTTCCTTACCCTTACCCTTAGCCTCCTCATTCATTGTTTGTCACCATGTCACAAACTACAAAGGTTGTTTGATATGTTCAAAAATTTCTAAGGAGGAAATACCTTACAGCAGCATGTAAATAAACAAAAAATTTCTTTCATATTACACAGAACTTCCAGTCCAGTCAGCTGGAATAGGCTCAGTATCCATAAGCCTAACAAAACATTCTTGTCTCCCAGTGTGTACATGTGAGTATAACCATACATGTGTTCTATGCTTTTATTGTATGTATGTGCCTCAAGAAATACTATGTACAGAATATAGGCCATTTTGGTGTAAAAATCAATGGAAATGGAACATTATTTCTTTGATACCTGTTTTAGGAAATAATGAAAACGATATAAAAATGTATGTCTGAACTTTTCTTCATTTGCTTTTGTATTTCCAAGATGCTTCTAGGAAGAGCTGAAAGTTTATGATGTACTTTGTTGTTAATTTTTGTCCAGTTCTGAAATAATCAGAAGGTGAATGAGTAGAATTTCATTTCTATATATAAACATTATTGCTAGGTAGAGAATAGCAGATGGCCTGTGGAAACATCTACTTATCCTTGCAGTATGAATCATCACAGCAAGGTTTTCTGCACAGTCGCCTCTTTCAGTAATCAAAATGTATGTTTGATGATAGATCTTTCAAAGAAAGACCAGTGAAAAGCATGTTCTTGTAAAGAAAAGTTAAATGTCATATTCAACTATTGCTGAAGGATTTTCACAATATACACAATATACAATGTTTCATTATATACAGAACCAGTTAAAGCTTGAATCTCTTTTTTATTTTGTAACACAGGATAAAAAGAGGGAAATCTGACAAGAAAAGTAATTGGAAAATGGAATTGCCTACCTGAAAGCCTGTTTTCTTTTGTGGCTCCCATTCGTATTTTTAAATGAAAAGAGATCTGTGTATTGTCTTAGGAAATACAGATGAAACAGTTCAAGAAATAACATACCTCACTGAAGTACTGCCAAAAGAGTTCATAACCCTAAAAATGATTAATGGTTTCAGAGCTCACTCTGTCACATAGGGATATTTTCTTCCACAATTTCTCTCTCTCTCTCTCTCTCTCTCTCTCTCAGAAAAAGACAATGACAAGAGATTCAACACCACAAACCAGAAACAAATAAGTTCTTACAATAATCAAACATGATAACATTATGGCTGACAGAATTATGTACCAGATACCATTGATTTTATGGGTAGCATTCATTTATGCTTACATATGAAAATGCAATATAAACTTCTCCGCATGGTTTTTGTTCATCATCTAGAAGGAATTCTCGCAGAAGAGAAGCAGAAAACAACCTCTGATAAAATTCTTCTATAATATAAGTAATTCTTCTGTAATATAAGTGTGGGATGCACCTTTAAATTCTACCAACAGAAACTGAGGGACAGAGCTTTTATCAGTTTTGTTTTAGTGAAGCTGATGTTTAGCAGAGGTTGTATAGAGGAAAAACAAGATTTAAAATAGCAAATATTCTCTATGAACAAAAACAATCTGAGGACACCCTGAGAACATCTTAGAGGTTTTTAGAAAATAACTGAAATCTCCTCCTAAGTGTGGTATACTTAAGAATTAAGCATTAAGTTACACACATCTAAAGGCATTATATTAAACAAAACCCAAACCAAAATAAAAATGCTGGAATAATGCAGTGGCATGCTGACATAATTCAGGAAACAATGAATTTTGGACAATGCCAAAACAATGGCATTGTCTCCTGTGAGACAAAAGATACCCCTCAGCAGAGGAAAGGATCACATTTGTTCTGCTCCTGCAGACAATGAGACTTTACATAGAAGAGTAAGCCACTTCATTCCCCTGGTAGTGGTAATCTGTGATAGTATTTCAATAGGAAATCATCCTAGAAATTTTACAACCGTATTCCTTTTTGTCATTCTAACTTTGCAAACATAGTCTATACTCAATAAACACAGGAGGTAAAATTAATCACTGATCCCTTTCATGTCTTGGTCCACACAGTACCTTGTGTGAAAAGATCAGGCAGCTGGAAGGTGGGAGGATGGCTGACAAACTTTCTTGCTAGTTTATGAAGAAAGTGATTATTATCAAATGCTAAGATAGTGTTTTTGTAAGTATTATGAACTCATATAAACTATAGTCTATAGCATAAAATAAACAATAAGGCACATGAAATTGACATGGATTATGCACTATAATTGACCATTTCAGTACAAAAAGAAACAGTTAAATAAAAAGCTTTTGCTATTTACATTACCATTTTATGTCATGTTTTCATTTTTCCATTTTGAAGCATACAGACAGACTCCACATTAATAATATCAAAAGGAAAAATAAACAATTCTGAAGAGAAACAATTTCCCATTAAAGTCAGTAATGAATTGAGGACTAGCTAAGTTTTTCTACCAAAACTCTTCTAACAGAAATATGAAGCTGTGATTAAATAATTTTTTGTTGTAATAAATACTCATTTTTGCTAAGATATCTCTAAATAAATTATGGCCTAAAAAGCAAATTTCCATTGGGGATTTTTCTTTTTTCTTCAGTAAAATCTGAAAAAGATACTTGCCTAAGATACATAGAGGTCTAGGTTTAAAAGTTAATTTCACCCCAGCTAAAGCAAAGAGGAAGGATTAACTGCTAAAATCAGTTCCAGAAATGTAATGTGACCTGTTCCTTTTAATTCACACACACACACACAAAAAAAGTCTTGAAGATATTTTGCTTCTCGACAGATTTCTCTCTGTTCTTTAAACAGCATCAAGTAATTATTCCAGCTTATTGCAAATCTTTTGTCTGGGAAAAATACACAACTTCATGAATTACCTCAGACAGAAATGTACCATTTTGCTAAAAAGATTGTCTCTCTTGTTAAAAAAACAGGACTTTTTTTTCTCTTCACACTGCTGGTATTGCTACAGAGTCACTTTAATCAAAATAAAATTCATATCTGGACAATAAGAAAGTATCTTCACAGAGATAGTTCTACAGTGGCTTCAAAAATCTCTGCAAAGATCTGATGAAACTTTTCACAAGAGATGACTAACAGCCAGTTCTCTTTCTCAATGTGCAGGCAGTTACCATGGTCACTTGTATTAGTTATGGCTTTGCAAGAACTGCGTAGTGAGCTTCTGCCTAAAGTAGTAAGATTCAAAACAACCGGGTGCTATCTGGATCAATATGCTCACCATAAATTTCATCCAAGACCCAACTGGAGTCATGGAGTCTATGGAAAACTTTTATATTTTTTCTTGATGTGGTGGGTTAACCCCACCCAGAAGCCAAGCACCCACACAGCTACTCGCTCACTCCTCCTCTTGCCCAGTGGGACAGGGGAGGGAATAGGAAGGAAAAAAAAAATAGGAAGCAAGAAAACTCATGGATCAAGATAAAGACCATTTCATAGGTGAAGGAAAGAGAAAGAAGAAAAAAAAAAGGTGATGGAAAGGCAATCACTCACCACCTCCCACAAGCAGACCGATGCTCAGCCACACTCTGAGCAACAGGCACCTTGGAAGCCAAAACCACCCCCCTCTTTCCTCTACCTCCAGCTTTAATTGCTGAGCCTGACATAATGGGATATGGAATATCCCTTCGGCCCACTGGCGTCAGCTCTCCTGGCTGCGTCCTCTCCCAATCTCTTGCCCACTCCCCGCCTGCTCGCTGGGTGGGGGGAGTGCAGAGTGGGAAAAAGAGAAATCCTTGACACTGTGCAAGCACTGTTCAGAAACAGCCAGAACAACTCTGTTTTAACCAGAAATCCAAAACACTTGATGTGAATAATCATATAATAAAAGGAGAAGCAAATTCTTCATAATAACATATTTCAAAATGTTGCATGTATCATATGGGTCTGTAATTTATACCTTAGATAATCATAGAATCATAGAATAGTTTGGATTGGAAGGGACCTTTAAAGGTCATCTAGTCCAACCCCCCTGCCATGGGCAGGGACATCTTCAACTAGATCAGGTGCTCAGAGACCTGTCCAACCTGACCTTGAATATTTCCAGGGAGGGGGCACCTACCACCCCTCTGGGCAACCTCTTCCAGTGATTCACCACCCTCAGCGTRAAAAATTTCTTCCTTATATCTAGTCTAAATCTACCCTCTTTTAGTTTAAAACGATTCCCCCTTGCCCTGTCGCAACAGGCCCTGCTAAAAAGTTTGCTGCCATCTTTTCTATAAGCCCCCTTTAAGTACTGAAAGGCTGCAATAAGGTCTCCCCAAAGCCTTCTCTTCTCCAGGCTGAACAACCCCAACTCTCTCAGCCTTTCTTCGTAGGAGAGGTGTTCCATCCCCCTGATCATTTTCATGGCCCTCCTCTGGACCCACTCCAACAGGTCTATGTCTTTCTTGTGCTGGGGCCTCCAGAGCTGGATGCAGTACTCCAGGTGGGGTCTCACCAGAGCAGAGCAGAGGGGCAGAATCACCTCCCTCAACCTGCTGGCCACGCTTCTTTTGATGGAGCCCAGGATACGGTTGGCCTTCTGGGCTGCCAGTGCACATTGTCAGCTCATGTCCAGCTTTTCATGCACCAGTACCCCCAAGTCCTTCTTGGCAGGGCTGCTCTCAATCCCTTCATCCCCCAGCCTGTATTGATATTGGGGGTTGCCCCGACCCACGTGCAGGACCTTGCACTTGGCCTTGTTGAACCTCATGACGTTCACATGGGCCCACTTCTCCAGCTTGTCCAGGTCCCTCTGGATGGCATCCCGTCCCTCAGGCGGGCCGACCGCACCACTCAGCTTGGTGTCGTCTGCAAACTTGCTGAGGGTGCACTCCATCCCACTATGTCATTGATGAAGGTATTAAACAGTACCGGTCCCAGTACGGACCCTTGAGGGATGCCACTCGTCACCGACCTCCATCTGGACATTGAGCCATTGACCACTACCCTCTGGATGCGACCATCTAACCACTTCCTCGCCCACCGGACAGTCCACCCATCAAATCCATACCTCTCCAGTTTAGAGAGAAGGATGTTGTGGGGGACCGTGTCAAAGGCCTTACAGAGGTCCAGATAGACGACATCTGTAGGTCTTCCCATGTGCACTGATGTAGCCACTCCATCATAGAAGGCCACTAGGTTAGTCAGGCAGGACTTGCCCTTGGTGAAGCCATGCTGGCTGTCTCGAATCACCTCCCTGTCCTCCATGTGCCTTAGCATTACTTCGAGGAGGATCTGTTCCATGATCTTCCCAGGCACAGAGGTGAGACTGGCCTGTAGTTCCCCGGGTCTTCCTTTTTTCCCTTTTTAAAAAGGGGGGTTATGTTTCCCCTTTTCCAGTCAGTGGGAACTTCACCAGACTGCCATGACTTCTCAAATATGATGGATAGTGGCTTAGCAACTTCATCCGCCAGTTCCTTCAGGACCCGCAGATGGATCTCATTGGGTCCCATGGACTTGTGCACCTTCACACTCCTTAGATGGTCTCGAACCTGATCTTCTCCTACAGTGGGCAGCTCTTCATTCTCTCTTTGCCTCCTGTGGCTTGGGCAGTGAGGCTTGAGCACTTGCCGGTGAAGACCGAGGCAAAAAAGTCATTGAGTGCCTCTGCCTTCTCCGTATCCTGGGTAACCAGGTGTCCTGTTTCGTTCCAGAGAGGGCGCACATTTTCCCTTGTCTTCCTTTTATCCCTGACGTACCTATAGAATCTTTTCTTGTTGCCCTTGACGTCCCTGGCCAGATTTAATTCTATCAGGGCTTTAGCTTTCCTAACCTGATCCCTGGATGCTCAGACAATTTCTCTGTATTCCTCCCAGGCTACCTGTCCTTGCTTCCACCCTCTGTAGGCTTCCTTTTTGTGTTTGAGTGTGTCCAGGAGCTCCTTGTTCATCCATGCAGGCCTCCTGGCTTTTTTGCCTGATTTCCTCTTTGTTGGGATGCATCGCTCCTGAGCTTGGAGGAGGTGATCCTTGAATATTAACCAGCTTTCTTGGGCCCCTCTTCCCTCCAGGCCTTTGTCCCATGGCACTCTACCAAGCAGCTCCCTGAAGAGGCCAAAGTCTGCTCTCCTGAAATCCGGGGTAGTGAGCTTGCTGCGCGCCCTCCTCGGTGCCCTAAGGATCTTGAACTCCACCATTTCATGGTCACTGCAGCCCAGGCTGCCCTTGAGCTTCACATTCCCCACCAGCCCCTCCTTGTTGGTGAGAACAAGGTCCAGCGTAGCACCTCTCCTCATTGGCTCCTCTACCACTTGGAGAAGGAAGTTATCCTTGACACATTCCAGGAACCTCCCGGATTGCTTATGCCCTGCCGTGTTACAGATATTGGGGTGGTTGAAGTCCCCCATGAGGACGAGGGCTTGTGAGCATGAGGCTGCTCCTATCTGTCTATAGAGGGCCTCATCCACTCGGTCTTCCTGGTTGGGTGGCCTGTAGCAGATCCTCACTGTAATGTCACCTGTCCCTGCTTTCCCTTTAATCCTGATCCATAAGCTCTCTGTTGGCTCCTCATCCATCCCCAGGTGGAGCTCCATGCACTCCAGCGGGTCATTGACATAGAGGGCGACACCCCCTCCTCGTGTCCCCTGCCTGTCCCTCCTAAAGAGCCTGTATCCCTCCATCCCAACACTCCAATCATAGGAGCCATCCCACCACATCTCCGTGATGCCAGTAAGGTCGTAGCCCTGCAGGTGTGCGCACGTCTCTAACTCCTCTTGTTTATTCCCCATGCTACATGTGTTTGCATAGAGATGTTTAAGTTGGGCCCCCGATGAATCTGTCTTACTGGCTGGAGTTCCTTTGTGCTGCTCTTCAGGCGCTCTCCTGCTGACCTGTGATCCTTCTCCAGCCTCGGGGCATCTATTGCTGGCACTGGCATCAAACTGGTAGGAGTGGGATGGATTGAGGTTCCCCTCCCCTGGCATCTCTAGTTTAAAGCCCTCTCCACCAGCTTGGCAAGCCTATGACTGAAGATGCTCTTCCCCTTCTCTGACAGATGGACCCTGTCGGCCCCCAGTAGACCAGGTTTCTCAAACCTAGTCCCATGGTCTAAGCAGCTGAACCCCTGGCTGTGCCACCAGTCCCGTAACCATTTGTTGACTCACCAGATTCAACTGGCCCTTTCAAACCCCTTCCCTTTGACCAGCAGGATTGATGAAAAAACCTCCTGTGCTCCAGAGTCCCTTACCGCCGCTCCCAGGGCTCTGTAATCCTCCTTGATATTCCTCAGACTGCTCCTGGCTGTAGCACTGGTGCCCACGTGAAACAGCAGCAATGGGTAATAGTCAGTGGACTGTACGAGGCTTGGTAGCCTCTCGGTGACATCCCTGATGTGAGCCCCCGGTAAGCAGCACACCTCTCTACAGAGTGCGTCCAGTCGCCAAATGGGTGCCTCTGTACCCCTCAGAAGAGAGTCGCCTACTACTATCACCCGTCGCCTTTTCTTAGTTGTGCTGGTTGTTATATGGGGGACAGATTGGGCTGCCTTACTCAGCTCCAGCATCTCTCCTGGTGTGATGGGACTTTCCTCTTCAGCTTGCAGAGAGGTGAAGCGGTTCTGCAAGGGCACCTCAGGCTTTGGGGGAAGTCTCTTCCTCCTGCTGGTCCTTGCCGTTGCAACCGTCCATTCTTCTGCATTATTGCCCCCTCACTCCCTTCTGTGTGTGCCGGTGGGGGAGGTTTTGGCTGTTTGGCCATGGGCTGCGGGTCCACTGCAGACTGCGCTTGGAACCAGCTATCTAGCTCCTTCTCTGCCTCCCTGATGTTACGCAGCCTTCTCACCACCTCCTGCAGCTCAGCCACCTGCTGCAGGAGGTCCTCCACCTGGGCACACCTTTCGCAGGTGGGTCTGCTGCCTGTCCCTGCCCCAGGAGAGAGGTCTAGGCATACATGATGACACTGTCATCCGCAGCAATTTTTTTTTTTTTTTATAGTAAAGAGAAAGACATCTTTTTCACCGTGTATTCCTGTCTGTAGCAGCTACCTGCAAATAATTTTTGTATGTGACAAGACCCATATACAAACATGAAAAACAACTTGTGGGTATTCTTCCTCAGTAAAGTGGTTGTTGTTTCTACTGATGATTCAACTAGCTTACCACTACTTGTCTGGACTGAGGTCTCCAAGCACTGGTCTTTGCTAGACAATGCTGAGGACAAATAGCTGATATCTAGAGATGTAGAGCTGAACAACGTTATCACCCTAGAGTATCAAAATGTCCATCCAAGTGTCCTTATTAGGCCTTTAACAAATTAATGTGTGCATTTAATAAGAATGACAAGATGGAGYCTTGCAAAATCCTAAAGGTGTAACTGCCTACTAATACTCTTTGTCAGTGTTCTCAGAAAAGGAGCATATTGTCTCAGGATTAGCTAAGGGACTAAAATCTCATGATCAGTACTAAATAGCCAATAGATAGATATACATGAGTGTGATATGAGACTTCAATTCCTTATACAGATCAAGGCACCCAATCAACTAGAGTAAATGTGAGACTAGAGATCTCTAGCATGAGTTCATCACATTTTCCTCATATGAATAAAGTGGAAGAATTGAAGTAGATAGGCAGCTGGGAAAGGTGTCTAGAAAAAGAGGTAGTTTCTCTGCTTGTGATACCACTGCTGCCATATACTGACCTTTATAAGGCAAAAGGTCAGTTCCCTAACTTCGCGGAAGGTCAAACTGCAACGTACACAGACTTTGCCAATATTAGAATATTTGCATTGTCTAAACACACAGCTTAGAATTTATTCCAAGCATTAATGACCGTCTCTTTATAACACAATCAAGTTCTGAAGGAATGAGTGATTCCCAGTGCTCGCAGTTATTGAGTTACTCTCTCTTAGAATTGATTTCCTACAACAGAGCATCCTCAGCAGCCTGTTCAGTAGCATGCCCATCATTTTGTACTTGATGATTCACTGCTCTCTCTAATAGTATCTTAAAGTTCGAAAAATTGTTATTTAAATGTAAAACTAAAAATGTTTATTTCTTTGTGAGTCATCAAGATTAGGTTAGCTTCCTTTATAACAACATTGCAAGGCATATATTCTGAAATGTTCACCTTACTATTCTTTTAAAAATGACCCTGGTTTTGGTTCAGACTATCAGACAGCAAATGGTAAATCAGTCATATCTGTGGGACACTCCTCTCTTTCTGCTTCTATTTGCAGGAGTTAATTCATATAAAAGGAAGAGCAGAATTAATCTGGGTGTATATGTAAATATATTGGGTTCTGTATTTCTCACTTCAGTTCTAAAATTATGAAAGCCACGGTAGCAACAGACATTCCTTTATGCATCCAACAATTATTATTCCTAACAGTCCAATTTTCATTGTTTTCTAAGAATCAGAAATAATCTCTTAAATATAAACCTAGTATTTACAATGCATTTTCCTTGGTACATTTTTATATTGGCTCACCAATATTTAAACTATTATATTTGTGAACTTCTGGGATCCCAAATACAGAGCTATGGGACACAAGCAGAATTCTCTGTGTCTCTTTAACCAGAGTATTCCAGCATTTTGCTTTTAGCATGTTACCAAATTCTATATACACTTAGTTATGTGAGGACTGAGAAGAATGCACAGGGATCGTCTTACAATCTTCACATACTAATTACAAAATTTACTCATGTCCTACTTTTCTTAAGTTAGAAGCAATATATCCAATTTACCTACTTAAAGAATATAAATTATAAAAAAAAAAAAAAAGTATGTTCTTTCCATTTCACAGCAGCTGGGTTCCCAGAGGAACAGCCAAGGCCAAGAATGTGACTTCATTATTAATGTAGTCATTTGTTCAAATCAGCATGCAAAAAATTTGAGGATACACTAAGCAACCGCTTTTTTGTAGAAGAATAGTGCCATATTCTCTTATTTAAATTTGTAGATTGCTTGAAGTACAAGGACACAAAGAAGAGGTACTGGGGTATAATATAGATCAGAACAAATAAACAGAAGAGAAAAAAAATAAAAGCAGACCTCCAGTTTGGTGGGGAAGAGAAGAAGAATCAAGCAGAGCTATTCAATAAAGGTGACAGTCTAACTGACAGGTCGGAAAATGATCTTGTCAACACCACCCAGGACTACAGTCAATGGACCCATGAATGTGAGAAAGGATAGGAGATGATTTAACAGCCCTTTCCTCGCAGCTTTGGATGAAAGTGAGAATGACAGTGTAACTTGGAATGGGAGCAGAGAGGATTTTAGAGAAAAGATGGGGAATTTGCTTTTGTCCATGCTATGCGGACATACAGGAGGGGGTGTTAGAGAGGCAAAATGAAGTGCAGGAATATAGTTTCTCAGTTCTGAGTGAAATCCTGTTTTAAGTACAACCAATTTAGCAATACATCTTTTACGGTTTCCTTTTATCCGAAAAGTAACTTGTCCTACAGTAAACTAAATGGCTTCAGTTCTAATCCTGCTAGTAATAAGGAGCAGTTTATGATGTCAATAAAGCTTCCTCAATGAATCATTGCTTAACAAAACATTAATATCGTATTTTGCTAAAAGTTTTGTAAGAAAAAGTAACAGCTGGGTGGAAGACTTCAGATATTGTGAAATTTGGGAAACTTTTATAACATCTAGTATTTAGTTTCTCCATTTTCATCTTTTTCCTCAGTTGCTACTGAAATCGCTGAGGATAGAAATTCTGTTTGTGAATGGAAACTCCATTACACTCACAAAATGAGTTTCCATCCATGCAAATGCCAACATAAAAAAGTCAGGTTTGCCTTGCTGCTAAGCCATCTGAAATCAGCTGTCTGGTCTCACTGCTATTTTAACGTTCTAGTTCTTGTGCAATTACTAATTCCTGAAAACAGAAAATAGAGAGGCCCACATACAAACCTGAATTTAACTCCAATTCAGTTCAATGGAGGAGCTTGTGCTGTCACAAATCAGTAAAGATCCAAGACAGACACAACAAAGATGGAGCAGACACGGCACTTGAACTTTTCCTTTCCCATAATGATGGGTTTTCAAAAAGCCTTAAGAAATTGTAAGTGACTTTTATTGAAAAAAGCTATGTATTATTACTCTTTATACCAGCTGCCAGTGTCCTGACTGTCCCTGCCTGGCCTCCTTGGGGCTCCCCTCACCTGCGCACGGCCCAGGACCCCATCTCAGCCCCCTGGGGCCATCAGCCCCTGCCCCAGTGATGCCACAGCAGCGACCTTCTCCAGCTCCCCACAGCCCTGCCCTACCCACCCATGGTCCCTGTCAAGCCAGGCCCCACCGCAGCCATCCCATCCCCAGGGAGGTGCCTGATGCCCAGGGCTGGGGCTGCCCATGGTGCTCCCTACTGCTGATTGGGGTGGTGGGATGGGCCCTGGCTGCCAGGCCTTGCCTGGTAGTGTCCTGTCCTGGTTCTGGCTGGGACAGAGTTAACTTTCTTCCCAGTAGCTGGGGGTGTGTGCTGTGTTTTGTGTTTGGTATAATAGGAGCGTTGATGGCCCATTGATGTTTTGGGTGGTGCTGGGTGGTGCTTGCACCRGGCACTTTTTGGCCTCCCATGCCCTGCCAGGTGCATGGGAAGCTGGCGGGGGGACCATAGCCGGGGTGGTTGACCCAGCTGGCCAATGGGGTATTCCATACCATGCAACGTCATGCTCAGTATAAAAACTAGGGGTGTGGGGGGGCTCTGGGTCCCGGGGACGGGCTCTCGTATCGGGCACACGTCGGTTCGGTGGGTGGTGAGCAATTGCATTGTGCATCGCCTGCTTTGTATGTTGTTGTTGTTGTTGTTGTTGTTACCACTGTTATTATTACTGTTCTACTTTGTTTTATTTCAATTATTAAACTGTTTTTATCTCAACCCACAAGTTTTCCTACTCGTGCCCTCCCAATTCTCTCCCCCATCCCACCGGAGCCGGGGGGTGAGCGAGCGGCTGCGTGGTGKTTAGGTGCTGCCAGGGTTAAACCACAACAGTCCTTTTTGGCACCCAACGTGGGGCTCRAAGGGTTWGAGATAACAACAGAYTAACTAGAGCATATTAAGGAATTTATATCTGTTAACAGTTGTTGGTCACCATATTAGTTTATCTGACCTGCATCATGCTCTTGTTTTTGCTGTACATGTTAAAGATTGGTGTTGGTTTCTGCAGTCTGCTGTGTTCTGCAGTGATTAGTGATGTTCTGCCGGGGAGATTTGTTATTAAAACGCTGGCATTGTGCATTATTTGGTATCTGGGTGTTGTACTGAAGCTGCTACTGTACTTTGGGTACCACCTCTTGGAGACAATTAGCAATTATACCTCTTCCTCTGAGGAGCTTTTTA